>CM067218.1:72970564-73316915 GCA_034190945.1 Octodonta nipae | reverse complement strand
CTCTTGCTTTGAAATCATTGCATCGGGAGTCCCGCACGACGGCTAGCACGTGCTAGTTAAGTACGCATGTATTTCCCCCCTCTTCGGATGAAAAAAAAAAAAAAAAAAAAAAAAAAAAAAAAAAAAAAAAAAACACCAAGAAAGCCATCGCACTTGGAAAGCTGAAACTTGCGTGGGGCACAGTACGTGTTCGCGAGAGGATCAGCCTTCGACGGTGCTTCAAATGCTGGCACTTTGGGCACAACGCCCAGGCGTGCAGAGGCAAGACTGACCGAAGCAGTTGTTGTCACAGATGCGGAGGCGCTGGTCACAATGCCTCGGCTTGTCAACAACCTGCCAAGTGCTTACTCTGCAAAGAGAAAGATAGTAGGTCAGACTGCCGGCACGTTGCGGGTAGTTGGAAATGTCCGATCTACCAACAGGCGATGAGAGCAGCACAAGCCCGTAAATGAAAGTACTGCAACTCAACCTCAACCATTGCGAAGCAGCCCAAGACCTACTGGTACAGCGGGTGCGGGAATTGGATTGCGACGTAGCCATAATCTGCGAGCAGTACAAAAACTTCGACACCTGTCCTGGGTAAATGACACAACGGACAGAGCAGCGATATGGGCTTGCGGTAAACTTCCGTTCCACAACTCCCAAATACCCCCGAACCATGGCTTGTGAGAGCCAAAGTGGGGAGGTCCACTTCTAGAGCTGCTATGCACCTCCTAGTGCACAGCTCGAGGAGTTCGAGTTATTCTTGGACACCTGGCGGAGGATGTACGGAAGCGTGAATCGGTCGCCATCGCAGGAGATTTCAACGCCTGGGCAATTGACTGGGGATGTCGGGAAACGAGCGCGAGAGGACGAGCTCTCCTTGAGACCATGTCTTCGCTCAACCTGGTACTCCTCAACACAGGAGCCGTAAGCACATATCGCAAAGGCCAGCCAGCTCCATTATCGACGTAACATTCGTTAGCAGCAACCTAATTAAAGGGGGCTGTGAGTGGCGGGTCGATGAGGAGTTTACTAATAGCGACCACCAAGCTATTATTTGGGAAATCAACACCACTCCCAAACGAAGATTGTGTGTCAGTCGTGCGAGGTCACAGCCAGTCGGCTGGAACAAAAATGCTTTCGATGCTGATTCATTCGCCTTGGTTATGGAGCAGGAACCATTGTCAATAGCAACAAGCGCAGAAGCCACTGCCAAAGAGGTAATGACAAGCGTTGTCAAGTCCTGCGATGCTTCCATGCCAAGGAGACGGCAGAACAACAGCCGCCCACCAGTTTACTGGTGGAACGACACGATCTCACAACACCGACGAGAGTGTCTCAAAGCACGAAGGCTGCATCAACGAGCACGGAGACGCGACAGGGTCACAACAGAAGAACTAAGGCTCGACTATGAGATCAAAAGACAACAACTACGAAGAGCCATTCTCTCAAGCAAGAGATCCTACTGAAGGAGTTGTGTGACGAAGTTTATCAAGATCCATGGGGAAAACCGTATAAAATCGTGATGCATAAAATTAAGGCCCTCCCATGACATCAACGAACTGCCCCGAATCATTGCACCGCATTGTCACTCACTTGTTTCCTGCAAAGCCTGAGCTACCCGCTAATCCTTCGTGGCAGGTGAGGGACGAAGATATACCATCAGTGACTATGAGTGAGCTGATGGGCGCGTGCAACCGGCTCCAAAACGGTAAGGCTCCCGGTCCAGATGGCATACCTAACATCGCGCTAAAATGCGCCATAGCCAATAGGCCTGACATGTTTCTACACATGTATGAGACCTGCCTAAAGCAGGGGGTTTTCCCGAGTAAGTGGAAAAAGCAGAGGCTTGTGCTCCTCCCTAAAGGGGGAAAGAAACCTCCCGACGAACCGTCATCATATCGTCCCCTCTGTATGTTGGGACTCTGCGGGAAAACTCCTTGAAAGGATAATAGCAGATAGGCTGGAGCCCTACGTTGAGCCGAAACTTTCCACCAACCAATTCGGGTTCAGAAAGGGGAGATCAACCATCGATGCCGTGACACTCGTTACCAACATCGCCAGAGAGGCTATCTCGGGAAGAGATGGAGAAGAGGTGGAAAAAAGTACTGTCTAATAGCCACCCTGGATATCAAGAACGCCTTTAACTCGGCCGCTGGGACCGCATTTTGGAGGCTCTTGTCAGGATGGAAGTTCCGCAGTACTTGCGCAGAATGGTTTCAGCCTATTTCAAGGACCGCATCTTGTTGTACCAAACTGAAAATGGGCAAGTAGACTATAAGATCACAGGAGGTGTACCTCAGGCTCTGTTCTTGGCCCCCTCTTATGGAACGTAATGTACAACGACCTGCTCCTGCTCGGTCTGCCTGAGGGCGTCAGGCTAGTGGCATTCGCCGATGATGTGGCATTGATCATAGTGCGCAAGCACATAGAGGAGATACAAACAACTTCTCATTCGCTATAGCCACAATTCAGCATTGATGCTCGCAGCGGACTTGAGTTTAGCAGAACAAAAGACCGAAACACTTCTTGTTAGCAGTCGAAAGGCAAGGGAAACCAACACCTCAAAATAGGCGACTCCTACATACAGTCGCAGCACTCATCAGCTATTTGGGGGTGCTCCTGGACACACGGCTCAACTTCAAAGAGCACATAATCGCGGCCAGCAAGAAAGCAGCTGGGGTACAGGGGGCATTATCTAGAATAATGCCGAATGTCGGAGGCCCTAGACAGATAAGAAGACAGCTACTGGCAACAGTAACTACTTCTGTTTTGTTGTACGGGGGCACCGGTATGGGAGAAATCGCTCGAGCTACCATCGTACCGCCGGAAAATGAAATCAGTCCAGCGGCTCTCAGCGATTCGAGTGGCATCATCCTACCGCACTGTGTCTTAACGAGGGGTGAGTGTGATGCCTCTACCCTACCAATCGACATCCTGGCTGCAGAAAGGGGACGGCTTTATCGCAGAAAGTAGAGAAAGACCAACCGACAGGAAACAGCGATGAAAGAGCCATGATTCTAAGGCAATGGCAGGAGAGGTGGGAAGCTCTACTAAAGGAAGGTGGACATATCGATTGATACCTAACATCAGTCGTTGGGTCAACCGCCAGCATGGGGGGTTGGGTTCTACATCACTCAAACTCCTGACTGGACATGGATGCTTTCGAGCATACCTGCACAGTTCAGGAGGGCAAACTCCCCAAACTGCCCACACTGTACGGACGTGATAGAGGACGCGGAACACGTGTCTTCTCCTGCCCCCGGTTTCAGGATCAACGTGCTGAAGTGGAGAGGATTCTGGAGACTAATATCGTTCCAGAACAATTAGTAGAAGCCATGCTGAAGGGCCCCCAAGCCTGGAACTTGGTATCAGATTAGCGGAGACTATCCTCAAGAACTCCGCATACGTTCGGAGTAGGCTTTAGAGGCTTTCAATGTAAGAGCAGTAAACATCTGCAATGAACCACCCTTGCGAAGTAGTATTGACTAAGAGTGCCGCAGAGGACCATGGTTGTAGGAGAAAGAGGTTAGGGTTTTAGCGGGTATACGGTATACTGGTTTCAATGCAACGATTTACTCTGCTTTGAAGTATTAAATCGGGAGTCCCGCACGACGGCCAGCACGTGCTAGCTAAGTACGGAATGTATTTCCCCCCTCTTCGGATAAAAAAAAAAAAACACACACACACACACACACACACACACACATTATTTAATTAAAGACTTGGACGAGATCAGTACCAAGGAAGAGGTAGTAAACCTGCTCAAAGATAATATCGACGGCCTGGCAGAGATCACTGAGGAGGCAGTGAAATCACTTCGACGGGCATATAGATCAACACAAACGGCAGTTGTTTGTCTCCCAGAGGTCCAGGCCAAGAAAGCCATCGCACTTGGAAAGCTGAAACTTGCGTGGGGCACAGTACGTGTTCGCGAGAGGATCAGCCTTCGACGGTGCTTCAAATGCTGGCACTTTGGGCACAACGCCCAGGCGTGCAGAGGCAAGACTGACCGAAGCAGTTGTTGTCACAGATGCGGAGGCGCTGGTCACAATGCCTCGGCTTGTCAACAACCTGCCAAGTGCTTACTCTGCAAAGAGAAAGATAGTAGGTCAGACTGCTGGCACGTTGCGGGTAGTTGGAAATGTCCGATCTACCAACAGGCGATGAGAGCAGCACAAGCCCGTAAATGAAAGTACTGCAACTCAACCTCAACCATTGCGAAGCAGCCCAAGACCTACTGGTACAGCGGGTGCGGGAATTGGATTGCGACGTAGCCATAATCTGCGAGCAGTACAAAAACTTCGACACCCTGTCCTGGGTAAATGACACAACGGACAGAGCAGCGATATGGGCTTGCGGTAAACTTCCGTTCCAACAACTCCCAAATACCCCGAACCATGGCTTGTGAGAGCCAAAGTGGGAGGGGTCCACTTCTATAGCTGCTATGCACCTCCTAGTGCACAGCTCGAGGAGTTCGAGTTATTCTTGGACACCTTGGCGGAGGATGTACGGAAGCGTGAATCGGTCGCCATCGCAGGAGATTTCAACGCCTGGGCAATTGACTGGGGATGTCGGGAAACGAGCGCGAGAGGACGAGCTCTCCTTGAGACCATGTCTTCGCTCAACCTGGTACTCCTCAACACAGGAGCCGTAAGCACATATCGCAAAGGCACAGCCAGCTCCATTATCGACGTAACATTCGTTAGCAGCAACCTAATTAAAGGGGGCTGTGAGTGGCGGGTCGATGAGGAGTTTACTAATAGCGACCACCAAGCTATTATTTGGGAAATCAACACCACTCCCAAACGAAGATTGTGTGTCAGTCGTGCGAGGTCACAGCCAGTCGGCTGGAACAAAAATGCTTTCGATGCTGATTCATTCGCCTTGGTTATGGAGCAGGAACCATTGTCAATAGCAACAAGCGCAGAAGCCACTGCCAAAGAGGTAATGACAAGCGTTGTCAAGTCCTGCGATGCTTCCATGCCAAGGAGACGGCAGAACAACAGCCGCCCACCAGTTTACTGGTGGAACGACACGATCTCACAACACCGACGAGAGTGTCTCAAAGCACGAAGGCTGCATCAACGAGCACGGAGACGCGACAGGGTCACAACAGAAGAACTAAGGCTCGACTATGAGATCAAAAGACAACAACTACGAAGAGCCATTCTCTCAAGCAAGAGATCCTACTGGAAGGAGTTGTGTGACGAAGTTAATCAAGATCCATGGGGAAAACCGTATAAAATCGTGATGCATAAAATTAAGGCCCTCCCATGACAACAACGAACTGCCCCGAATCATTGCACCGCATTGTCACTCACTTGTTTCCTGCAAAGCCTGAGCTACCCGCTAATCCTTCGTGGCAGGTGAGGGACGAAGATATACCATCAGTGACTATGAGTGAGCTGATGGGCGCGTGCAACCGGCTCCAAAACGGTAAGGCTCCCGGTCCAGATGGCATACCTAACATCGCGCTAAAATGCGCCATAGCCAATAGGCCTGACATGTTTCTACACATGTATGAGACCTGCCTAAAGCAGGGGTTTTCCCGAGTAAGTGGAAAAAGCAGAGGCTTGTGCTCCTCCCTAAAGGGGGAAAGAAACCTCCCGACGAACCGTCATCATATCGTCCCCTCTGTATGTTGGACTCTGCGGGAAAACTCCTTGAAAGGATAATAGCAGATAGGCTGGAGCCCTACGTTGAGCCGAAACTTTCCACCAACCAATTCGGGTTCAGAAAGGGGAGATCAACCATCGATGCCGTGACACTCGTTACCAACATCGCCAGAGAGGCTATCTCGGGAAAGAGATGGAGAAGAGGTGGAAAAAAGTACTGTCTAATAGCCACCCTGGATATCAAGAACGCCTTTAACTCGGCCCGCTGGGACCGCATTTTGGAGGCTCTTGTCAGGATGGAAGTTCCGCAGTACTTGCGCAGAATGGTTTCAGCCTATTTCAAGGACCGCATCTTGTTGTACCAAACTGAAAATGGGCAAGTAGACTATAAGATCACAGGAGGTGTACCTCAGGGCTCTGTTCTTGGCCCCCTCTTATGGAACGTAATGTACAACGACCTGCTCCTGCTCGGTCTGCCTGAGGGCGTCAGGCTAGTGGCATTCGCCGATGATGTGGCATTGATCATAGTGCGCAAGCACATAGAGGAGATACAAACAACCTTCTCATTCGCTATAGCCACAATTCAGCATTGGATGCTCGCAGCGGACTTGAGTTTAGCAGAACAAAAGACCGAAACACTTCTTGTTAGCAGTCGAAAGGCAAGGGAAACCATCACCCTCAAAATAGGCGACTCCTACATACAGTCGCAGCCCTTCATCAGCTATTTGGGGGTGCTCCTGGACACACGGCTCAACTTCAAAGAGCACATAATCGCGGCCAGCAAGAAAGCAGCTGGGGTACAGGGGGCATTATCTAGAATAATGCCGAATGTCGGAGGCCCTAGACAGATAAGAAGACAGCTACTGGCAACAGTAACTACTTCTGTTTTGTTGTACGGGGCACCGGTATGGGAGAAATCGCTCGAGCTACCATCGTACCGCCGGAAAATGAAATCAGTCCAGCGGCTCTCAGCGATTCGAGTGGCATCATCCTACCGCACTGTGTCTTACGAGGCGGTGAGTGTGATTGCCTCTACCCTACCAATCGACATCCTGGCTGCAGAAAGGGGACGGCTTTATCGCAGAAAGTTAGAGAAAGACCAACCGACAGGAAACAGCGATGAAAGAGCCATGAGTCTAGGCAATGGCAGGAGAGGTGGGACAGCTCTACTAAAGGAAGGTGGACATATCGATTGATACCTAACATCAGTCGTTGGGTCAACCGCCAGCATGGGGAGGTTGGGTTCTACATCACTCAACTCCTGACTGGACATGGATGCTTTCGAGCATACCTGCACAGGTTCAGGAGGGCAAACTCCCCAAACTGCCCACACTGTACGGACGTGATAGAGGACGCGGAACACGTGTTCTTCTCCTGCCCCCGGTTTCAGGATCAACGTGCTGAAGTGGACAGGATTCTGGAGACTAATATCGTTCCAGAACAATTAGTAGAAGCCATGCTGAAGGGCCCCCAAGCCTGGAACTTGGTATCAGATTACGCGGAGACTATCCTCAAAGAACTCCGCAATACGTTCGAGGAGTAGGCTTTAGAGGCTTTCAATGTAAGAGCAGTAAACATCTGCAATGAACCACCCTTGCGAAGTAGTATTGACTAAGAGTGCCGCAGGGGACCATGGTTGTAGGAGAAAGAGGTTAGGGTTTTAGCGGGTATACGGTATACTGGTTTCAATGCAACGATTTACTCTTGCTTTGAAGTCATTACATCGGGACGGCCAGCACGTGCTAGCTAAGTACGGAATGTATTTCCCCCCTCTTCGGATAAAAAAAAAAAAAAAAAAAAAAAAAAAAACACACACCCGGGGTGGTTGTTGGTCCACTACCGGGCGCCTCCCAGGTGGCGGATAGGGGAACGCTCTTCAGCAATGGGAGTACTGAGGATTTCCTCAGGGCGGACCAAAATCAGATAGGGGAAGGAACCCCGAAAATAAACCATTTATGGATATGGGTGATAAGGTGAACTTAATACCCCAGGTGGGTACCTCTGCAGAGGATAATCCCGCCACCGGTTCCGATCGAGTGAAAGCCTCGGTGGCCGGTGCACGCTCCACGGATTCTGGGGGGAGCGAATTATCACTGGTTCCGTCACATAGTGACAAGAAGAAGAACACTAACCGTAATGGTACAACATCGACCATTACAAACTAGAGCTGGCAGCAAGACACTATCCAGCCAAGTCCTCCAAAAGGCGAATAGTGGAGTTGACGTCCAACAAAGGGCAACAAATGAGAGTGGCGCTCCAAACAAATTAGGAGCAAAGATCGATGAGCTCTTGAAGTTCATTGGGCCTAGGCACAATGTACATCATGAGATCAAGAAACTGGCTACACGCCATTAAGTCAGAATATGACAAATATCAGACGTCAACGACGCGGCCACCTCCTGTAGCGAAACCTGCTACAACACAGACATCGCCAGTAAAGGTGTCAAACACTCAGACACAAGGTGAAAAGCAAAGGAGGTCCCAAAAACGGCTGCCTCAAAAGCAGCTAACTCAAAACCGGCTGCATCAACACCGGTAGCCCCAAAGCAGGCGGCTTCAATAAAAGTAGCCTCTGTAGCAAGGACCTCGCCACCGAAGGTCTCGCCTTCAGTAGCCTCATCAAGTAAGGCACCACCACTTAAAACTCTTAAACCGGTGCTAGCTAGCAAGCTAAAGCCCGGTAAGGAAGGTCGCCAGAACATCGGGCAAACTACCCAGGGAACAACAAGTAGGGTGGTCAATTCAGAAGCGGAGAGAAACAATGGATTAAAACCCAAGTTTAAACCGCAGACCAAAAACCAACCTGCAAACCAGTCGACTGACTGGCAAGTGGTAAAGAGGAAAAAGGCCCCGAGGACCAATAAGCAAAAACCAGCGCCACATTGTACGCTGCTTATAAAGAAAGGCGAGAAGAGCTCCCATGCAGATATCTTGCGAGGTATCAAGAATGATCCCACCTTGCAGGATATAGGCAAAAAAGTCAATAAGATCCGACGAACAGCTAAGGGAGATCTCCTATTGTTATTCGCGAAGGCAGATGCTCAGGAGATGGAGGGCTATTGTAACGCCATCAAGAATAAGCTCCCAAGCGGGGCCACTGTACAATCTCGAATACCGCAAATCGAGATTGAAATTAAAGACTTGGACGAGATCAGTACCAAGGAAGACGTAGTAAACCTGCTCAAAGATAATATCGACGGCCTGGCAGAGATCACTGAGGAGGCAGTGAAATCACTTCGACGGGCATATAGATCAACACAAACGGCAGTTGTTTGTCTCCCAGAGGTCCAGGCCAAGAAAGCCATCGCACTTGGAAAGCTGAAACTTGCGTGGGGCACAGTACGTGTTCGCGAGAGGATCAGCCTTCGACGGTGCTTCAAATGCTGGCACTTTGGGCACAACGCCCAGGCGTGCAGAGGCAAGACTGACCGAAGCAGTTGTTGTCACAGATGCGGAGGCGCTGGTCACAATGCCTCGGCTTGTCAACAACCTGCCAAGTGCTTACTCTGCAAAGAGAAAGATAGTAGGTCAGACTGCCGGCACGTTGCGGGTAGTTGGAAATGTCCGATCTACCAACAGGCGATGAGAGCAGCACAAGCCCGTAAATGAAAGTACTGCAACTCAACCTCAACCATTGCGAAGCAGCCCAAGACCTACTGGTACAGCGGGTGCGGGAATTGGATTGCGACGTAGCCATAATCTGCGAGCAGTACAAAAACTTCGACACCCTGTCCTGGGTAAATGACACAACGGACAGAGCAGCGATATGGGCTTGCGGTAAACTTCCGTTCCAACAACTCCCAAATACCCCCGAACCATGGCTTGTGAGAGCCAAAGTGGGAGGGGTTCACTTCTATAGCTGCTATGCACCTCCTAGTGCACAGCTCGAGGAGTTCGAGTTATTCTTGGACACCTTGGCGGAGGATGTACGGAAGCGTGAATCGGTCGCCATCGCAGGAGATTTCAACGCCTGGGCAATTGACTGGGGATGCCGGGAAACGAGCGCGAGAGGACGAGCTCTCCTTGAGACCATGTCTTCGCTCAACCTGGTACTCCTCAACACAGGAGACGTAAGCACATATCGCAAAGGCACAGCAGCTCCATTATCGATGTGACATTCGTTAGCAGCAACCTAATTAAAGGGGGCTGTGAGTGGCGGGTCGATGAGGAGTTTACTAATAGCGACCACCAAGCTATTATATGGGAAATCAACACCACTCCCAAACGAAGATTGTGTGTCAGTCGTGCGAGGTCACAGCCAGTCGGTTGGAATAAAAATGCTTTCGATGCTGATTCATTCGCCTTGGTTATGGAGCAGGAACCATTGTCAATAGCACAAGCGCAGAAGCCACTGCCAAAGAGGTAATGACAAGCGTTGTCAAGTCCTGCGATGCTTCCATGCCAAGGAGACGGCAGAACAACAGCCGCCCACCAGTTTACTGGTGGAACGACACGATCTCACAACACCGACGAGAGTGTCTCAAAGCACGAAGGCTGCATCAACGAGCACGGAGACGCGACAGGGTCACAACAGAAGAACTAAGGCTCGACTATGAGATCAAAAGACAACAACTACGAAGAGCCATTCTCTCAAGCAAGAGATCCTACTGGAAGGAGTTGTGTGACGAAGTTAACCAAGATCCATGGGGAAAACCGTATAAAATCGTGATGCATAAAATCAAGGCCACCCCCATGACATCAACGAACTGCCCCGAATCATTGCACCGCATTGTCACTCACTTGTTTCCTGCGAAGCCTGAGCTACCCGCTTATCCTTCGTGGCAGGTGAGGGACGAAGATATACCATCAGTGACTATGAATGAGCTGATGGGCGCGTGCAACCGGCTCCAAAACGGTAAGGCTCCCGGTCCAGATGGCATACCTAACATCGCGCTAAAATGCGCCATAGCCAATAGGCCTGACATGTTTCTACACATGTATGAGACCTGCCTAAAGCAGGGGGTTTTCCCGACTAAGTGGAAAAAGCAGAGGCTTGTGCTCCTCCCTAAAGGGGGAAAGAAACCTCCCGACGAACCGTCATCATATCGTCCCCTCTGTATGTTGGACTCTGCGGGAAAACTCCTTGAAAGGATAATAGCAGATAGGCTGGAGCCCTACGTTGAGCCGAAACTTTCCACCAACCAATTCGGGTTCAGAAAGGGGAGATCAACCATCGATGCCGTGACACTCGTTACCAACATCGCCAGAGAGGCTATCTCGGGAAAGAGATGGAGAAGAGGTGGAAAAAAGTACTGTCTAATAGCCACCCTGGATATCAAGAACGCCTTTAACTCGGCCCGCTGGGACCGCATTTTGGAGGCTCTTGCCAGGATGGAAGTTCCGCAGTACTTGCGCAGAATGGTTTCAGCGTATTTAAGGACCGCATCTTGTTGTACCAAACTGAAAATGGGCAAGTAGACTATAAGATCACAGGAGGTGTACCTCAGGGCTCTGTTCTTGGCCCCCTCTTATGGAACGTAATGTACAACGACCTGCTCCTGCTCGGTCTGCCTGAGGGCGTCAGGCTAGTGGCATTCGCCGATGATGTGGCATTGATCATAGTGCGCAAGCACATAGAGGAGATACAAACAACCTTCTCATTCGCTATAGCCACAATTCAGCATTGGATGCTCGCAGCGGACTTGAGTTTAGCAGAACAAAAGACCGAAACACTTCTTGTTAGCAGTCGGAAGGCAAGGGAAACCATCACCCTCAAAATAGGCGACACCTACATACAGTCGCAGCCCTTCATCAGCTATTTGGGGGTGCTCCTGGACACACGGCTCAACTTCAAAGAGCACATAATCGCGGCCAGCAAGAAAGCAGCTGGGGTACAGGGGGCATTATCTAGAATAATGCCGAATGTCGGGGGCCCTAGACAGATAAGAAGACAGCTACTGGCAACAGTAACTACTTCTGTTTTGTTGTACGGGGCACCGGTATGGGAGAAATCGCTCGAGCTACCATCGTACCGCCGGAAAATGAAATCAGTCCAGCGGCTCTCAGCGATTCGAGTGGCATCATCCTACCGCACTGTGTCTTACGAGGCGGTGAGTGTGATTGCCTCTACCCTGCCAATCGACATCCTGGCTGCAGAAAGGGGACGGCTTTATCGCAGAAAGTTAGAAAAAGACCAGCCGACAGGAAACAGCGATGAAAGAGCCATGAGTCTAGGGCAATGGCAGGAGAGGTGGGACAGCTCTACTAAAGGCCGGTGGACATATCGATTGATACCTAACATCAGTCGTTGGGTCAACCGCCAGCATGGGGAGGTTGGGTTTTACATCACTCAACTACTGACTGGACATGGATGCTTTCGAGCATACTTGCACAGGTTCAGGAGGGCAAACTCCCCAAACTGCCCACACTGTACGGACGTGATAGAGGACGCGGAACACGTGTTCTTCTCCTGCCCCCGGTTTCAGGATCAACGTGCTGAAGTGGAGAGGATTCTGGAGACTAATATCGTTCCAGAACAAATAGTAGAAGCCATGCTGAAGGGCCCCCAAGCCTGGAACTTGGTATCAGATTACGCGGAGACTATCCTCAAAGAACTCCGCAATACGTTCGAGGAGTAGGCTTTAGAGGCTTTCAATGTAATAGCAGTAAACATCTGCAATGAACCACCCTTGCGAAGTAGTATTGACTAAGAGTGCCGCAGGGGACCATGGTTGTAGGAGAAAGAGGTTAGGGTTTTAGCGGGTATACGGTATACTGGTTTCAATGCAACGATTTACTCTTGCTTTGAAGTCATTGTATCGGGAGTCCCGCACGACGGCCAGCACGTGCTAGCTAAGTACGGAATGTATTTCCCCCCTCTTCGAATAACACACACACACACACACACACACACACACACACACACACACAACAGAAATGGTTCAGCGTATATATGAATATAGACTATATAACAGGAGGTGTAACCTCAGGGCTTGTTCTTGGCCCCCTCTTATGGAAACGTAAAAATACAACGACCTGCTCCTGCTCGGTCGACTGAGGGCGTCAGGCTAGTATCGCCGATATGTGGCATTGATCATAGTGCGCAAGCACATAGAGGAGATACAAAAAAACCTTCTCATTCGCTATAGCCACAATTGATTGGATGCTCGCAGCGGACAGTTCTTGTTAGCAGTCGGAAGGCAAGGGAAACTCACCCTCGGCGTTACAGTCGCAGCCCTTCATCTCAGCTAGGGGGTGCTCCTGGAACACGGCTCAACTTCAAAGAGCACATAATCGCGGGCAGCCAAGACAGAAGCTGGGGTACCCTAGAATAATGTGTCGGAAAGGAAGCTAATGGCAACAGTAACTACTTCTTTTTGTTTTGTTGTACGGGGCACCGGTATGGGAGAAATCGCCTACCATCGTACCGACGTTTTCGAGTGGCGCCTGTGTCTTAAAATCTCACTTGGCATTTTCAGAAGTTAGAAGAAAGACGAGAAAGACAACCGACAGGAAACAGCGATAAAGAAAGAGCCATGAGTCTAAGGCAATGGCAAGGCTCTTAAAGGAAGGTGGACATATCGATTGATACCAACATCAGTCGTTGGGGTCAACCGCCAGCATGGGGAGGTTGGGTTCTACATCACTCAACTCCTGACTGGACATGGATGCTTTACATGCTTCAGGAGGCAAACTGTCACCAACTGGTACGGACGGATAGAGGACGCGGAACACGTGTTCTTCTCCTGCCCCCGGTTTCAGGATCAACGTGCTGAAGTGGAGAGGATTCTGGAGACTAATATCGTTCGGTAGAAGCCATGCTGAAGAGCCACCAAGCCTGGAACTTGGTAGATCGCGGAGACTCGAACTCCGCAATACGTTCGAGGAGTCTTTAGAGGCTTCAATGTAAGAGCAGTTAACATCTGCAATGAACCACCCTTGCGAAGTAGTATTGACTGCTGGTTGTAGAAGAGAAAGAGGTTAGGGTTTTTAGCGGGTGTATACGGTGTACTGGTTTCAATGCAACGATTTACAAGTCACCCACGAAGGCTAGCAGTGCTAGTTAAGTACGCAATGTATTTCCCCCCCTCTTCGGGTATCTTCGAAAAAAAAAAAAAAAAAAAAAAACAAAAAAAAAAAACACACACACACACACATATATATATATATAATATATATATATATTATATATATTTGCTACATATATATTATATATATTGAAAAAACATGTTGGCACGGAACGGAACTATACGTTCGTCAGTGAAAGTTTATGTCCCGTAAAGGAACGGTCGACGGTTCGCCAAAATCCACTTTCGCCAAAATCTCACTTGGCATTTTCATAAGGCTCTTCTTCCAACACGAAGGGTGGCTGCAGCCTTTCCGACTACTTCGTATCGAGATCGTCGGCTAGGTCCCTTCTCCGCTTGGTCTGCTCTTCCACTTCAGACGCCACGGAAGCAGACCAAGCGGAGAACGACCTAGCCGACGATCCGGATACGAAGTAGTCCGGAAAGGTCCGAACCTGCAGCCACCCTTGGGGTCGGAAGAAGAGGAAAAGCCTTATGAAAATGACAAGTGAGATTTTGGCGAAACGTCAGGCGACCGTTCCTTTACAGGGACAAAACTTTCAACGGACGAACACCCGGACCATCAAGAGAGCTATATATATATATATATATATATATATATATATATATATATATTACCGTGGTCGTAATTTTTTTGCCACTCTCCCTCAAAAGCTTCCTTCTTATGAAAAAACCCTGGGATTTTTTTTTTTTAATTCAAAACAACACGTGCCTCTAGACGATCTAAGTCAATTTTTGGGTATGGGTATAATCATCTTTACTTTATACGAAATATAAAAAATAATAAAACTCAAATCAATAAAAAAAAATTGATCAAAATAACAATTTTAATTAAAGATTTTCCCAGTTGATTTGGTCTATTAATATTGATATATTTATTACATATATTACATTACTGCATTACATTGTTGTAAAATTTATCCATTCCACCTTGCGAAAGCATCACAAACAAAGAACATAAAAACATCAATTTCTAGAGTCTTCAAAATGAGCAAGAACTGTCAATCTCGACGCTGGGCAACAAAATCTAGAAAGAGCAGGAAACTCAACGTATGCTATATAAGCCGATTTTTATTTGAGTATTTTTAGTCAGTTTAGTGCGTTCAGCTTATTTTGTTGTTATAATTTCGACGTTGTTGTATTAGAATCAGCTGTTGAATATATTTGATGTTTAGGTGGAAATAAAAGTTCTAGAAAGTGAAGATTAGTTTTTAAAATTAATTAATTGAACCCATGGAGTTTATTACAATTTGGTGTCGGAGTGCAGGATTAAGTGAATTTAAAACAGCAATTAGATTTATGGAAAGTATGGAAAAAGAAAAAATGTACGAGACTACCAAAAAAATATTCAAACAGGTTACGGATGGACTAGACGAAAAAATAGCTCAGATCCTCGAAAACGCGACAAGAAGGAGAAACAGCATCAAGAAGAAATTCAACAAAGGTTTGTGAAAAACGTAAAATAGAATTAGAAAATCTTGTTACTGCCATTGAAAAAAAGACAACTGCAATTTGAACAATTAATGACACCATCAATGACCGAGCATTACCATCGATACTGGTACCGCTGTGTCCACTGGCAAGTCCAGGGTTTTGAGGTCATCGGAAATCCGGCCAGTTACCAACAACATCCAGCTGAATACAGTCACCGGCGAGTCCATGTCAATACAGGGTGAGGCAGATGTCGTGCTACAGATAGGCGACAACATGATCCGGCATAGGGTCCTGGTAGCGAATATTGAGGACGATTTTATACTGAGTATGGACCTAATTAGCCAGCATGGACTTATGTTGGAATGGTGGAGCCCATACACTCATCAAATGCCTACTTAGTTGGACAGGCTATAGTTAAAACCGGACGAGATTTACCAATTAAAGTTCTGAAATTGTCCAACAACGACAACAACAGTAGAGACCATCATCAATTGCGACGAAGGGTACCAGACGTGACCGAGACAGCGCCCAGTAAAGAGTTTCTATAATAGTTTGTGGACCATTTGAAACACCTTACACCAGAGGAGCAAAAGAAAGCCAAGCAAATCCCTGGCAGATTTTTAACAGGCACGATGGAACCACCGGTCCCACCAACATAATCCAGCACCGAATAGATACTGGAAAGGCTCAAACCATCAGAATTAGCGTTGGGTTTTATGACTCTTTTTAGTGAGCCGGCTCATTTCGTTTAGCTCACCAAAACGAGTCGTTCACAATGAGTCGTTCAATTGAACGATCTCCTAAAACACAGCCGTTTAGCCTTAGGCGGATTTATATAATGTCTCTACTTGTCTAGTTTACTGCTAAAACTAATATTAAAGTTTTGCTCAGTCATAATTTAAAGATCATTAATTTACGTAAATACAAAATTTGTATTTTTGTATTATTTGGTAATAAAAATAAGAAAAAAACCGAAACATTAAAAACACATAAAATTATTATGCTTACTTATAACCCAAATAGAAATTTATATAACAAAAACACTGCAAAACAATAACAAGCCTGTGCTTTAGTGCCTGTCATTATAAAAATTTAAAATACCCACTCATCGATTCGTTGAAAATAAAACCTTCCGACCAAATTTTAAAATACCTTTCATCTCATGAACCAGACGGCCGAGGTGACTGTGCCGGTCGAAAGATTGAACGATGAACGAGTCAACGAGTTTAGTTCGTGATTGAACGTTGAACGTTTAGCACATCCTATGACTCTCGACTCACTCGAGCCGAATGACTATAAATGGCGAACTGAACGAGCTATTTGACTTAACTACCCTTGGGGCAACAACAGGCAGTCGAGGAAAACTTCGAGTCCATGTGGCACAATGGAGTTATTGAGCCATCCATCTGCCCATGGTCCGCTCCCGTCGTGCTAATTAAAAAAAGGATGGAACCACCCGATTTTGCGTGGATTACAGAAAGCTTAATGACGTCACGAAGAAAAACAGCTATCCAGTACCCCGAATTGATGCCACTCTGACCACACTAGCAGGACCCGTTGGTTCTCCGCACTAGACCTAAAGAGTGGATATTGGTACGTTGGTCTACACGAAAACGACAGAGAGAAGACAGCGTTCTCAACCAGTAAAGGGCTGTTTCAGTTCACGGTCATGCCCTTTAGGTTATGTAATGCTCCCGCTACATTTGAGAGGCTAATGGGGTATGTACTGAGCGGGTTGACATGGAGGACGTGCTTAGTATGCCTCGACGACATTCTGGTTATGGATCAGACATTCGATGACCATCTGAAGAACCTGGGTCAAGTATTCTCCAGAATTAAGAACGCCAACCTGAGACTCAACCCGAAGAAGTGTTCCATGTTCCAAAAAGAAGTAGAGGCTACGTCGTTTCCGAGTCAGGAATTCGCACCAATGAGGACAAGATAGAAGCCATTCATGATTGCCCAGTCCCAAGAGACAAGCATGAACTCAGAAGCTTCTTGGGTCTGTGTTCATACAACCGGTGATTTGTTGAGGGATTTGCCATCATTGCCACGCCCCTA
Organism: Octodonta nipae; assembly: GCA_034190945.1. Lineage (NCBI taxonomy): Eukaryota > Metazoa > Arthropoda > Insecta > Coleoptera > Chrysomelidae > Octodonta > Octodonta nipae. The sequence continues at coordinate 73,299,793 of CM067218.1, read as the reverse complement.
CATCGACAGACCACTGAGATCGATGTTTAATATTTTTGTTAACATCTTTTACACAAAGTTTCAAAAATATGAAAAAAAAAATTTGTAATTCTCATAATGAGCCTTTTATTTCATATATTGCATGATGCGTTTGAAATTTTATTTTTATTTTCCATTTATTCTATAATTTGTCCCCAAATTTAATATTGGGGTTTTCTACTAATTTTTCTTATACATTTCAAGTGAGACCCAGTACCCCTAATTTCTTCAAATTTTGAGTTAGTATGGTTTCGCCAATTAAGCAGGAAATGAGAATTTTTAATTTTTTTGTTAATATCTTGTAAAAAATTAATTTAAAAAATAAGAAAAATATATATCTGTATTCCTCATAATGAGCCCCTCCATTTGATGTATTGCATGATGGGTTTAAAAAGTTATTATTTTTTATTTTTCCCCCAAAAATTAATATTAGGGTATCTCCTTATTTTTTCTGTAAAGTTCAAGTAAGGCCATATAAGCCTAATTGTTTCTTGTTGATCGGAAATAAAATGGGAGAATGAGTAATTTTCTGTTTTTGTTAATATCCTTTAAACAATTTATTTTAATAATATAAAAAAATACATTTGTATTTCTCAAAATAACATCTCTCATTTGATGTATTGCATGATGCGTTAAAAAATATTTTATTATTTTCCGTTTAATCCTATAATTTGACCCCAAGGGATTTCTTCGTATTTTTCCTGTAAACAAACATTTTTAGCTCTTATAGTTTGGGGAATAAAGGGGGAAATGGGTAATTTTTGTTAATATATAATTTTATATTTTCCATTTAATGCTTTAATTTGACCCCTAAAATTAATATTAGGGGTTTCTTTTTATTTTCCAGTAAAGTTTAGGTGAGGTCATAGATCCCTAATTTGTTTCAAATTACGTCTTATAGTTATGGAAAAAGTGGGGAGGAATGGGTATATTTTTATATTTTTGTTAATATCTTTTAAATAATTTAATTTAAAAATATGAAAAAATATATTTGTTTTCGTCATAACGAGCCCTTTCATTGGTGTAGTGTACTACATGATGGGTTATAAACAATTTTAATTTTATATTTTCCATTTAATTCCGTAATTTGCCCCCCAAAATTAATAGTAGAGGTTTCTCCTTATTTTCCCAGTAAAATTCAGGTGAGGCCCTATATCTCTAATTTTTTTTCAAAATTGTACGGCTTATATTTTCGGAGATAAGGTAGGGGAATGGGTAAATTTTTTTATATTTTTGTTAATATCTTTTAAATAATTTTAAAAATATGAAAAAAAAATTATTTCGCCACAATGAGTCCATTCTTTTGATATATTACATGATGCCTTAGAAATATTTTCAGGTAAAACTCAGGTGAGACCCTATATCTTTTTTTTTTTTTTCAAAATTGTATTTTTTATAGTTTCGAAGATAAGGGGGGGGCGGTCGATTTTTTTAGTTTTTCCAATATTCCTAACATATTGGTCGATTTTTCGAAAACTCCTTATGGATGTGTATAGCTTTTTAACATTTAATCTATTAAGGAAGATCCCTAGGTGATCTCATATACTTTTCTGCGACGTGCAAAATTGCCGAAAATTCCAAGCTCCTTATCAAAAATTTCATCGAAATGATATAACGGACATTTCCTCATAAATATTTTAATTCCAACGTAATAGTGCGGGAATTTTAGGCACTGGAAATTTTAACTGCGAATTTTAAAATTTTCTATGTACATACATCTCAAGCATATAGGTAATAAAGCATAGTATTTTCGGCTCCTTAAATCAATGAGTACCAAGCTTGTTTTGTTTGTATACCAGGCAAATACCTATTTAAATGAAAATTTTTCAAACTGCTATTTGGTGCGTTTATACATAGGATGTTTAGTTATAGCAAACAAAATCACAAAGTAAATTGATAGAAGGAGTTGCATTTATATGATGATTGAAATATAGGTAAGGCCGTTTAGCCGTATATACAGGATGGTTGGAATATAGGGTGGAGTGGACGTTTGGTTGTATAAAAATGTTGGAAAATATGTGAAATTAAAATTATATAGGGTGATTAAAAAACTGTTATATGATATGGACGTAAACAAATCATATATATTTATACAGTGTTATTAAAAAATTATTTATTTTATAGCCCATAAGAAGTTGCATAAAGTGTGGGGAGGAATTAATGTTACACACAAGGCCGTAGCCAGGAAATTTTTTCGGGGTGGGTTTTCGGAGGGGGTTGGATAATTTTTTTGATTTGTGATGGGCTGATATACATTTCAAAAATGTATATTTTTGTTCATGTATTTCCAGGATATATAAAATTGTATAAATATAAAATTTATTCTATGAAAAACATGATTAATTGGTTAAAAGTGAATCTCGAAACCAAACATTCCAAAATTTCGGGGGGGATTCGAACCCCCAGAACCCGCCCCGCTGGCTACGGGCTTGGTTACACAGGACGATAATATAAAATGTTAAAAGTGAAATAATTTATGGGGTAGCCCACTAGGAGTTATATACTATGGTTGAAATATGGGACGAATTTGACTCCGTAAATATGGGATGGATTCTACTCCGTCCTATAGTTTACAGAAGGCAGCAAACAAATTTATGCTTGTCCGTGGGCAGTCGTATGTACAGGATGGTTGGTACATAGGGTGGAGTGGAATTATCTATAGTTATACAGAGTTGTCAAAAAAAGTTGGAAAAAGGTTACATGGCGTGGTCCATAGGGCATAAATATATTTTGGGCTTATTAAGTCAAGGCGTACTAGTACATTTTGTTCGTAAACATTTACCTGTCAATTTAAATGAAAATGTATCATGTGTAATGTTGGGGCTTTCGATGTTACATGATCCTGTCTATTAAGGTTATACATACAAAATAAAAAATAAAGAATGAAAACAACCTGAGTTAAAAAAAAACTAAAAAGTTGAAAATAAAACATTTTTAAACAAAATATAACCGACTTCCACCTATAACTAAAAAGCTAAAAATAATTATAACAAAATACAACTCTAGCAAATAAATAACACATTCAATGTTGTTAGGTACCAGGAAGTAAAAAATGTAAACATTAAACGGTGCTCATTCTATAAATTAATTACCTACCAATCTAGTATATTTTTGAAGTCGGTGCCAAGCAACAATCAAGTTTGATGAAGTAGTAGATAAGTACGCAATGAAGGATTTTAGATTTGCTTGCCACCGACTTCAAAAATATACTAGATTGATAGGTAATTAATTTGTACAGAATGACCACCTTTTAATATTTACATTTTTTACTTCCTGGGTAGGTACTTAACAACGTTGAATGTATTATTTATTTGCTAGAGTTGTATTTTGTTATAATTATTTTTAGCTTTTTAGTTATAGGTGGAAGTAGGTTATATATTTTTTAAAATGTTTTATTTCTCTTATGTTTAATGTAATATTTTCGAAAAGAATTGGAAATTCACTGATCAGGAAGTCCAAAAATGTTAATCCATTTAAATTTTCTGCAAAGAAATAGGGACCAATTAAATAGCGACCCATTTTTCCGCCCCACACATGTACTGACTACCTGTGTTGATTATCAATTTTCCGAAACTGATGCGGATTGGAATCAGAATAATAATGGAAGTTATGTCGATTAACAGATCCATTATTGTGAAAAGTACATTCATCAGGTAACAGAACAAAATTAAAAAAGTTCTCATTTTCAGCCACTTTATCCAACATCCACATACAAAATTGAACTCGATTTTCAAAACCACTTCCGGAAAGTTAATTATGCTTGTTAAGAATTGTCGACACACTGGCTTGGCTGATATTAACATTAACATTTGGTTCTGCCCTATGTGAGGATTTCGATTACAGAAGCTATAACAGCTAACTCGTTTCCGTCACAGGCTTTTCTTCGGAAAAAAAGACCTTTTGGTGACAAAATTAATAGTAGAACAAAACCAACTTCAATGTGATGTTATACAATATACGGATACCCTTATAATATCCCTCCGGATTTCTGCCACTGTCACATCAAAGCAATTTTCTCCTACTACTGGACAGAAGAGGTTGAAATTTGGTACCAATGTATAGTTTGCTGACCCGATCAGGAGTACATATCGTAAAAGAAGAAATTTTGAGATTAGGGGTACTTCTGGGGGGAAAAACTAAAAAAATCGACTCCCCCCCCCCGTGATCTCAGAAATTAACTTACCCTAAAATTTTGAAAAAAATAGGAAATATAGAACGTTACCCAAACTTTACAGAAAAAAATAAGGATAAACCATTAATATTAATTTTGGGGGGCACATTATAGAATTAAATAAAAATTTAGAAATATATTTTTTTCAAACGCATCATGAAATACATCAAATAAAAAGGTCCCATTCTGAGGAACACAAATATATTTTTTTCATATTTAAAAAAAATTAGTTAAAAATATATTAACGAAAATATACCAAAATAAGGAGAAACCTCTACTTTTAAATTTGGGGGGCAAATTACAGAATTAAATGGAAAACATAAAATTAAAATTGTTTTTAACGCATCATGTTATATATCAAATAAAAGGGCTCATTATTATATTTTTTCATATTTTAAAAATGAATTAATTAAAAGATATTAACAAAAATATACAAAAAATACCCATCCCCCCCTTATCTCCGAAACCATAAGCTGTAAGATTTTGAAAAAAATAGAGGTATAGCGCCTCAGCTGAACTTTACTGACTTTACTGGAAAAATAAGGATAAACCCCTAATATTCATTTTGGGCCGCAAATTATAGAATTAAATGGAAAATAAAAATTTAAATTGTTTCTCACGGATCAAGTAGTATATCAAAGGGCTCATTATGACGAATACAAATCAATTTTTTAAATATTTTTAAAATAAATTATGTAAAAGATACTAAAATAATATTAAAAAATTTACCCATTCCCCTCTTATCTCCGAAACTATAAGACGCAAAAAATTTAAAAAAATAGAGGTGTAGCCCCTCACATTAACTTTACTGAAAAATAAGGAGAAACCCCCTAATATTGTTTTTGGGGCGCAAATGACAGAATTAAATGAAAAATAAAAAATTAAACTTGTTTCTAACGGATCATGTAATATATCAAATCATAGGGCTCATTATGACGAATACAAATATATATTTTTAAAATGAATATTTTAAAATATATTTAAAAATATATATATTTCAAAAAACTACATATTCCCCCCTTTATTCCCCAAACTATAAAACCTATTTTTTTGTTTACAGGAAAAATACGAGGAAATCCCTAATATTAATATTCGAGGCCAAATTATAGAATTAAACGGAAAATAAAAAAAAAATTTTTTAACGGATCATGCAATACATCAAATGAAAGGGCTCATTATGAGGAATACAAATATATATTTTTCACATTTTTAAAATTAATTGTTTACAAGATATTAACATAAAATATAAAAAATTCTCATTTATTTATTTATTTATACAATAGGTCATCTTACAGGTTGTCCTTAATGCAAACCCTTAATAAAGATGACACACAGTGACAAATAGAAAATTACGAATAGGTGAAATCGATATAATTAATTAACAACAAAGTCCCAAACTTAACAATATCTAAAGAGACAAACATAAAACTGTTAAATTATGTTGTGGATCATGTTTATATATCACTGTTTACGCCTGTATTATAAAACTCTTGTAACGATCTAGATAAGTTTTTCTTAAACTTATTAAAGTTGCAGGAAAATATATCTACGTTTAAATGACAAATTATAAGTATTCATACTTCTTATTAACGGGAAGTTACCGTAGTAGTTGGTAGAATAGCAAGGAACGTAAAAAATCTGTTTGTGTCTTGTTCTAGGAAAACTGCAATTAATTGGTAAATTGTTGAGACACCATTCAGAACACAACATATTGTTAATAATTTTATAAATAAAACAAATATCGGCAAATTCTCTTCTGATAAACAGTGGCTGAAGATTGTAGAATTTCAAGTTATCACTTCTTGGTAATGCCGAAATCTAAAATATCTATAATTAAGCGCATTAACAATTTTTTTTTGTACATGTTCGAGGGATGTTATATACTTATCATACATACGATTCCACGCCATACTGCAATATTCTAAAGAACACCTTACGTAAGAAATATACGACCGTATTACTGTACTATGGTCTTTAAAATCTTTTGTATTTCTTAGTGTATAGCCCAGGAGCCTTAAGGCTTTTTGTACCATAAAGGAAATGTAGTTATCAAAGTTTAATTTTTTTGTCCACAATAACTCCTAAATCTTTAATTTGGGTTACTTGAGGAATAATATCATTATTGATGGTCATATCAACTAGTGGTCGATTAACTAATCTTGAAAAAAGTATACAATTGCACTTCGTTACATTCAATATTAATCTGTGGACTTGACAGAAACTAAAAAAGCTACAAAGGTCGGCTTGCATTAATTGGTAATCATTAATTGTTGAGTTTTTTCGATAGATTTTCATGTCATCAGCATATAAAAGTACATTACAAAAAGAAAAACATTCAGCTACGTCTGAAATGAAAATATTAAATAATAAGGGACCCTGGTGGGACCCTTGTGAACACCCGAATTAATAGGAGTGACTCTAGACTTTACATTGTTTAGAGCAACATACTGGGTTTTGTTGGAGATATATGAACAAATAAGATCCAGTACCATGCCATGCACACCGAAATTTACAAGTTTGGCGACCAGTGTCGGATGATGTACCTTGTCGAATGCTTTGGAAAAATCGGTGTATACAGCACATACTGAGTGACCGTTATCCATACAATTATAAATATACTGAATGAAAGGTACTAAGTTAGTAGCTACTGATCTTTTCTTAAAAAATCCGTACTGAAATATTGTAAGACGATCTTTAACCAAAAAGAATAGCTCCTGAGTCAGGATTTTTTCAAAAATTTTACCCGTTAAATTTAATAAAGATAGTGGCCTATAGTTATTAACAATATTCTTAACACCAGACTTAAATATGGGGACAACTTGGGCCATTTTTCACTTATCTGGAAAACAGCCGCTTGCCAGTGACTTGTTAAAGATAATCCACAAAGGCTCGATAAGCTCATTAGCACAGTTTTTAATAAAAACGGCTGGAATCCCGTCAGGGCCTGGACCCTTGTTAATATCTAACGATTTTATTGCATTAGTAATCTGAGTTCTAGAAATTGAAGTAATATCAAAATTAACATTGGAATTAACATGATGAATCAATGAGGGATTATTGTTATCAACAAAAACCGAGCTGAAATACTCAGAAAAAGCTGATCATATTTCTACGGATCCTGTGTATTCCCTATCCTTATAATTCATTATTAAGGGCAGTATGCACTTTTTACGTTTATTAGACACATACCACCAAAACTGTTTCGGAGATTTGTTAATGTTTTCCTCCAGTTCTGTAACATAATTTTTATAATCTTTGTTTATTGTTTTTTTTACTTCTTTTCTCAATTCAGAAAATCGTGTATAATCATTGGCATTGTATGTTTTCCATCGTTTATGAAATTTGTTTTTCTTCTTTATTAATTAAATTAAATATGCTGAAAACCATTTAGGATTACCATGTTTGTTAAGAACCTTAACCGAAACATCAGTTTCAATCGCGTTATCAAGAATATTATAAAAAATATCCTCACAAACATTGATATCATCATGACTCAGTACTTTTCTCCACAAAATATCATCAAGACTACTTTTAATGTTACTATAATTCGCCTTATAAAATAAGTGTTGCATGTAGGGCTTACGAGTCAGTAATTTTTCAACAGATAATTGTAACATTATTTCTAAAGCCTTATGATGCAAATCCTCAGGGACGAACGGTGAACAAGATTCATGAACACTTATATCAGGATTATTTGATAAAACTAAGTCTAAAATTTTTCCGTGAGAATTTGCAATGTTATTGAATTGTTTTAATCCAACAAGATAAATAATTTTTTTAAGATATTCACTTCGACCATCGTGTCCTGAGGAAGGCGAAAAAGTATTCGGATTCTCATTATTAGTTTTCCAAGTTATATCAGAAAAATTGTAATCACCAATAAAAAGAAAACATTGTTGTGGGTTGTTATTTATAATATTTTCAACTTTCTCGAAGTGAGTTATACAATCATCGTTTGTACTATCTGGGGGAATATATACACAACAAACGAATAGTTTTTTTACCTTCACTCAAGGATAATGATACCCATAAGTCTTCAATTTTTCCATTGGAATTCCACGAAGGTAAAGTCTTTGTTGCTATATTACTCTTAACCCCTATCAAAATGCCACCACCATCACTTTTACCACTATTAAGTCACGGTCTCTTCTATACATTATATATGTGGAGGGAATCAATTCGGAGTCCAAGATTTCTTCTTGTAACCATGTTTCTGTAGCACAGATAATGTCAAAATTACCAGAACATACCGACTGAAAAAAACTGCTTGTTTTAGTTCTTAAACCGCGAGTGTTCTGGTAGTAGAGATGAAATTGTTTGAACTTGAAGAAATGCTACATAATAATCTTAATACAAGAGTCTTAATATATTGTCACTAAGGCACTTCTGGATTTCCAATCTTCTGCAGTACATCAATGGAGGAAATCAAAAAGGATTTGGAGGATTCCGATTTCTTTATGTATATTTTGCAGTCCTTGACCCAGCAGTACTTGTAGTTATTAGATAAACTGAATTCCCTTGCTTGTTTGTACAGAATTTTATAAAAAGGAGATTAGTGCTCGTTAATGAATATTTTGCCAGTACTCTAAGCAGATTTAATCAATTTATCTTTGTTTGCACGAGCCGCTTCAATGAATTTCCTTTTCATAACTTGATTGTTAAATTTTATAATTATATTGGGGTTGATATTAGAATTGCCCTTGTTGTCAGGATGGGTTTTCACCCGATGACACTCGATTATATGGTTATCAGCCATTCTAAATTCGATGAGCTCTGAAATATTTTGTACTATGAGCTTTAAATCCTCATCTCTTTTCTCAGAGACTCCCCACAATTCAATATTACATAATCTGCCTTGTTGTTGTAAATTTTCTAACTCAGAACTCAGTTGTGAACATTGTTTTTTTAGGACATTTACTTCTTCTTTAAGCCCTGGAACCACGCTTACGGTTTGTTGAATCCATACGTAATCCAAAGTCGTCGATTTTATTTCCATAAAAATTTAAAGACTCAATAATTTCGGCATGTTTAATTTTGAAATCTTTCAATTCAGATCTAATTAAATTAACTGCTGTTAATAACTGATCAATTTTAGAGTTGTCATCCTTACAATCTATTCTGCATTTTTGGGAAACCCAATTAACACCGGAATCCGGAGAGATTTCACAAAAACTACTAGGTAATTTCACACATTTTAAATGATAGTTTTTTGTGCATTTGTCACAAGAAACACCTGGATTCGTTCGGGTTGTAGCGTTATTACAAAAAGTACAAATGCCGGGCATGACAAAAAATGTCCGATGTAAATTTATGAATTGACGGGAAATATTTTAATAAAAATTGTAATGAAAGCAGACCTTATATCTATATGTTGAGTTTTCCAGATGGCACATAAACAATTTAATTATACACTTGCCAAATTTCGTCTCTTATCTACAAGTATTAACCACTTATTTACGGGATTAATTAGGAGTACTTTTAAAACACGATTTAACTCTCTTCGCTTCACCGGCTTGATTTCTGCTTTATTTCCGAAACCATACTACTTAAAATTTTGAAAATAATTAGGGGTACTGGGACTCACTTGAAATTTACAAAAAAAATATTAGAAAACCCCCATAGTAATTTTAGGGACAAATTATACAATTAAATAGAAAATAAAAATTCAATTTTCAAACGCATGATGTAATCTATCAGATAAAAGGCCCATTATGTGAATTACAAATGTTACATATTTTTAAATCAATTGTTTAAAAGATATTAACAAAAATATTAAAGATCGACTTAATTCCCACTTTAGAAACTACACCAATTAAATTTTGAAAAATATATTTTATTCGTATTTTTAAATAATTTGAATAACAGATTTAATCATTTATAATTTAAAACTTGACTTATTTTGCCCTTTATCTTCCAATCTACAGAGCCTCAAAATTCAGACAGTAGATTATAAAAGGCTTCCCTGAAATTGTATTAGTAAAATAAAACTCTAATGTTAATTTTTGGGTGACAAATTAGAGTATCAAATGCATATGTATTCTCATAAAAATCAAGCGAATCCTGAAGCAGATAAAATAAGAAGACTATGTGGAAAATGAAAGTGTATATTTTTCACAAATTTAAAATGCTAGTAAACTTCCGATCAAATCGAAAACTGTTTTTAAAAAATATTTATTTGATTTAAAAACAAAGATATAAAATTCTTACATTCAATATCAACGGACAAAATAAGACTTGTTGACAATTACAGTTTCTATCCTATTTATCACCTCAGAAGGCTCAGAATTTTCTTCTTTTTTCACACTGACTGGTAATTGTGAAAATAATATTTATTCACAATTCTTATCTTGGAAATAAGGAAATATGTTGAGATCACTAGGACTGCACAAAGTATAAACCATAATAACCAATTATTCTGATTCATGTTATCTGTATCCATTATAGATAAGTAATGTGTTGCTTCTATGTTTCTTTTTAATGAATGAATTTCTTCTAATGGGATATCGTTAATATTTAAGGAGCGATGATGTGGTAATTCAATTATTGTGGATCCATTAATTAGGTTCGGTAATATTAATGGTTTACCTAAAGAAGTTTCTTGATATGTGCCAAATTTGAAGTTACCATATTGGATTGTACAATTAGGTGGTACTTGGATAATGACATTACGTTGAACAATGACATAGCTTTGATCTGGGCAATTTGATTTGAGTTTAATTTTTTCTTGGGAAATTACTATGATGATCTGGTCGTTGACTTTATTGAATATTAGTTTTGGAACTACAATTGGACTTTGTTTACATCGAGTCTTTTGCCTTGAATTAAAGAGGCGATGCAATCATTTGGAATATCGGATTTTAATTGTTCTTGTTCACATATGAATGTTTCCTCAATTTTATAACATGGTTGAGCCATATATTGAAATTCATTACCTTCTATAGTCAGGTATGGTTTAGAAGGGATTATTATTTTAAAGTCCTTTGTGGGTATAGGAAATAGTTAAAAGTATTGGAATAGTTTTGGATTGGCAATTTGAACTTCAATTGTGAAAATAATTTTTGATTTTTGGAAATAACAATTGGTTTGTATCACCGAATACCAAGAGTGTGGGTTTATTTTTAATAACTCATTACTTTTATGATGACTTTTAAGTTCCTCAGGAATTTCATGTAAATTTTGAGTTGATAATATATCTGGGTGGATTGTATGCAGTTTAGCAAACATTATAGCATTTTCGAGATTATCCAAAAACGTAATTGTCATGTGAGCATTAATGAATATTTGATCAATCATAATTAAATAAGAAGTATATTGATAAAACTGATTAGTTGCATTTTCCACATATGGCATATATGATTTTATATATTCAAAAATTTTCTTTTGGTTTTTGGTTATTGTTTCAATATCTTTAGAATATTTACTGATAAGTTGTTTGGACAGCGAGATTTGTTCATTTACGTGATTGACACTTTTTTGTTGATTTTGTTTTAATATGGTTATTGCTTTAGTATAAAGTTCACCATCATCAGCACTAAGGATTCTCCAAAGCCATTTTTGAACAGTGTCCCCAAAATGAATTAAACCACGTTTAATTCTTGGATTGTTGTTAATAAAAAAATTGTTTAATTTAAGCATTATTTCATCCATTAGAGGTTCTAAGTGATTATAGTTAATAAAATTATTCTGTAAATGAGGTTACTATTATTCAATGTTGTGTTTAAATCTTTGTAATTTTTCAGTAAATTATTAACACTTATTTCAAGAGTTTTTAAGTCAACTTCATGTAGAAAAACATCTTTGCTTGATATAATACGATTTGTTCCTAACTTAAAGGGAAGAATTCCTGGGAAATCATCAATTTTCATCACTTTGATGTCCTGTGCTTGCACCAGTGTTACGAGTAGAATGCTCAGGAGGGTGACTTTCAATTTGATCCTGTAATAAAGGGGGTTTTCTTAGTTTTTTAATATGAATGATTTATATTTTGTTTTTAGGATTTTTAATTTCAACTTTATTATGTTCTAACATTTTAGTAATGACATAAGGTCCAAGAAATTTGTTATGTTTTTTGTTTCGGTTAGTTTTTAGGTTCTTTTTATATACTGTTTGATTAAGCTTAAATTGAACGTTTTTGTCACCGCTAATATTGGTTTTTGCTAAAACTTTCTTTTCACCTGTTTCTAACTTATTATGAACGTTTTTGTATACTTGTATAAGTTTTTGTTTTTGATTTTGAACGTAATTTGTATAAGCTTGTTTGGGAATAAATATTTCATCAGGGGATCTTGAATTTGTATGACTAAAAACGAGTTCAAAAGGGGTGAATCCAGTCGAACTATGAATCGAATTGTTGTAACCTAGTACCGCATAGTTAATCAAGTCTATTTCACCAGAATTTGTTTCTTGAAGTATTCTCAGATACTCAATAAGGGTTGATTGGAATCGCTCTACTATGCTGTTTGATTCATGATGAGTTGGGGTAGTAAAATGAATCGTTATTTTGTGAAGTTTCATAAGATCTTTAACTGTTTCGTTATTAAACTCTCACTATCTAACACTAATTTTTGAGGAACACCAAAATTTGTAAAGTACCTTATAAGTCCGTCACATATATTTACAGCAATTTTTCTTGTAATGGGTATAACTTGGGCAAATTTTGAAAATGAGTCAACAATTGTTAAATAGTTATTTGTGTTAGAATAAAGTACGTCTATATACTGTAAGAATAAGAGGTACATAGGAATTTTTGCGACAGTATTTTGCTCTCTGACAAATTTCACATGAATTTATAAATTTTTGAATAGTTCTTTTCATTTTAGTCCAATAATAATTTATTTTTAAACATGAATAAGTGTCGTCAATTCCACGGTGATTAGTTTTTCCTTCATGATGATTTTTAATTAAGTTTAGTTGTTCTCCGATGTCAGTGACTGTATTTATCAGTTTAGAACACGTAAGTCTCAAGCTTTCTCTGTCGAATTTTTGAGAATAAACTCTACTAAAGATAGGAATAAAATCTCTATCATGAAAATATATGTAATATGTTGAATTGGGTTTAAGATAGTCTCTTAAAAATTTGAAAACATTTATTTCAGTATCTTGCAAAGGAGTTTTTACGGTAATAATTTTATTTCTTCCACAACTTTGAGAATTGAGCGAAAACTTATCAAGATTATGTCTATATACGTGAATTTGTTTGGATTTATTATTAATAATTTCGTCTAGAATAGGAATTCCATCATTTTCATGTTCGAAAGACATAGAGTGTGGGATTTCATTATCAGAGCTGTTAGTAGAAGATGAACTTCTTGAGTGATTAGTATTTTGTTGAACTGAAGTATTTGTTCTAAGTTCATTTGGGTTTCCAGAGGGGTTTATTTCAATTCAGTTTCGTGCATATTTAAATTTATCCGGGAAAGGGCATCATTTGTATACAATTTTGTAATCATACTCAGCAAGTTTCAGTCGCCATCTAACAAGTTTGGAATTGGGTTCTTTGATGTTAAAAAGCCAAATCAAAGGGCGGCAATCACAGTAAATCGTAAAGGGTCTCCTAAAAATATAAGGTCTGAAATAAGAACATGCCCATACTATTGCCAGGGTTTTCTTTTTAATAGTACTATATTTTCTTTCGGTTTCATTTAATCTTCGAGATGCATAGGCAATTGGTCGATCGGATCCAATAGGTCCTTGGCTGAGAACAGCACCTAGGGCTACATCTGATGCATCTATTGTATGTATGAATTTCTTAGAAAAGTCAGGATATTGGAGTACGGGGTCATTACATAAAATCTTCTTACACGTTTCAAAGGACTTGATAAACTTGGCGTCATGAATGATTTTCGCACTCTTTTTAAGACAAGATGTAAGGGGTTTTGTGATCTTTGCAAAGTCTTTTATGAAACGGCGGTAATAAACGAGTAATCCAAGAAATGATTTTATTTCTGTCTGGGTTTACGGAATTGGGAAGTTTTGAACTGCTAAAATTTTGTCAGGATTCGGTTTCACACCGTCTGGGGTTATTACATGACCAAGGTAATTAACTGTTTTCTTAAGGAATTCACTTTTATCTAATTGGATTTTCAAATTTGCATTTCGAAGTCTCTGAAAAACTCGGACAATGTGCTCTTGTAAGGAAGTACTGAAAATTAAAATGTCGTCTAAGTATGTTATACAAATATCTTTGGAAAGTACAGGGTGCATTTTTTAGTCCGAAAGGCATCCTTATAAATTCAAAATGTCCATTAAGGGTTGAAAAAGCTGTTTTTGGGATATAGTTTGTGTCAATTTCAATTTGGTGATAACCGGATGCGAGTTCCAAAGTAGTGAAATAGTTTGTAACTTGTCAAAGAGTTCTGTAATTTGGGGTAATGGGTATTTGTCATTAATAATTTTGTCATTTAACTTTCGGTAGTCAATATCTATACGCCATTTTTGTCTACCTGAGTTATCTAATTTTTTTGGTACAATCCAAATTGGACTGCTCCATGGAGACGTAGACGTAGAGTGTTTAATAATACCTTGCTCTAACATCTATATATAAATAGGCAAAGACAAAACGATTAGGTACCATTTTCTCCTCTGTCTCTCAAGCGATTTTCTTCATTTTTGTTTTGTTTAGTAGCTACTGACGACCTTCTGTGCAGAATGCTAATATTAATTTATAATATTGGTTCATTCATTAAATAAAATATAATAAAAATTCATTATTTACATCTATACTGTCAACGACAAACAACTGACAGTGCTGCCGCCGCCAGACCGTCAAAACTCAAAACATCGAGTAATTATATATAGAGTAACCGATCGTTAGATGCTGTTATATACTTAGAGCATGTACTTCAAACGTTGTTGTTGTTTAGTGGCAAAATAGTCAATGTAGTAGATCAGTATTGATTTTTCGGACGCGTTGCCGTAACTTTCATATTAAATATTCTGTTTTTAATGTGAATTTCATTATTTGATTAATATATTATTATCACAACCTTCCCGAAGGTATTGTGTAAAAAATTGTCAGACAGCGGACAATAGCGAATGTATTAAAATTTAAGTTCTCCTAGGGTTGTTGGTTCTCTCTTTTCTTTAATATTCCTGAACTTGATTGAAACCGCAAATGACGAAAACATTTAGGTTGCAAAGAACAATCTTCCAATTATTATATCGAATATTTTGCCAGGAGCGGATCCAGCCAAAAATGTGGGTGTCATTTATTTGTCAAAAATATTTCGAATACCGATATTTGTGATTACATTTTTATTTTCTTTTTATTTCAATAGATTTCTCAATATGAGTGAACAATTTTGGTCATTACATCCACTTCTCCGATTTCTCCACAACTCTGTTTCTTATAAAAACATACATTTACAACTTCATGGAATATGGTCGAATTTCGACCACTGGGCGACCACTAGTTTTATTAATTTGAATTTTGACTTCATTTTTATGAATTTCTGGGAAACGGTAAGATTTTGTAAATACAGGTGTTTCATCAGTTAAATTTATTTTATGAGTTATTTAATTTGTAAAGCTTAAAGGAATGTCTTCACAATAAAAAATATCACGAAATTCATAGCAAAGTTTACTTAAGACGTCTCGTTCTTCTTTATTACAATGTTCTAGTTTTATAATTTTTAAGTTGCCTTTAAGTAAATCGTCTTGTTGTTTTGTAAGTTTTGGTGGTTCATATATATTATCAGTGAAGTAGACTTCATTGAGATTAATTAACTCAATATTGAAAGATTCACAGATGTCAATTTTAATAGTTTTAATATTAGGATTAAGAATGGTTGTTGTGGTATTGTAGTCTTTGATGTTTACTACTGCTACTGGAGTTACAACGTCTTTACCGAAATCTGTTTGTTCTAAAATACCTAATGCACTTTCATAACAAACTGGAATTTTAACAATTTGTTCAGTCCTTGAGGGAACTATTATACTGTGGTTGCATTTTAAGAATTTTTTGTAGGAGTTTTTGAAACTTCCGAATAATATATGGGAATACGAATAGTAGGGGTGATTAACTGTTTATTATGAATGTCTACTATGGCTTGAAGTTGGTGAAGAAGGTCCATACCAATTAAACCATCATATTTTTTATTAAAGTCAAAAAAATAAAATTTATGAAAAACACCACACTGAAAAGTTTAAAAAATCGGAATTATTAATACTTCGTCGTGAAAACTAAAATTTTCTTTCAAAATATGTTCCTCGAAAAATTTATATGCTAGCTTCGTACTAATTAAACTGCGGGAACTACCAGTATCCAATAGAAATTTTGCTTTTAATTCAGGTATATAAAGATAAGGTAATTCATCTAATAAATGATTTAAATTTATTATGTTAGATTTGTTTGAGTTGGAGCCTGAGTCAAATTTTCTTCGGGAATAGTTTCTTCTTCGCTTACATAATTTTAATTTACAACTTGATCGGTTTCAGTTGGTTCAGAGAGTTCATTGGAATAGTCAAGATAATCGTTTGGATAATAATTTGTGTTCCCAAAGGTATTATAGTCGTAGTTATCAAAATCTGACGTAGAATGTATAGAATTCGAGTTCTTGAAAATCAATTTTTTTTGGGCCAGTTGGTCGGAAAAAGTTTCTACGTTGGCTCTGCGGTATAGTAGGAATTCTACTAGTAGTAGACATAGGTTCCGGTTTATTTTTTGGAACTTGAGCAGTTGGGTTGAAAACATCTCGCTTCAAATGTTCATTTACTGGAAAACGAGGCCTGAATATTTGACTGTTATTATTAAAATTTGGCATGTTAAAATTTGGCGGAGGAGTGAACTGATAAAAATATTGGGTTTCGGAAAGTTATTGAAATTAGGTCTCGGAAAATGTTGAATTTGGTTACTGATGAAATTTAGTCTCAAGCCAGTGAAAGGTAATTGATTTGTTCCTTGATTTATGGAAACAGGACTCAGTATATTTGGTTTATTTGCCAACAAATGAATTTTGTAAATAATTAGCTAAAATAAAATTTTCTTCTTCAATCACGTAACCTATTGCAACATCAAGACTATCAGGGTTCCTAAGCCTAACCATATCTTGAATTCTACCTGATAAACCTCTAACAAAAGTTTTTAGAGCAAGTTCATCATAATTTTTGATTTTGAATGTACATTCTGCAAGAGGTAAATTCATACATTTTAATTTTAAGGCAATGAGACTTCTACAATGTTGTAAACGTTGTCCAAAATCTACAAAATTTTCATTTTTATTAGGTTTCATAATGATCATTACTTGTACAAGACAATCTAAGTTCATTCCAATCTCTAATTTCTGGTCTACTGTCTACCAATATTAAAGCATTGCCTGATAATTTACTGATTACGGCTCTATTTAAAAATCCATTTATCGGATCCTGCGAATTTCTTGCGTTAGTATAGGTTGCAATAACATCTTCACAATCTCCAAGGAAAAGTATAGTTATCGTTTCCGTCAAAATTTGGTATAGTATCAATATACAATCTTAATAATTGATAATTTATAGGTACATTTGCTGGTTCTTGTCCGTTTGGCATGATTTCTCTTTCTAATACTAAATTATCCAAGTTTCTAATTAACTCCTCAATTTTGAATTTTTACCTAATGAACTGGACAAATACTACTTTTTGTAAGCTGGAAAGTACTAAGCTAAACTTAAAATTAAATGGATAAAATATGGTTTCTAGTAACTAAGCAAAACTCAAAAATGTTCAAAATCAATTTAAAATGAATTAAAGTTCAATCAACATCAAAATTCTCGAAACTATGTATGAAATATTATATGCATTAATATCTCAGACGCAATTGTGTGAAATAATTCTCTTATTCATAAAATTACTGCAAACTATGTTTCAAGTTATTATATTCATTAATATATTAAATGTAATTGATGATTCAATTCACTTAACAATACCAAAGTCATATGCTTTGATATTTGGTGAAGTCAAACTTTGTCTGATATGAAAATGGGAGATAGAAATAAGGAAAATTCAATGGATGGCTCACCAGGTCTTCGATATTCGTTCGTTGAAGCGACTGGAACCAAGGTAGTCCAAATTTCAGATTTCCACTGCACGAAAAAGTTTGTAAGTTCGTCGAATTCGTTAAGAGTTAAAACTCACAAAAACAATTTCACAATGAAAGTTTTCCAAACTCAAATCCTACTGACTGCGCCAGTAAACTTCTGATCGAAAACTGTTTTTAAAAAATATTTATTTGATTTAAAAACAAAGATATATAATTCGTAAATTCAATCTCAACGTACAAAATAAGACTTGTTGACAATTACAGTTTCTATCCTATTAATCACCTCGGATGACATCATATAGCGGTCAGCTGCTTGGCTGGGTGTTTGCCCTTACAGGGCGATTCTCGATTATGTAACTCGCTTCCTTTAAAAGATATTAAGGTAAATATAAGAAAATGCACTCATTCCTTGCTTGTCTGAAACTGGAAAATTAGAACTCGCACTAGACCAAATTATTTATCAATGCGTTTTTGTTTTATAACAAAAAAAAAACAGCGAAAAATCGGTAGCAATTTATTTTTTTAACTTTTACACAAAATCCAACTATGAAACCGTGTTTGCTACTATGGGCAATGTTGAAGAGAAATGAAAAAACTACAAAATGAGCTACTACACGCTCAGTTTCGTTAATTGGTTTCTTAGATAATGGAATCTTTACCCGAAATTCCAAAAAAGTAAATTATCGCTTGTATATTTTTTTTATGTAATAGCTAAAACATACTTATTAACTGAAAGGATAGATCTTCTCATACCCAATTCATGTTCTAAAAATAAATACTGTAGCCCTGGTAGTTTTTTCAAAATTTCAGTCAATCCTATGGAAGACACTTTTTTTTGAAAGGTCATATTATCTCACCGGATGAACCTATCATTATAAATAAACCACCGATAAATATATATAAGTACTGAAAATATTTAGCCATTCTCCATAATTTTTCTGGGCGAGTCCATTCGAAAAATTGCTAAGGGGTGTTACCTGTGTAACTATATCCTTGTAATTAATAATCTTAATGTAAATTTTAATTTTAAGCAGACACATTTAAAGGTAGCTAGTTTTCCTTTGTTTACACTTTCAGTACATTTTATATTTTATTATTATATAAAAATGAAACGCTGATACAAATTGAAAATAGTTAATAATAGAAAAAAAGTTATTCTTCAATTAGTTAACAACGCAATTTATATGTTGTTCAATTCAGATTCCTGTTAAGAATTTTTTTATTAATAAATACTAATTAATGACAAGCCAAATTTCTTTAGATATATATGTTTTGATCTTTTATTGAAACATTTACAAATGGAAAAATCGCTTGCAACAGCCTTCGCATTTTGCATATTATGATTGCTCCGTCATTATCATGTATGGCTAAATGGAGGTTAGGCGTGCTATTTTGCTAAATTTATCCAAGAAATATAAATATGTGTCTGCTTAAAATTAAAATTTGCATTTAGATTATTTATTATAAGGATATAGTTACACAGGTACCACCCCTTATCAATGTTTCGAATGGACTTGTCAGAAAAATTGATAGGGAATGGCCAAATGTTTTCAATACTTATATGTTTTTATACTTTACATTTTGAAAAGTGAGATTAGGGGTCTGGACATCACCTCTTCTACTTTCCAACGGTGGTTTATTCATAATGAAAGGGTCATGCGTTGAGGTCATATGACCTTTCAAAAAGATGTCTTCCATAGGATTGACTGAAATTTTGCAACAATTACCGGGGCTACAGTATTTATTTTGAGAACATGAATTGGGAATGAGAAAATTTATCGCTTTTGTTAATAAGAATATTTTAGCTATAAAATAAAAAAATATATAAGCGATTATTTATTTTTTTGTAATTTTGGGTAAAGATTCCATTATCTAAGAAACCATGTAACGAAGTTGAGCTTATAGTAGTTCATGTTGTAGGTTTTTCATTTCTCTTTAACATTGCCCATAGTAGCAAACACGGTTTTATAGGTGGATTGGGTGTAAAAGGTAAAAAACTAAATTGATAACGTTTTTTCGCGGATTTTTTGTTATAAAACAAAAACGCATCGATAAAAAATGTTGAATTTTATGTCAATTAGTCATGTTTTATGATTTTGTTCTACTATTAATTTTGTCACGTATTTTTGTAAATGACCTGGGCTATTAATTAATATTTACAGTAATCACTGATTATTAATAAGTTAACATTCGTCTGTATTCTGTGAATGTGCGTTTTTTATAGGAACGTGAATAGTTAGGTACAGGGAAATGTTATATTGTCGCATAGAGAATAAAATTCTACTACTGTTGGTGACATAAAATACAGGGTGTTTCATTAAACTTAAAGAAGTAGGTAATTGCCATTTGAAATTCTGGTTAATTAATTGGTATTTATTTCATACCTTGTATACAAAATTGGATTTTCCACAAGTGCAACACAAAATTTAGATAAATTAGTGAATATTACAGAAACTATGCGGTTTAGTAAACTTTTATGAAACACCTTATCATTTTAATCGTAGATACCGAAAATGTAATAATATACAGGGCATTCAACTAAAAAAATAAAACTTAGATACTTTTCACATTTCTGGGACAACCTATATAAAACAAAAATAATTTTAAAGTGTACCTATGAAGGATATATATCAACCTAAAATAGGATCGTCTAAAATGAGTATCTTAGTCCATAATATTCCGTGTCGTAATCGTGAATAACCCTGTATATACTTATATCAGCTCTTTTTCGGCCCAATGCCTGCTTCTTCCTGTTCCTGATTCCCACCTCCTCCAGATCCTTTATCACTTCTTCCAGCCATTTTTAGTTCCGCACCTCCAAACAGTATCGTCTGTCGGGCATTCTCTCAATTCTGTCTAGCGTTGTATTCTCACCTCCTGAACAATACTTGTTTTTTTTTGTATAGCTCCTCAATTTCCTTATTTGTTCTTTTCCTATACTTGTTCTGGTACTTAATTCTTGTAAAGATCTTTCTTAATATTTTTTCATCGTCATTGTCCACTTCTCACACGCATAGGTGACTGTGGGCCTTATTGTTTGATACACCTCGAACAACGAGGTTGACGTTGAACCGACAACTTTGTATCTGTTCGGTATTAATCATTGTTGGTCCAAATAATAGATAAGTACTTTGAATTAGTTTTGGTCGAATTAAAAAAAAATGTAATTGAACCCAATGAAAAATACATATGGCATTTTCAGAAACACAAACAAAATTACGTAGCAATTATTAAACTAATTCTCATATTACAATATACAGATAATTTGCCAGAGAACACATAGTTTTCATTAGTCTCTTATTAGTTTATGTACTTTAACTTACTATAGCCAAGTATTGGAGAAAAGCGAAATGATAAATGAGATTAATACTATAACTTAGTCCATTCCAAGAAAACTCGTTGAAATTTTCTACGTCATATGCCCCTGAAACAAAGAACAATTATAAATTTTGGGTTAATTAAAAGTTGTATTATTTTTTATATTTTAAAGTATTACTCTTTACACAATAAATACTGCTATTATTAAAATTAATATATATATATATATATATATATATATATATATATATATATATATATATATCTGAGAGGCTTCCGCGGTCATTATTATGAACTAAGCTAGGTTCCGGGTGAGAACCGCGTCTGAATTTATTGAATACTCGACGTTTCGACTCCTGCTTCGGAGCCATTATCAAGAGACAAAAGTGAAAAAGAGTTTCAGAGTCTAGATCGAACTCGGGGCCTCAATCTGCCTACTCCCAAGAGTCACTAGGTAACTGAACTGAATTTGAGTCTGCTCTGCTTCTTTTATTTATAGGTAGCGCTGGGTTAGAAGAAGATGTCACGTGATGAGGCTGTGTTGTGATTGGTTGGGTATTGGTGGGCGTGTCTGCTTTGTTTAATCTGGCAATTACGGAGGTCCAAGCTGTGGGAAGGCGAGTACTGTCATCGCGTCTATTTAGACAGAGAGGTCTTTTTTCTATTTCGATAGCTTCGCGAATAGTGGATGCCCTAAGAGAATTGAGAGATATGATAGTCCTACTGTCCTCGAAGTTGATAGAGTGCCCTGTTAGGATATGGTGATGCGCGAGAGCTGAAGTCGGATCTTTTTTACGAACTGACAGAGAGTGTTCATATACTCGATGGTTAACGCGCCTGTTGGTACGACCGATGTAGCTTTGTGGGCAATCGCGACATGAGATTTCGTAAACTCCTCGATCCTCGTTAGGTACTTTGTCTTTGGGGTTACCGGTTAAGTTGCCTATAGTTTGAATGGTGTTGAAGATAGTCTTTATTTGATGTCTTTGTAAAATCCGTGCAATTTTGTCAGTGACTCCTCGAATGTATGGAAGTACGGCTTTTTGATGTTGTTGTTCTGTTTCTGACGGGGTTGGTGTGATTGGGGGTTGTTGAGATTGATGAATTATACGCGCAATGTGGTCCGGATGACAAAACGGTTATCATCCGGACCACATTGCGCGTATAATTCATCAATCTCAACAACCCCCAATCACACCAACCCCGTCAGAAACAGAACAACAACATCAAAAAGCCGTACTTCCATACATTCGAGGAGTCACTGACAAAATTGCACGGATTTTACAAAGACATCAAATAAAGACTATCTTCAACACCATTCAAACTATAGACAACTTAACCGGTAACCCCAAAGACAAAGTATCTAACGAGGATCGAGGAGTTTACGAAATCTCATGTCGCGATTGCCCACAAAGCTACATCGGTCGTACCAACAGGCGCGTTAACCATCGAGTATATGAACACTCTCTGTCAGTTCGTAAAAAAGATCCGACTTCAGCTCTCGCGCATCACCATATCCAAACAGGGCACTCTATCAACTTCGAGGACAGTAGGACTATCATATCTCTCAATTCTCTTAGGGCATCCACTATTCGTGAAGCTATCGAAATAGAAAAAAGACCTCTCTGTCTAAATAGACGCGATGACAGTACTCGCCTTCCCACAGCTTGGACCTCCGTAATTGCCAGATTAAACAAAGCAGACACGCCCACCAATACCCAACCAATCACAACACAGCCTCATCACGTGACATCTTCTTCTAACCCAGCGCTACCTATAAATAAAAGAAGCAGAGCAGACTCAAATTCAGTTCAGTTACCTAGTGACTCTTGGGGAGTAGGCAGATTGAGGCCCCGAGTTCGATCTAGACTCTGAAACTCTTTTTCACTTTTGTCTCTTGATAATGGCTCCGAAGCAGGAGTCGAAACGTCGAGTATTCAATAAATTCAGACGCGGTTCTCACCCGGAACCTAGCTTAGTTCATATATATATATATATATATATATATATATATATATATATATATGTATGTTACTTCGGATGTTCTCACGTGTATGTGAATGTCGTGTGTTTCACTTGTTTTTCTTAGAAAAGACACTTTTTCGACGTTTCAATGAGATCTCACTCATCTGCGTCGGGATTACTGATGTTGTCACTCACTAAGCGTAGTACAAATTGATCTACTACTGCTTTGCGTCTCTGTTTTTATGCTATTGACTGCGGGGCGTGGTCTTGTTTGCTCTGGCCAATAAGAGCTCTTGCCCTGTGACGGGTTATGGGTCCGCTTGCCATTGCGATATTGTTGGATCTAGGAAGAGTATTCGCGTTATTTGTTCTTTTTTCTGGAGATTTTATTTTAATGCTAATATAGCGGTCTGTTAGTGCAGCTTTCCAAGTGGGTGGGAGGCGTTGCGCATCGTCCCCTTTATTAAGGTTTGTTTTACGTTTTTCTATTTCAATAGATTCAATAGATGGTGTCGTGATAATGCAGACGTCGTTGTTTTTTGTTTACTGTTTTTTTGTCAGTTGTGCCCCGTACGAAGGGGAGAAAGGCTGTCGAAATGTTTTCATCTTCTGTTGTGGGTTTTGGTTTTTGTGTAAGTGATTTCTATATTATGTGGTGTGATAGCCATTAGTAGATAAACAAGGTTACTTCTGAGCCACGACTAGGTCCAGAACGGCGGGAACGTTTGTTGTTGAAATTTTAAATTTAAATTGTTGTGTTGCAGGTTGCGGCGCGTGCATGTAGTGGCGTTTGAATAAAAATGGCGCCATCATGCGGCGGTCGTGGTAAGCAAATAGAAAAAAGCTTTGGTTGGGTTTCGAGCCCGGGACCGCCGCGGGTGTGTTGTCGTTTCCAATATATGGACTGGCAAGCCAGTTGAATAATGTTGTCTTTTGAATGATTGCTATGTGAGGGTCGGCTCGTGTGGGTTGTTCGTTTCCGCGATAGCTGGCAAGTCATTTGAATAAGGTTGTCTTTTAGATGGTGGTTATCTGAGTGCTGTTTATAGGAATATGTTATTTGATATAAGAATTCGGGAAATTAGATTTCGGAAATAAAAGTCGGGATATTAGAAGTCGGGATATCGGATCTAGGAATAAAATATGTAGTGTATATATTAATAATATTTGTACTCTACTGGAAACCAAAAACTGTGTAGCATGACAGTCCACGTGAGGGTTGATGGGCATTTCGTTTCATTAGCTGATAACAGTTTGAACTGACCAGTCAAAATTATGGCTGTGGGAGGCTTTATACGTATAGCGGTGACAACACCGTATATGTTACTAGATCGAAAACATATGTCTTCTTATGGCATTCAAGGATAGACAAACATCTAAGGAAGAAGAATATGAGCAGTGATGTGTGTGTGTAACTGCTGGACATGCGCAGTGATGATGTGTGAGCGATAGGCATTTATTATGCATATAAGACTTTATGAATCTAATAATATCATAAATATCCATATAAAATAGCATAAATAATTCACATAGTCAGTGTAAGCATAACCGTGTTTGCAAACACATACTCGCTACCCTGCCAATCGAATCCTGGCTGCAGAAAGGGGACGGCTTTATCGCAGAAAGTTAAAGAAAAAGACCAACGACAAAACAGCGATGAAAGAGCATGAGTCTAGGGCAATGGCATGGGACAGCATAGTAAAGGCCGGTGGACATATCGATTAATACCTAACATCAGTCGTTGGGTCAACCGCCAGCATAGGTGGGTTCTACATCACTCAATCTGACTGGACATGGATGCTTTCGAGCATACCTGCACATTCAGGAGCAAACTGCCTGTACACTGTACGGACGTGATAGAGGACGCGGAACATGTTCAGGATCAACGTGCTGAAGTGGAGAGGATTCTGGAGACTAATATCGTCCAGAACAATTAGTAGAAGCCATGCTGAAGAATGGAACTTGGTATAGATTACGCGGAGACTATCTCAAAGAACTCCGCGATATTCGAGGAGTAGGCTTTAGAGGCTTTCAATGTAAGAGCAGTTAACATCTGCAATGAACGCGAAGTAGTATGAGTAAGAGTGCCGCAGGGGACCATGGTTGTAGGAGAAAGAGGTTATTAGCGGGTATACGGTATACTGGTTTCAATGCAACGATTTACTCTTGCTGAAGTCATTGTATCGAGTACGACGGCCAACGTGCTAGCTAAGTACGGAATGTATCTTCGGATAAAAACACATACTCGCTACTGAAACAAGATATTTAACCACCATTTGAGAAAAGCACAAATAATGGGAAAAAAAAATCAGACCAAATTCTTACTTGTATTGAAGAATTTATAAAAAAATGCAGAACATTTAAGTTGAATAACGAATTTAATAATCAAGCTGAAATAAGAAAGTTGCTAAAGAAGATCAAAAAACATTTACGTCTAATAAAATATACCATTAGTCACAGTAAACTGAACGTAGGAACGCTACGTAAATTACAAAACAAGTCAGGCTATCTAAAACAATTTAGGCTTCTGTTTTGCTCAAAAAGTGGTATGGGTCTAAACCATGATAAACGCCGTTCAGTGGGAGGATGTATCTTCGTGTTTTCGAAACCGTATTAGAACTGGAATCATTGTTAATAAATCACATACAGATGTCGTTTTATTCTTAGATGATGCTCTGGTTTTATTCAAAACCCGAATTAGTAACATTCTAAAGAAAATGTCGTTGCTGAAGGTTAATACAACATTCTGCGGTAAATTTGTTAAACTTTCAGGTAATGAAGAGGTCAGGGACTATAAGTTCTTCAACGCGAAAAATAACATTATTGACGCTGGAACCAATATAAAAAAGTGGTTCAACCAGACCGTTCGAGACGAGATATTGGCAAAACTGGAAAATTTCGAGGAGGTGGGATCCAGTTGTAAACATCGAAGTTAATATTAATGCCTTGGAGATGGCTACTGGAAAATAAAACTGTATAAGATTGTATTATCTGACAAATGGAATAAAAATATATTGCATACTCTAATATATTAGTCTTAACCACCCAAATATCACAAAGAAATTAACCACAGAAGCAGATATCTCTTTGTAAACTAGTATGAAAGTCCCTGGACTGATAAGAGACTGAAAATATAAATATAGCTAACATTAGGACAGTAAAGACAGTATAACTATAGAAGTCGTATCAAACTGTTGCAATGCTTCTAACCTATTATCTTATTATCGTTATTCTTTACATTGCCGAGACTAACGTCAATGTGGAAAAATTCCTCAAAAGCTATGGGTATTTAAATGAAAGTGATGAAACTGCTGTAACAAGCTTGGAACAAGCATTGGTAAAGTTTCAAGAGCTATACAATTTAAATGTAGACGGTACAGCAAATAACGAGACGCTGGCATTAATGACTCAACCTCGTTGCGGAGTATCAGATTTTCCACTAAACTTTGCTCTATCGGCACAAAAATGGGAAAATGCTACCAATTTACGGTTTGTTCAGGTGTCGGGCTTAGGTAGTCCGGATATCGTCATGTCCATGTCCGATAGGAGATCTGAACACACAAATTATAGAACCTGTCAGAAGGGTAAATGCCCTTATAATTTCGATGGTAAGGGTGGAGTACTGGCTCATGCATTTTTACCCATCAATGATGAGTGTCGTGAGGTTCATTTAGATAAGATGGAAGACTGGTATTTAGGAAATGAAGACATTGGTGATGTACCACCAGGACAAACTAGTATGCTTTGGGTTTTGACACATGAATTTGGACACATTTGCGGTTTAAGTCACTCGGGTTAGCTCAGCTCTTATGTATCCCTACTACAGTCAAGCTAAATTAGATCAAGATGATATTATTGCAATCCAGTATTTGTATGGGCCCAAGAAACCAACAACAACTAAAACAACACAAAGGACACTATTCCCTCAAGCACGACTAAGAAGACTACCCCTTTAAGCACCCGAAAACATTTTCCTTCAAGTACACCAGCATCAACAGCAACAAGGACTGCAAGCACTCCCTCAATCACAAGGAAAACTACACCTACAGAAGCAAATAATAACCAAACTACTAAAATAATAGACTTGTGTAAAGTCGAAACTAAATATCTTCAATTTCTTGTCTTGCACACACATTTATATATCAAATATAAAGATAGACTTTGGATAATGGACATTCAAACAAAGAATTTCACATCAAAGGACATATCATTTGCCGAAATTTTTACATTTTTTGCCTCCTGGTGCTTTTGAAATAACATCAATTTATCAACGAACTTCTGGAGAGATAATTGCAATTATTGATCGAAAAAGACTCTTTTACATAGAAGATCATAGCTTCAAATTAATTAAAAGCCTCAATGCTACCGATCTCAAAATAGCTCTAACTGGAGACGAAATTTTTGCTGCTGTAAGTACATACAGTGGCAAACTTACTTTTTTCTATCGGAAAACACATTTGTGGAAACAGATGAGTGTTCTTTGGAGTCAAAGGAATATGGTTATATTAACGGAAAATTTGCAGGCATTCCTCCAAATATTACAAGGGTATTCCGGTATATTAATGGATTAATATACTTCTTACAAGACAATAGGTCCTTTGAATTCAATCAGTTTACTAACTCGCTCCAAAAGTCTGATAAACTGACATTAGATATTTTCAGCATTGATTGTCCTATTATGGCTTTGCATGATCAGCTATAAACTGTATTAAATAAGATATTAGCTTCATTTTAAATTGTTGCTATTTGAAAATAAAACTATAACTTCGTTTACGTCGTTTTACTATCATAATATGCTTCAAATTTCGCAACACCGTCCCAGTTACTTCCATCAACTACCTTGCCCTCTGAATTCCCTCCAAATCAGTCGTTCAGGTTTGTTTTCCTAGATCTGCAGATTTTTGTCATCAATGCCATAAGAAGTTATAAGTATTCTATATATCTAGAGAAAGATATAACATCTGACATAAATGGCTGTACGTATACAGCCCCCCCCACTCCCGTCTTTGTGACGTCATCATTCTCATTGGGCAATTCAACCCGTTGTCAAGTATTGTGGTTCAAATTTAACGGTCTATCGAGCTCATCGTAGAATAAATAAACCATTAACATAGGAATCAATTCACTCAAGTATTTGGTTTTCCGAGATGAAAGGATTTTCCTTTCATTCAAACAAGTTTTCTCTGCTCCTCGATAAGAGGCCGGAATTTAAAATTCTTTGCATATATACTACCCCCTTCCACTTTTCTATAGGAAGCTAATTCAGTTTGGATTAGTTGTTCATTTGGGGTGGATTTAAGATGAAGTGCGTTCAACTTAGAAAAATTGTTGATCAAGATGTAAGGTTATGGATTACACCTATGAGTAAATTTAATTATACAGAAGTATGCAACAAATTTGGGGTCGACATTGAAAATGACAAACGTAACGCCTTCTTTTGGAACCTTACAATGGAAGATAGAGTGGTCATCAACGATAGTGTTCTGGATTGGTGTGGTTACAAGGGTGAATAAAGGAATAAAAAAACCGCCTTTTTACATTTGATCAAGAAGCAACATCCGCCAGTGAATTACGAAGAAATGCAAGATGAACAGATTTCACAAAAGAAATACATTTCCATGAGTAGCGTAGACTTTAAATTTCTCGTTATGCAAATGCGAAGTGACAAAGCAACAGAAATTCGCTTGCTCTACAATATGAAAAAACATATTTCCATAAAATACATCAAATATGAGAAATGCTATGAAGAATGTCGATTGGAGTTGGTCACTAAACAAAACAAACATTTAACCGAAGAAATGAACGAACTTAAATGTCTCATATTGCACGTTAAGAGCTCAGCCGAGGCTGAGTGCATTCGACTGCAACAAGATCGTTGTCGAGCTGAAGAAGAACGAATTAGAGCAGATCAGGAGCGTATGCGAGCTGAAGAAGAACGAACAAAAGCTGAAATGGGTTGTATTAGAATTGAAGATAAATGTATCACAGCAGCCAAACGACATGAAGAGTTCCTAAATACCGTATCGAATAAAATCTATACTGGTGTTGTGACCCCTCGAGTAGCTCCTCAGTCCATTAGTCGCAGCAAACAAAGATGTATGGTTCTGTTGGCTTTAGAGGAGAATGAGTGGTATGTGATTCGTAGGCAGAGAGGGTCTTTTCAATCAACCATAAATTCTTTTCTGAAGAAAAATCCAAACGCAAAAGTTGCTAAAAAGTGGTATAATGTAGTAGACGTAGGCAACATGCTCAAGTCTCGGCTAAGAAATTTAAAATGGTTCGCTCGAGGAAACACTTTGAGAAACCTCGATCATTCTCTGATGCCCTTGTATGATGGTGATCTTGTGGACAATATCGAATCTATCATGGGGGAAAACATTGCTACGGAGATTTCCCGAGATGCACAAACCTTTATGTTGCACAATAATTCTGTAAATTATGCTTGAAAAATAAAACAGAATATTTTGAAATAAGTTTTTTATTTTAAAATATTATTAAAGATACAAAGATTTTTAAGTACCCTGCTATAGGTTTTCAGCATATGCAACAGTGGTCTATTTTCAGTGAGCAATCAAAGCAACTAGCCAAGTGTCTACAAGGTAGAAAAACAATTGACATGCCACTAGTGAGACAAATTTCACAAATGTTATAGTCAGTGGGGTTTGGACGTATATTTTTAAGCAGTACACAATTATCGAACGCTTTTGCATGAAGCTCTTCAGTGTTGTCGTATGGTAAGAATTTTTTCAGTCCTATCCCACAATAGTAGCATTTTATCCTATCACCATATCCTGCATATAAAAAGCCTGACTTGGAGAGCTCCTCTGGTGTTTGTCTTAGAGAAATGGGCCAGTCGGTGTACGTTGCAAGTCGACTTTCAAGTGTTGCTTTGCTCTGGTAAATGGCAGGTCAATTTATGCGATAAGCGTCATCCAGATCGAAAAAACTACGGAGACCAATCTAAATGGTCGGCCATTGGATGGTCACCAGGTTGCCAAGTGTATCCCTCAGTTTGACCAAAAGGGCATGCGACGACATCATCACTTATTCCATCGCGTTTGTAAATGAAGCCTGCTCGGGGTAGCTTTTCAGCAGGATAGTCAGATTGCCAACAATCAAAGGTTTTATTCGATTTCGATTTTTATATGATCGATAGTCCTCACGACTCTCCATATTATCAACTGATGAAATCAAACAAAACATTCAATTTATACATTTATTTAATTTTTCTAATTTCTAAATCGTGTCAGATGACATCTGTATAATAGCACAACTGCTCTTTTAATGCAATACATAACTGTGAGGTATCATCTAAACAAAATGCTCTTATTATTTTCTCAATAGGTAACTTACGCAACAAACAAGTCCATGTAGAAATTTCATCCAATATTTCGTAATAAAATTTACAAAAATTTAATTTTTCTAGACATGTCAGTTTACTTAAAATTATAGGGTCTATATCTAAAAGTCCACACACGTCATTATAGTCTAGGTACATTATCGATATGTGTTTCATAACCATAATCTGATTCACGTCTTCATACCGCACTTCAGACAAGTGTAAAAAGTCGCCATTGGCTCTGTAAAGTCGGGTGGTGAGTTGCTCTAGAAAAATTTTCGTTTCATAAACTCGAGCTGACATATGACGTCTCCCCATTCGAAGGCGGACATTACAATTTACACAGGTGCTCCCACGGCAGATGTTTTTTGCAAGATAACCACCGGGGTATAGGATCTAGCGGGGCTGAGCGCACACTGAACCTCGCACTGGGACTTCAACATGGGCACTCTGGAGTGCAATAAGTAGTACTGTTCCTTATTGGCTGCATTCTCGTACATCTGTAGGACCCGATTCAAGTCACCACTATAATCCGTACTGGATTCACCACTGCTGTTCCCGTAGTCCCAGTTCCTATCAAACTCAACATCGAAACTGCTGGTGTTGCTGTGATCATGAATACTGGGTGAAAATGTCACAGTTCTACCAGAGTATACACTCCAGTCACTTTTATACCCTTCATCTGATTCCATTGTCACTATTGCACAAAAACTGAAATCTGTTCTGGGATATTTCACGGTTTTATAGATTTATCCTTACTCCTGATTGGTTTCCCACGTCAAGATGGGAAAGTAGATCTATAGCTTGTTGCTAGCACTAATCCAGGAATCATGAATCTGATTAAATCCGAGCCAGCGAACTTTAACCTTGTTTCCTTTCCGTTGCAGTACTTTCTCGACGAGATACACATCTGGGTAAACTGCCTTTTGTATATCTTCTTCATAGAAACCCCCTTGAATTGGTTTACCAGATATATCTTCCAAGAGGTACGTAACCGGGTTAGTTATATTTCTGCGAGTTATTTTAAACAATTCAGTGCTCCAATTCGGTAGATAACCTTTGTCAAAGAAGTGCTTGACCTTGCTGATTCGCACTACGTCCCTAACTTGAAGTTTTCCAGGACCAGCAATCTTTAGATTATTGTATACGCTTATGTCACGTGCGTTTTTCCTATTAATGTCTCATCTTTGTCTTGGAATGTTTTTGATGGTTGTAGTCCTTGACGATTTCCGGTAAAATATCCACCCATTTGTAGGAGCCATTCAAACTAAAGTACTTGAAGAGACACTTTTCAGTTTCTGGAAGCTATTATTGTAGTATTCTTTACCCTGGTCGGTTTGGAAATTTTTCGGGTGCCGCCCTTCCTTGAGAATACTCTCAAAGGCACGAGTTACCTCTTTGCCGGATTTAGTTTTCAATGGTCTCGTCCAAACGTACTTTGAAAAGCAATCGATTACGACGAGAAAAAACTTAAAATTACGATTGGATTTCGCATAGATATGCATTTGTGCGAGGTCAGATTGCCAGGAGTCATCGAAACCCTTGATTATTACACGGCGACGTGGAAACTTTCGTCTCACAGGTCTATGAAGTTCCTTAATGACTTGTACTTCTTGTATACTGCGTCAAAATAGACAAAATCATGTTTTTATTGACTCTAATGATGCTTTTTAATTTCAGCAATACTGTCTGCGATTGCTTCAAGTTTTTGATTTTGGTTTAACATTTGACTTGCAATATCATTATGTAGTTTTTGCATATCTCGGTATAGGTCAGGCACTACTTTAGTAATCTTGTCTTCAAGTTCAGTTAGATCAGAGAGATCTTTAGCCTTATCTTTTCGAACAATATTTAATACTTCTGCTGCATCAACACCTTTAGGAGCTTGTTTCATAGAAAGTTCCAGATCATTTATACGTTTTTGCTAAGATATACGGTTGTCATTAAACGAGGCTTCAAATATGATCATGGTTTCGTTATATTCTTTTCGGGCAGATTCCAACTGAGCTTCTATTGTATTGAATTTTGAAATGAGAAGAGATATATTTTGTAGTTGAGTTTCCATAGATTGTTCGGTTTTCGACATGCGAGTATTCATTGCAGCAAAGTTTAGGTCTCCACTGTCATCGCTAACTTTTTGGTTTTGATTAAATACAGATAAGGTTTGCTGAACTCGGTCACTGTACTTGTTGTATGCCACTTGGAAATCGTCTCGTATTTGCGTCAGTCCGTTAGCTATTTCCTTATCAACGTACTGCTTGTAGGCGACATCCATGGCTTTCGTCGGTACTTCGACATTGGTAATCCTCAGTTTCTCAGCGTCGATATTTCCCTCTGTGGTAAAAGAAAATGGCACTTTCATGATAGCTACATTATGTGAGAATACTGGCTGATGGGAGGTACTACGCCCAAATTTGTTAAGCGTCATCATGTAACTTTACTAATAAGGCTTAATATTTAAACAAACATTTTTCTACGGAAACATTTATTTATCTCGTATAATATTAGCTTCTTTAAGTTCATTTAAAATGGCAATTTTTCGTTGTCTTGAGAGGTGGTACCTGCTTCCTTGGATGCAATTAGTAGTTTTAGCCGTTCAACCAATTCGTTGGGATCATCCCAGTAGGCATACTCCACTGTCTTGTTATTGTAAGTTAAATTCATGCAAGAGCTGACACGTTGCTTTTTGCCTGCAGGAGGAAACATTGGCTTTATAATTTCAGTATACTTATATAGGCTTGAAGCTTTCAAACGACCTGCTGCATTCTTGTGTGCTGATGTCATTACCAACACTTTTCGGTATGCTTCTAAATCATCGGGAGCGTAATCAGGTGACTTGTAAAATATTAGTTGATATAACCCTGGAGTACCTCGAAACTGTAACCCATCAACAATAATGTGGCCTGTACTACGACTGAAATTAATTTCCTTTTGCTCAAGGAACCATTTGGAACTTGCAACGTCATATATAGGTCCATAAATGTTGTCAATGTCATCGCTTTTACTAATATAGTCTTCAAGATACTTGTGTGCAACTGGCGGATACTGATCCATATAATCCTCTATTGCTTCTTTAGAGAGATTACCGGGATCCTCGTAAAAGGTTTCGTTTTCCAACTCATTATCTTCATCATTAGTGCGCATACTAGTTTCAGCGATCGGCTCTTCATAGAGATATTGTGTCTCTTCTAACTCATGCTTTTTTACTGGTAGCGGCTCCTGCACTTCTTGTATAATTACTTCACATTTAATGGTCTGTGTTGGTATCTTGGTGACAACTTTTGTCGTTGTAGAAGCTATCTGCTGCAGCGGTGTCACTATCGGTCCAAAGAGCTTGTTTAATGTTTCATCATGTTCCGACTTTCCCAGCTTCAAACTAAGATATTTCTTGCGAATGGAACGTGTCAATTGTTGGATCTTTTTCTTTCGAGCAGTGACAGCAATGTTGTTACTCAATGAAGACATTTTTAGCAACTAATAGCATTCACATTCACTGTACCGTTATATATTTGTCGAATCCGTTACGGTAGCGGCCATCATTCAAGTTGAAGTCCTTAACTATTGTAATAAAATGATTTTGCCAACATTCCGAACACATTGCTTTAAATTTATCATAGTCGACGTCGGGGGAGACGTGTTCATCGTGCACATGCTTCAAATTAATATAATATTGTTTAAGTTTATCAATTACCTCTTCGTTGTCTTTAAAAGGAAAATACGAGATGTCCTTAACCTGCTTGAGCACTTCTTGTAGGAGATGGTACTTTGGTTGGTAGAGCGACTTGGAATAGACGTAGACATTCTCAAATCGTAGACCGTTTTCGTTGAATAGGAGCGATAGGACAGCATTGGTCTTCTCAGGTCCGCTAGGACCGCATACAGTCGCCCGAACGGAATTAGGTAGTAATTTTCCATGTCGGTGTGTCGATGGTGTGTCGCTATCAAGTCCAAATTTTCGACAGGCAATTGGACATCTTGTTGCCTTAGTTGCATCTTACGATAGACTGGTGCCGGTCATTTTGTCATAGCCTATTATATACAGCACACGACTGGCTTTCCATCAGTATCATGCTAACTCTCCAAGGAGGTAGTCTGCTGAATAGCGCCATCAACAAATTACCTTTTGAGCTACGTCTACCCGGTTATTAGTTCTGTGGTCCCAATACGAAACTTGAAGACCGTCTCTCCAAGGGTCAACAGGGAATCAACATGACCGACGCTACTTATCGTGCACACGATATCGCCTACAGCAAATACAAGTCGTTAACGGATCGATTACGAGTTGGAAAATCGCATCTGGGAGAGATTTACGTCGAACAACGCTTCACTTGGTGAAACAGCAGCTTCTTGGCTTATAACTACCGGTATGAAGGCCAAACGTAAGATGGGACTTGGTATGAAGAAAGGACTTGGGAAAAAATCTTTCCGACAACATGTGCTTCTGCCCACCATCAAAGCAATGGCTGGATCGAATGGTAACGTGCATAAATCCTTGTTAATGACATTGGGAGCAGCCCGGCATCCATTAAGAAGGCTGGCGGACGCAAGAAAATCCGCATACTTCGGATGATCCAATTTGAGTCTAAGGGTGGTTTTCTCCCTCTCATCCCTCTGTTTGCAGGCCTTAGCGCTTTGGGATCGTTAGTAGGAGGGGCTAGTGAAATAGCCAAGGCCGTGATCGATGCGAAAAACGCCAGGAAGAAGCTGGAAGAGGATCAACGTCATAATCAAGCCATGGAAGAGATTGCGAAGAAAGCGAGCGGTATTTTTCTGAAAAAGACTCGCAACGGCTTCGGTCTTTACCTGAAGAAGTCAAAAAACTTCCAATAAAGCTACCCAATCGAGCATTGTGCAACCATGAGCTCGAACGATACGTCAATCAATTGAAAATCCCCAACTTCATGGGTGTATTTATGCGAGACGCCTTACCCGTACGTTCACATCTGAAGGAGTCCGCCATTGTTAATTTGGACACCAGCAGTCGTCAGGGTACGCATTGGATAGCTTATGTCCGAAATGGAAACACCGTTCAGTACTTTGATAGCTTTGGGAGTTTGAAACCACCCCGAGAATTAGCCGACTACTTTGGTAATGGACTGAAAATTCTCTACAATAACGACTCTTATCAAAACTATAATCAATCAAATTGGGGCATTTATGCTTGTAATTTCTCTATAACAAAAAATAAATATTTTGCATTATTGTTGTTTTACCTGTACCTATATTAGCAGCTAATAAGCAGTCATGTCTGTGATCATCACATTGAAAGGTCGCAGCCCA
The DNA here is from genome assembly GCA_034190945.1 of Octodonta nipae. Taxonomy (NCBI): domain Eukaryota; kingdom Metazoa; phylum Arthropoda; class Insecta; order Coleoptera; family Chrysomelidae; genus Octodonta; species Octodonta nipae. The sequence goes on along the minus strand of CM067218.1, from coordinate 73,263,690 downwards.
ATACTGTCGATTGATTTTCATCCTCCTATTCAGTTGGATCCCAACTACAACTCCGGGTTGGCACTACTGAGTTTTCACTCATACAATAGTATCCCAAACATTGAGGGAGGTGACAAGATTTACCTATTTGACGAGCAAAACACGCAAACATTCATCGACTTGCCTGAAGGTTCATACGAGATTGGTGACATCGAAGCGTATATTAGAAAGGCACTTGGTATTCATTTGACAAAGGACGTTGACAAAATCTTCAGTTTGAAACCAAACAACAATACTCTTAAGTGTGAACTTTTTAGTAGCACGTACGCGGTGGACTTTCTACCGCAAGACAGCATCCGTGATATTCTTGGCTTCTCCAAACAACTGCTGCCACGCAACCAAGTTCACAGCTCCGATCTACCCGTGAACATTATCAAAGTTCGTACCATTCATCTCGATAGCAACATCACATCGGGAGCCTTCTACAACAACATTCCTTCACACACTATCTACGAGTTTGCAGTTGCAGTTGATCCTGGTTTTGCCATCGATGAAACACCTCAGCATTTAATCTATTTGCCGATTAACAGAAGCGAAATACATAACCTGACTGCACATTTTGAATCAAGACTCGGAACTCGTGAATTTCCGTGGCGAGGAAATCATCGTACGACTTGAGCTGAAACAACTGCAATAATAATGGGTTGACTTGTATTTGATGGTGAAGAGCCATATAAGATTTCAAACGCCCCTCGGGCACCATCAGTTTCCATGAAACCTCTTAAGAGATCACTCACGCTTTCAAACAGATTGTTTCTACAAACACCATGTTAACTCCTCAAATGTTCGATATCTTACGCAAACCAAATTTTGATGATAGTGTACGACGTGATCACAGTCAATCAAACAGATTCTTGGTTTTCCATGGCTGATTCCTGCATCTCAATCCAGGGACAAGTAGTTAAAACAGCAGGCAATGAAGGTGTTTCTCTATCACCAAATGCGGGGGCTTTCTTCTTCGACAGCGCCACATACGAGTTGTGCGCAAGAAAATTGAAACCGTGATAGATCCCGGATCGAGGATACTTGTGCTACGATCCCAACAGTTCCAAGTTCCAAGGATCTATTCTTAGCTGGCTGGAATTTTCCGCATAAAGTTTATATGAATGCCGCCGATAACACCTTTGAAATGTACATTCCTCTGGGATATTTGATTTCCATCTTCAACGACTACAAGCGGGTGATGTGTGGTAAACAAACGATTCGTCTGGTGAGAAGCCGTAGCGATGATGATTATCTTACAATCAAGGATGCTGCTACCAAGGGTAAAGTGACTATAAACAACACTGAACTTAAAGTGCGGCATATTTTTCCTCAACGATGATGTTAAACTGGATTTGCATTTTTGCCGTTTCGTAAATGGGAGATTCATGAGTTGCCCGCTCTCAAAACAGGCGCCACTTTGGGCAGTGAAAACGTGTGCCGCACTGGAAAGCTCTCGTTACGTTATCTTAGCTTTCCAAACTGACCGCCACCGCAACATCAAAGAAGATCCAACGGAATTTGATAATATTCACATTTCCAATATTCGTCTAAATTCAAAAACACTCACGCAACATAACTGCGCTTGTCTAGTATCTATACAGCATCACTGCGCACGTCTTTCATCTATATAACATCACACCGCATGTCCAGCAGTCACACAACATCACTGCGCATGTCTAACATCCATTAAAAATCACTGCGCAAGTCCAGCAGTCACACACCATTACTGTTTATGCCTAACATCCATTCAACATCACTGCGCATGTCTTACATTCACACAACGTCACTGCGCATTTATAACATCGACAACTTTAATGCGCATGTCTGACACTTATACAATATCACTGTGCATGCCTAACGCTCACACAACATCACTGCACATGTCTTAAGCTCACACAATATCATGGCGCATGAGTAACATCTATACAACTTTACTGCGCATGTCTGACACTTACACAATATCACATCGCATGCCTACGCTCACACATCACTGCGGATGTTCTATACTCACACAACATAACTGCGCATGGGTAACATCCATACAACTTTACTGCGCATGCCTACGCTCACACAACTTCACTGCGCAAGTCTAACACTCACACAACATCACTGCGCATGTGTAACATCCATACAACTTTACTGCGCATGTCTTTCCCTTACAGAACGTCCCTGCGCCTGGCTCACACACACTCATACAACATCACTGCCCATATTCTTATTCGTTAGCTGTTTGTCTATCCTTGTTTAATCACGGCTATCTTTATCTGACTTGTATGAGGATGGGTTAACCCACGATTATACACCTAACACACTGATTGAAACGCGTGATCTCATGTCCTACTGTCGCCTTGTACGAGTAGCCACATTTTGTTGACGTCATGCTCCTCGTCGCCATGTTGTTGGTAGTCCACTCTGATCTCTATGGCGTACGCCTGTTGTCAAACACACATGTCTATGGCCTCGTCATTTTATCCGACCATTCCAATAATACTAATGTTCTCTATGGCGTACGTCTGCTGTCATTCACATATGCCTATGGCCTCACCATTTTATCCAACCATTCCAATAGTACCGCAGGAGCGACTGTTCGCGCATCTCTGCCATACCCGCTGATGCAGTCGATGCAGACCAACATATTAATATATACACCAAATATTTTTATTCCTAGATCCCATATCCCGACTTCTAATATCCCGACTTTTATTTCCGAAATCCAATTTCCCGACTTTTGTTTCCGAAATCCAATTTCCTGACTTTTATTTCCGAAATCTAATTTTCCGTATTCTTATATCAAATAACATATTCCTATAAACAGCACTCAGATAACCACCATCTAAAAGACAACCTTATTCAAATGACTTGCCAGCTATCGCGGAAACGAACAACCCACACGAACCGACCCTCACATAGCCATCATCCAAAAGACAAGATTATTCAATTAACTTGCCAGCCCATATATTGGAAACGACAACACACACGCGGCGGTTCCGGGCTCGAAACCCAACCAAAACTTTTTTCTATTTACATACCACGACCGCCGCATGATGGCGTCATTTTTATTCAAACCGCCTTTCTGGACCTAGTCGTGTCCCAGAAGTAACCTTGTTTATCTACTGCCATTTGATGTTAATGCCTCTTTTAGAATGTTCATCTCGGCGTTACTGTTTTCTTTGTCTGTTAGAGTTTGAGATCTGTGGGTTAGGGTTTTAACTACTGAGAATAACTGAGCGGGGTGGTGGTGCGAGTTTGCGTTGAGGTATCTGTTTGTGTGCGTGGTTTTCAGGTATACTGTGTGTCCTATGGTTCCGTCGGGTTTCTTTTTTATTAATAGGTCGAGGTTGTTTTGTTCTGTTTCCAAGGTGAATGAATTTTCGGGTGTGTTTTGTTGAGATGATCCAGAAACTTTTGGAATTTTTCTCTACCATGTGGCCATATTATAAAAATAAATAGGCTGGTATTCAGTGGTCTGTAGAGCCTGCCTTTCGATCTTTTCCATAAAAAGATTTGCTAGGACTGGGGACCTCCACTACATCGAAGAAAAGTACCAGCCTCCAGAACATATCATCAACCTAGCGAACCACTGTTTATCAAACACGTATTTTACTTACGCAGGACAACGTTGCAAGCAAATTGAACACACCCAATATTAACACACAAACTCTCACAAATAACAATCAAATAACTATTCCAGCAAGAACCGAACAAATTTTCAAACTCAAATGGATCTTTTTAATACTGACGCAATTTTACCGACACAAGTAATTGACAAAGTACGACTTCCCAACGCAGTTGTACGCGCTAATTCAAAGGGAGAATTTCTTACCTCAATAATAAACACGAACGCGATGCCTAAAACTGTTAATTTTTCCGATCTTCACTTAGAACCCCTTGAGCATACACACCCCTCCTAAATTTAAATACACAAGAATACACAGACTCTCTAAACTTGGACAGAAACTTAACTATTAGGGAACAAATTCGGACAGAACACCTTAACGATGAAGAGCGAGAACTTATCACGAACCTCTGTTTATAATTCGAAGATATTTTCTATCTCGAAAGCGATGTTTTGTCCTTTACCAACGCAGTAAAGCATTCTATTGATACCAATAATGCCAAACCCATTTTCACAAAATCGTACAGATATCCTTAAGTCCATAAGGAGGAAGTGAAAACCCAAATTTTCAAAATGCTTGATCAAGGCATTATCAGGCACTCTTCTTCTCCTTGGTCCTCCCCCGTATGGGTCGTTCCTAAGAAACTCGATGCTTCTGGTAAGCAAAAGTGGCGAGTTGTTATCGACTATAGGAAGTTAAACGAACACACTGTAGACGATAAATATCCTCTGCCCAACATTTCTGATCTCCTCGACCAACCTGGAAAGTGTCAATAATTTTCGACACTGGATCTCGCTTCCGGGTTCCACCAGTTGAAAATCATTGAGGAAGACATTCCCAAGACTGGTTTCTCTGTTAACAATGGCCATTACGAATTCATTCGTATGCCATTTAGTTAAACATGCACCCTCTACCTTTCAGAGGGTCATGGACAACATTCTTTTGGGTATCCAAAATGAACGTTGCCTCGTGTACATGGATGACATCATAGTCTATTCACCAACCATCCATGAGCATATGTCCCATTTGACAGAAGTCTTTAAACGTCTTAGACAAATGTGAGTTTCTCCGCAATGAAGTTGCTTACCTAGGTCATCTGATCACCCAAGAAGGAGTAAAACCAAACCCTTCAAAGGTTGAATGCATCCAGCCCCAAACTCCTAAAGATGTTAAATCTTTTCTTGGTCTCGCCGGATATTACCGACGTTTTACCCCCATTTACACTAAGATCTCAAAGCCTCTAACAAAACTCATACAAAAAGACGTCAAATTCATCTTCGACGCAGATTGCAAGTCTTCCTTCAACGAACTGAAGCAAGCCCTTGTATCTGACGACCTTATCTTCATCTACACAAATTTCGAAGAACCATTCCTGCTCACTACTGATGCTAGGGCTTTTGCAATTGGAGCGGTTGTCTCACAAGGCCCCGAGGAAAAGACCTTCCTATAGCATATGCTTCCCGTACTCTCTGCGCTGCAGAAACTCAATACTCCACTATCGAACGGGAACTGCTAGCCATTGTGTGGGCAGTCAAGCACTACAGACCTTATATTTTTGGGAGAAAGTTTACTTTACTTTGCGATCACCGCCCGCTTACTTGGCTCCTGGCAGTTGTCTAGCCAGATGACGCCTCAAACTAGAGGAGTATAACTATAAAATCGAATACAAGCCTGGCAAGGTAAACTTGAACGCAGACGTTCTTTCCCGTATCAAAATTAATCACTTCAAACAATGCACCGACTTTCTTTCAAAGATAAAAATTTTCGCAAATAACGAAACCGACCCAAAACAACCCGCTCCAGGTACTAGTCCGATACCTCCGACGACTCCGATAACGATCAAGAACGCGATGATCATGACGAACACATGACAACAGAATTTAATAGATTTGTTCAATTGTATAAAACCGAGTCGATAATCGATTATTCAAAATAGAAATTTCTAACGCCCAACTCCTAGACAAATCTCACAAACGAATAGTCACTTTCTTCTGACAAAATAAACTCAATGACTTGCATGACAAAATCATCGAAGACATTTTCGAAGAAAACCCAAACTTCACTACTGACACTGTTTCGTCTTCATTGTTTATTTAATGAATATTTATTTAGTTTTTTGCGGGTTATATAAATTGTATATTCAAGTGCATTAGACTGAATGTATTATTTATTTTTTTGCTGGAATTAGGTTTTGATATCCTTAAATTCCTTTTATTTTCATTCCTTCCCTGTACTATATGTTGGAAAAACCACATACTTCGTCGTTGAATGGGTTAACGGCGACTTTCGCATCGTCTCTCATGCCGAACAGTTCGAACTATAATGTTTATGGTCCGTGACTTTATGTGCATATTTTATGGACGGAACTACATACTGGATCTACATATAGTATTTACATATACCCTTTTACCTTTCTGGTAAGTCTGCCTAATTTATCTTAATAATTGTAAATTGCACCGTTACATATTTATGCACTGGAAACATCCTATGCACTATAAGATTTTAACTTCTCCAAAATAGTATAACTTGGATCAACACCTCTTATAAATTACAGTCCACTTAAATACGTAATATGCAAAAATGGTGCTAAATGCAACATTTTTTTGGTCCTTTCGACCTAAGATTACGCTGTTTTTATTGTACAATCGATTATATGGATTTAAGTTATATCATTTTTTTTGTTCCTCACGAGACAAGGATATGCTACTTTCATTATATAATTGATTGCAGTACTTCAAATACCACTTTTTTGGTCTTTCGACCAAGGATGTGTTATTGTATAATAGATGATTTAGATTATATTATTAATTTTCATCTTATTTTACTATATAAATAATTTGTCGAGCTATTGATAATTGATTTATAAAGCCACAAATTATCCTATAGAAGTTAAAAGTTTATAAAGGTGTTTCCAGCCTGCGCGAAAACATTCCGTTTTTTGCACTGTGTAACAATTTATATATTTACGAATATTATAATTGAGCTGCTATAAGGGTTTTGTTTACTCATTTACTTTTTATAATCTACGCTTTATTGTCGTCGAACGAAGACGAAACTTTTCTTACCGACATTTTTGTTGATGGGTGTCTTTTTACCTTGTTTTTTGGAAGATGTATTTACGAATTTGAAACTCGAATTCGTTTCGATTTGAATAAAATATCTTAACTATATGTTGCAATGGCCGACAATAAATTAAAACGTTTGTACGCTTTACGAAATTTAGATATTAATAAACTTGATTCAATTGGAGAGATTGCAGATAAATTCGTACAAGGAGAACTTGATTCATCTAATTTTATCGTAGCTTGTCGTAATTTAATTAATATACAAAAGGAATTTGATAAGCATCATCTAGAAATTATAAACACAATTGCCGTTAAAGATGATGCAGATTTAAATGCAGAAGAAATAATTATAAGGAAGTTTATACTATGTTTCAATAAAATTGAATCTTTATACTACAATAGGGTAGAATTACTTAATGAAAATAAAAGCAATACATTTTCTTCATCTAATGTAAAAGCGAATTTTCCGAAACTTAACCTTAAATGTTTATCTGGTGAAAATATAAGTGAATTTCCTACTTTTATCGACATGTTTGATACGTTGATTCACAACGATGCAAATATCTCAACAATGAATAAATTTAGTTATCTTTTATCGGTTTTAATGGGTCCTGGTTTAGAATTGGTTAAACGGAATCGATTCATAGCGGACAACTACCAAATTGCATACAACAGTTTAAGAGAACGTTATTCTAATAATCGAGAACTTGCAATGAGCTATTGGAAAGAGATTTCTAATTGTGCTTCATTAACTAATGATAATCCACAATTTTTAAGAAAACTCTTATATACATTTGGTCAAAATTTAGCTGGTTTATCCACTATGGGATTCAGTACGGAAGATTGGGATTTTGTAATGATGACTATTTTACTTGAAAAATTAGATTATAATTCTCAAAAGGCATTTGAATTGCACCATGCTTCAAATGAAATACATACCTACATATCACAGTTTGTATAATTTTTTGTTGAAACATTGTACGGCTCTTGAATCATTTGTTAGAGCAAAAGGCTCCAAGAGTTCACATATTCAAACTAATTCACGAAAACATACTTCACAAAATTCTTGTTTAACGTCTTCTCTTTTTGCTAATACATCCCGTAAACCAAATTGTTTAATTTGTAATGCAGACCATTCACTTTTTAATTGTTCTGAGTTTTTAAATAAATCATCTCAAGACAGATTTAAGTTTGTTAAACAACGAAAGTGCTGTATTAACTGCCTTGCTCTTGGGCACACGGCTTTCAAATGTTCTTCAAACAAACGTTGTAAGAAATGCAACAAAAAACATCATACAATATTACATTTTGAAAATAGTACTCTACGCTCAGATGGAAAATACTATGCAAATACCTGCTAGTTTATCTAGCGTTGTAAATACTACTACAATTTTATTGACTACTGTTTTACTTCAGGTCCGTGATAAATACGGTAACCTTTTAACTTGCAGAGCATTGATAGATTCAGGCTCACAAGTTAATTTTATAAGCAAATCTTGTGCAAATAAATTATCTTTAAACAAGCATCATATATCCACATCCATACAAGGATTAGATACGATGCGTACTTTTGCTAAATATACTATACAATGTGAAATCTTACCAGTCAGTAAGGAACTGCCTTCTTTTCCGATCAATGCTATTGTACTAGATAAAATTTGTTCTAATATGTCTTCCACGAAGGTTAACACAAAACAATGGACACACTTAAATAATCTAGTGTTTGCTGATCCCGGATATCATTGTCCGGGTGAAATAGATATTCTTTTAGGAGCAGAACTGTTTCCATATATCCTTCGTTCTGGTTATATACAGGGAGGATCTAATGAACCTTGCGCGCTCAACACGGTCTTTGGTTGGGTTGTCATGGGGAAAATTGGACAACATCTTTCACAAGAAGTTAAATCTTTTTTTGTACAACAAAATGATTTTGACTTAGATAACACTTTGAAAATGTTCTGGAATGTTGAACAAGTTCCAGATACTAATGTTCAATCTCCAGATGATATTTATTGCGAAAACTATTTTCGTGAAACTACTAGCAGAAATGCAGACGGTCGCTTTATCATCTCACTGCCATTTAAACAAAATTATACTAGCTTCGGGGACACACGTTCTCTAGCTTTACAAAGGTTCCATAACTTGGAACGCAAATTTGCAAAAGACGAGTTGCTTAAAATCTCTTATAATGAATTTATTCAAAATTACATTAACAAATGATATTTAATGCCTATTAATGAAACTTCTAATTTCAACAATAATTGTTTTTATTTACCACACCATTGTGTGATCAAACATGAATCTACAACAACTCCTTTAAGAGTTGTGTTTGATGCTTCTCATCATGCACAAAACTTTCCGTCGCTAAATGACGCGTTGTATGTAGGTCATAAACTACAGAATGATTTGATAAAAATTCTATTTAACTTTCATGTACATAAATTTGTTTGTACTGCAGACATCAAGAAAATGTATAATCAAATTTTGTTTGATCCTAAACAAAGGAAATTTCAAAGAATTCTTTGGCGTTCATCGCTCGAAGATCCTGTTCAAGATTATGAATTAACTACTGTAACTTTTGGTGTAAGCATTGCACCATTTCTTGCTATTCGTTCACTATACGAATTGGCTAAATGCGAAATTGATTTTCCTTTAGCTTCTGGAATTATTTTACAGAATAGTTATGTAGATGATATATACTTTGGAGCTAACACAATTAACGAGATATTGAATTTAAAATGTCAATTAACTACACTTCTAGATAAAGCTTGTTTTGAGCTTGGGAAATGGGCTAGCAACACACCAGATATTGTACAGGAAATATCTACTAATGATATTCAACAAACATCATCATCCTTTGATAAGGATACACAAAATACAATAAAAATTTTAGGTTTGCAATGGAATCTACAAACTGATTTTTTTTCCTTTACAATTAAATTTACCAAGCGTAAAATATTACCGCAGGTTGCCCGATTATTTGATCCGTTAGGTATTTTAACACCTTCTATAATTATTGCAAAATTATTAATTCAACAAATGTGGATACTGGGTTTAAGTTGGGATGACAAACCTCCGGATAGTATCATAAAGGTTTGGACAAAATTCTTGTCTGAAATTAACGTGATTACAAGTGTGCAATTATCGCGTTACATTAATTTCAATGACATGGTTTCCTGTGACTAACACGGATTTTGTGATGCCTCAGAACGAGCTTACTGTGCAATTGTTTATTTGAGAATTTCATATAGTAATCAATATAATGCAAAAACATATTTTCTATGTTCGAAAAGTAAAGTTGCACCTATTAAAAAACTATCCATTGCAAGACTTGAATTATCTGCTGCTGTATTGCTTTCTAAATTAATTGCTTACGTATTATATATCTACCAAGATAAAATTAATTCTGTATTTGCTTGGTCGGATTCCTCTATAGTACTTTCATGGATAAAATCTCCTGCCTATAAATGGAAAACTTTTGTAAGCAATAGAGTAAATTACATTCAAGACAGAGAATTGGTATTACATACCATCTTCATTAAATCCTGCGGATCACGGATCACGGGGATTATTTCCAAATGTTCTTTTAGTTAATTCTACTTGGTGGCATGGACCTAAATTTCTTGAACTACAACAAGAATGTTGGAACCTGCCTACTTTACATTTTAAGGAAAATTCAGATATTCAGTTAGAAGAAAAAATCAATGTTTTTATTGCTTCGTTAGCTGAAAGTTTTATTGATTCCTTATTAAACAATCATTCTTCACTCTTGAAAATTAAAAGAATTGTCGTTTTTGTTCTGCGGTTTGCATACAACATTAGAAACAAATCAAACAAATTGTTAGGTTTCATAAGTGCAGAGGAACTGAGTAATGCTTTCATTGATATAGTTAAACGAGTTCAATTGCTGCATTTTCAAAACGAACTTAAACAAATAACACAAAATAATGTTACTACTAAATGGTTGAGAAAACTCAATCCTTTTCTAGATGAAAAGGGTATAATTCGCGTTGGTGGAAGATTATCTCAATCAACTTCACTAGGGTTTAATAATAAATTTCCTTTATTAATTCCGAATAATTGCAATTTTACAAAGTTGTTGATAAGAGAAATTCACATTAAATACTTACATGTTGGTATACAAACCACTTGTAATATACTTACTCAAAACTTTTTGTTGATTGGTGCCAAGAAATATGTTAGGAAAGTTCTTAATAATTGTCTTGCTTGTTGGAAAACTAATCCAAAACCTTATCAGCCCTATATCGGTTCTTTACCAAAGTTTCGTATCTCACAATTAAAGCCATTTTCAACCGTTGGAATCGATTTTGGAGGTCCTATACCTATCACTATGAATAGACTGCGCGGTTCCAAATCTATTAAAGCGTATATTTGCGTTTTTGAAGCTGTTCTTAACAGTAGACCGCTTTGTGCAGTTAGTACGGATCCCAACGATTTGAATGCTTTAACTCCTGGTCATTTCTTGACTTTGGAACCTTTGACTGCGTTGTCTGATCCAGATTATGCGGATTTAAAAATTAATACACTTTCTCGTTGGCAACTTTTGCAACGTTTACATTACGACTTCTGGAAGCGATGGCAACAGGAGTATCTTCATACCCTTCATCAGGGGGGCAAAGTGGTATAAGGATTCAATTCATCCACCTTCAGTGGGTTCTTAGGTACTTATAAAGAATGGGTTGAGTTCTCCTCTTAAATGGCCATTAGCACGTATAATTAAAACTCATGCAGGTGCCGATGGCAAAGTTAGAGTTGCAACTTTACATACAACTAAGGGAACAGTCACACGCCCTTTAGTTAAGCTTTGTCCTTTACCAGAGGGATAAAAGGCTCCATACCCTTTTATGTGGGGGAGAATGTTTCGTCTTCATTGTTTATTTAATGAATATTTATTTAGTTTTTTGCGGGTTATATAAATTGGATATTCAAGTGCATTAGACTGAATGTATTATTTATTTATTTGCTGGAATTAGGTTTTGATGTCCTTAAATTCCTTTTATTTTTTTTTGCCGAACAGTTCGAACTATAATATTTACGGTCTCTGACTTTATGTGCACATTTTATGGACGGAACTACATACTGGATCTACATATAGTATTTACATACACCCTTTTAATTTATCTTAATAATTGTAAATTGTACCGTTACATATTTATGCACTGGAAACATTCTATGCACTATAAGATTTTAACTTCTCCAAAATAGTATAACTTGGATCAACACCTCTTATAAATTACAGTCCACTTAAATACATATGCAAAAATGGAGTTAAATGCAACAGACACTCTAATCGTTCTAGCCAGTAAAACTGTAAGGCATAGATAATATTTAATTGTCCCTTTATCCTTTGATCCTGGAACAGTTGTCTCACATCTTTTTAACATCCTCTATAACAACCAAGACCAGTTCGACGAATCCGAAACGTTCTGTATTGAAAACAACGTAGAACTACCGATTCTTGAAACACTATCCTTTATACTTGCAGACAAAGACGTAAAACTAAAAATTTGTCAAAATATTGTGACAACTCCTTCAAAACACGAAATTCCCGTTATACTGCAACACTACCACTGCGGCAAAAATAACGCATTAAAGAAAAGTATAATTGGACTTGACTAATCAAAAGTGTAGAGCAGTTTATTAAGTAATGCGAAACTTGCCAAAAGGTAAAGTTCTGTAGAAAAAACTTAAGTGCTCCTTTTGTCATAACTCAAACACCAACATTGATATTTTCGAACATCTAACTAGAAACTACGCACTGACTATTAGGGATGAACTTACCAAATTTACTCAAGCTTACCCTATTGGTGACAAAACAGCTAAAACTGAAGTGAACACCCTCCTAATATTCTTTCAACATTACGATACACCTCTTCGTATCGTATTGTGACTATGGATTTCACGCGAAATGATAAGGGTAAATACAGCTGAACATCCGCACGAACATCCATTCAACGTCTTCCCTTACGCAGTCATCTGCTACAACAACACTAAAAACAAGTTTCACGCCCTACGAACTTATCTTTGGGCACACTTCTAGTAGAACCCCCGAAACAATATACGATCAGGAAAAACTCATTTCCAAATATGTTAGGGACCTTAACAACAGAATGAACTACTATTATAGATTTGCCCGCGCTAAAACGGACCAACAAAAACATAAATCTAAAGTTAGATTTGACAAACTTGTTTCGATTAACCAACCAGAATACAAAGTAGGCGACAAAGTTTACGTGAAAGAGTCTCAGATTAAAAGCAAATCCGAAAACAAATTCAATGGACCTTTTGAAATTACCGCGATACGAAAAAACTCTGCCACAGTTATAAACTTACAGACTAACCAAATCAGTAAAATTAACTTTGACCGACTAAAACCATATTTTGAATGAATCCATTCTTTTCAGATTCTGTGGACTGTTTTCAGTCGTGAACCTCCAACAATACTCTCTTACACCCGTTAACAATACAATAGGAGTTTTCTTCCATGAAGAAGGCACACTTAAAATTTCAAACGACAAATGGACACTTCTTGTCTTCAAAGACCTCAGCCCTCAGAGATGCTATTTCAAATAACGACGCCAAACTAAACCGAATTTTAGAGACAAATAACGAAAACACAACTAATACAAAATCATTTAAACCAAAAATAAAAACACATGTTAGCCTCTTGAAACAAATTTCTAAATCCTAAATCCCTTAACTCTAAATATACAGACATCTTCGCTGACACTCAAACTTACCCAACTAACAGAAGAAAACTCGGATTATTAACGGACTGGGATCAGTTTGAAAAGCTATTTCAGGAAATTTAGACGCAACAGATGGTGACTACATAAATGACTGCATAACTAAAATTACTAAAGACCAACACCAAATTCAAGACTTAGTAAAGAAGCAAATCTCTGTAACAACCTCAGTCATTACGAGCCTCAACAACACTTTACAAAAATTTCAATCCGAGGAGAAACTATTCTCGAATAACATTGAAAAAATAAGGCAGTCAATCTTATACATTTCATGAATTTCAAATCAATATTTTGGATCTGTATGAAAGCCTAATGGAGATTACATATTTAACGAAAACACTCTCGATGATGTTCTAACTGCAGTCTCTTTCGCCCGCTTAAAAATTTTACATAGTTCGATCATAACCCCAGTTGATTTGGTCGATTCCCTTCAAAAGATTTCTCAGTCACTACATGAAAATTTACCACTTCCTATTTACAGTTCAAATGTTGCTCAGTAGATTGATTTGATAGAATTAGAAGCTTTTCAAATCAACACCAAAATCATTTTTGTACTCAAAATTCCTTTAGTTGATCCTGAGATTTACACCCTTTACCACCTTTATCCTATCCCCATTTTGGATGATCGAACAGGGTTCCATCATATACTTTCAATAAAGACAAAATTTATCGCGAGAGATGATGATTCGTTATTATACATATCCTTCGAACCTGGGCGACTGCAAGCCTTTAACTAAACATCATAAGATTTGTTCCAAAGCATATCACATCCAATAGACAAAGATGCCATCTGCGAAGGTCAGCTTCTCAGACAACCAGCCACACTTCCAGCAAACTGCAAAAGTGCATTATTATATGCAGCAGACTATAATACCCAAGAGATTGACGTAAACTTTTGGTTGATCTCGATTTCAAGATCACTGGCCATCACCATCAAATGCAAAGGGCAAGATGTCGTAACACAAACCATATCGACAAATTCAGTGATGCAAATCCAAACCGATTGGCAACGCCTTTATCGACAACACAAGGGTCCATGCTACAAGAACTTCTAAAAATGTCCAAAACATCACATACAGAAACCACCCAGTGGACATTCCATTCAACTGCTGCAACGGCATGCCAGCCGCTAATGAGCCAAACATAACACCCCTACAATTACGAGAATTAGATGTACAAGCCTAGAAGTTGCCAACAATAAGCTCCCAATATTCTAAGGAACTGGAAAAGCTGATGGAACATCCACCCTTAGAAAAGCATATGTCCTGGCTCACAATCACAACGACCACCTTAGTAGTAATTGTGATTATTCTCCTCACAATGAAGTCTATCCAGAAGAGGTTCACGAATACCACTACACCAAGCTCCGCTGTCCAGCACACGCCACCGACAGCACCATCAAACCCTAAGCCCAAAGGAAAGCTACACAGCCTCCTAAATCCAACCGACGATTCAGAACTCCAGAACTTGACGTAAAAGTTGATGCTGTACCATCAACTTTTTTATATGGATGGAAGTTGTTATAAAGGTTTATACTATGAACTTAGCACGAACCTTTGTCGCAACGACAATTCAACATTCCCAGCTGACTCAGCGACACGTGCGGTGTCATATTATGGCGCCGCCGACATCCGTGAGAATCGCCATGTCAACTATGCCTATTCAGCATCTTTAAACTTATATATTGTAAAATTTCTCTTCTACTGTATTCATTATTACTCGGTCTGTAGTTAGTTTATATTTTTGTTGTACAAGTTAAATAAGTTTTAAAAACTTAATTTTGAAAAGTGTGATATAATATATATATATATATATATATATATCTGTACCCTAGAAGCAAACTATATTAAGTCCAAAATTGTCAAATTTAAGTTAAATATGTTAAGTTATTTAAGTTTTCATGTCAATTCCTTTGCTTTTTCCCATTTTGCAATAACTTTACAAACAACGAAAATAGCTTGTTTTAAATCAAATTAAGTCTTAAGTCCGCCCTGAGCGAAACGAGGTTAAGTCACATGATCGCAGTTTGGGTCTAGACATCTTAGTTTAGTCACCTGTCTATGAGTCACATTACTCGCGGGAAAGATCAAAAAAAGTTTCTTGGAAATCAACCAAACATCGCCAAGATGTATCGACTCTATAAAGAGCATTGTGAAGTGTCAGGAGTCCCGCCACATAATATTGCTAAAGAATGGCTTTATGGTGAGATTTTCAACTATGAGTTCAATTATGGGTTTTAAAAAAAATCGAGATAATGACACATGTGATACTTGCGATATATTTTAATTAAAATTGCAAGAGGCTGAAACGCAGGAACTTAGATCCTCAATACAGAAAGAGTATGATGATCATTTGTAAAATGCAAGGAATAGGTATAAAATGAAAGCTGAAGACAAGAAACGCCCACGAGAAAACAACACTGAAAAAATAGTCATGAAAGATTTCCAAAAGTGTTTACCAACCCCGGAACTTCACAACTCACAAAGCTTCTATAGCGTAAAGCTTTGGACGTACAATTTAGTGATACATGATTCAACCTTGGAAGAAGTCTATTGTATGATGTGGGGTGAACAGATTTCTGAACGAGGGAATAAAATGGCATCCTGTGTCTTAAAATAGTTTGGAGATGAAATTTCTGAGAACGTAAACGAATTAACCATATGGTCAGATAATTACCCATCACAAAGCAGAAACACACAGATGAAGCTTTGGACGTTCAATTTACATGATACATGATTCAACCTTGGAAGAAGTCTATTGTATGATGTGGGGTGAACAGATTTCTGAACGAGGGAATAAAATGGCATCCTGTGTCTTAAAATAGTTTGACGATGAAATTTCTGAGAACGTAAATGAATTAAACATGTGGTCAGATTTGTCCATCACAAAACAGAAACACACAGTTGATTATGTGCAATTTTTTTCTTCTTGAAAAGAATGGAAACTTTAATGTCATTAACCATAAATTTTTAGCAAAAGGTCACACCCACATGGAGGCCCATGGCGACCATTCTTTAATTGAAATGGAACGGAAAAAAATTCTTCAGTAGAAAATAATTAAGTAATGGGCTTGGCAGCAGCTTGTTAGATTAGTTGGTGTAAAAAAATCTTTTCATGTGACAGGGATGGAAACCAAAGACTTTTTGGACTTTAAAAGCTTATGTGAAGGAAATCATGCACCTTGTATCATACGCAAGAAAAGTGATTTTGGAGAAAATTTGTTTATTTCACAAGTTGTACACTTTCAAGTAAGGCGAGATGCACCAGAAATTTTATTTTTTAAAACCGAATTGAAGAATGATTTTTCACGTTATGACACACACCCGGAAAACCCATAACCGGAAATAAACTTTCATTTTATTTTAGAATGTCCCTGAATCTTTGCCACAAATTGGAAAAACTATGAAAAAAATTTCAACCAAAAAATTTGAGCATTTACAAAAACTGTCGGTTTAAAATGCAACTGGCTATACCGTTCTACATTTTTTCGTTAAATGTTTTATTTTTTTAAGAAAAATAAATGCCTTTGTTTGGACTTAACATGGCTGGCTTTATTTATTTTAACCCAATTAGGGACTTAACATAGGTTAAGTCCTGTAAAATATTTTTTTCTAAGAAGCAAACTATGATAAGTCACTTAGAAAAAAATAAACTTATTTATGGAAAAAAAAACTTTCATAATTTCTTTGGCAACCAAATAAGCTACTCTTATGCCAAATATTAAAACCATAGCTTTAAAAATAACTGAGTAACTTTGAATTCTCTTCAATAAATATCTTTGAAATAGGTTTTTTCAAAACTATGTTTTGTGACTTAATATAGTTTGCTTCTAAGGTAAAGATTATTATTCCTCATTTACGTATTTATTTTTTTACATTATTAGCTACCATTATCTCTTCAATGAAAACCGCATCTACTTTTATAATTAACGATTTCCTTGTTTACAATCAACCAGCCACTGCACTTTCAACCAGTGCTCGAGTTTCGCTTGTTTATCAGTTCACACATGCAGTTGAGGTTTCGCTTATCTTTTGTTATTGCCTTCGTTGAATCTGAATTATTTTATTATTTCTAATGAAATGCTAATTACCAAATATTTGGTACCTATTAATTATTTGCGATGCATTTTCGGTACATTTTTTTGCTTAAAATTGCCAAATTATCTATATTAAGAGATCTAACGCCCGGACTAGGCGTCCTCGTGGCCCTGGTTTATCCGACGAAAGCAGAGACTCGAACGAGTTGCCGCTCTCGCGCATATGACCGATAAATTTATTTTGTTGTTCAAAATACGTTTCGTTCATCTCAATCATTGAATATGTTCTTAAGATGTGTTTCGCCACTAATACAGTTTGTGTTCCCTGCCACGGCCAATGCACCCGGCTGTGATACACCCCTGCGACAAACCTTGCACCCGGCACGAGCCAGTCCGTTTCCCGAATGACGTCACGGTTCGCCACCCCCGACGGAAGCACCCGGTTGAATCCCGATCCTCTCCGCGTTCCCTACGCACCTCGTTCCCGACCCCACGCACCCCCTACCTACGACCACCCCCGTTCCTCCCGCGTACTGATGCAACCGACCACCGCTATCCTTACGATGCACCCCCATTCCCAACCAACGTTCGACGCCACCAGGCGCCTCCTACCCGACGCCAACCAACCCAATGACATACCTGCGCCCCGACGCACGACAACGCGCCATCGACCCGACGCCCGCCGAGACTCCCGAAGGACCCGCGAGCAGACCACCCCCAGCCGAAGTGGGAGTGAAGGGGGTAAATTTGGTTCAATTTCGACGTTTTGGGACCTTAAATTCTCTTATGGGAAATTACATGTATTTTTGGTCGATTTTGTTCCCGTACGCCTATAGCTTATCTACTCATATGCCATAAAAATTCAGTTCGTGCATTGAGGAATACTTTCATAGATATTTTAATCGTCGTCAACCTGCGCTATGTACATTTAAGAGGCTTTACGATAGTTTACGCAGATATGGGTCTTTTACTAAACCATCAGAGGAACGTAATCAAATTAACGAAGCAACACAAATAAATGTTTTGGCAATGGTAAATCAAAATAAATTATGGCTTTGACAGAACCAAAGATCCAAAAATAAAACACGAAATGGCACAAAGGTCTCGTGTCAAAGATACTTTACTAGCGTATAACAAAAATCGAAATTAACCGAAGTGAAGTGCATTTTATGGGCTTTCAAAAGATATTTTGCATATCGCTATCCAAGTTTCGTAGTTAAACGATACGTTTTGCAAACTATTTCTCCAAATTATTTAAATGACAATTCGGCAAGATCTACTTGACATACAATATCGATCTTCAGCGTTATTAATCTTCACGTTATAAGGTATCATTAGGAGGCAGATTAAGGTTCCAGCTGTTATTATAACCAAGTTATGATTTTTTTTAAATCACATACTTTATATCGGTTTTTCCAGCTTTTCTTTATGAAAAATGCTGAATTGATATTTGACGATCCATGTCGCATGGAGACACACTGCAAGAATAGTGGACTAAAAACTTCAGATCGCAATTATTCAAAAACTAAGAAACCGATAGCTCCTTGTTTAGTCACGCATAAGGTAGATATCAATTACCATCAGTTCCCCCAGTTTTACAACTTCGATAGTGACGGAGTTATAATAATATAAAGAAAATCGCTAAATTTTCCAGCATTTTTTGTTTTTTTCTGTTACTAAAGATCTTATCGGACCGATCCTGGGCTCATTTTATTGGTATTTCCATGCTTTACAATTCACCTGTTGACACCATTGAGATTAGTTTATTATTTTTCATTTTATAAACATGCAACGAAAAAAAACTCAATTTTCTTGTTTCAATTGTTTATAATAAAGTAAAAAAACATAGTTGCGAGTGGAAAACGTAGCAAAATATTACTACAAATCATTCTCAATGTGATGGCACAGGCAGTATCCTGATAGTATTTTTTGCACGAAAAAATCTCTATTGATTGGTCTAATTTTGAAGATTTTGAACAGATGATTCCTTTTTATTATGACATAAGCAAAAAACGAAAATTCCATTGTTTTTAAGGCTCAAATAATAATTTGCTTCTACGAGTTTGCTGTTAAAATTATGTCAGTTATGTCTCATAAACTATTATTTACGTGATGGCTTATGCGGTTTGCTGTTGAATTTTATTTCGTACCTCGTTCGAAGGTCGGACAGAACTGTCCCTCCATCCCTCTCGATACGAGTCTTGCCAAAAACTCGTAAAAAGATAATGCGCACCACTTGATGCATAATTCGTTTTTATAACTGCCATACGTAACCGAGACCACGCCAAGCGACATCGTGAGCCACTTTCGATTCCAAGCTGACAAACTTGTAATAGAATATAATAAACTTAAGAATCGTAAACAAAAATACAAAATATGAATATCCTGTTACTGATAATGTAAACTAAGACTCTTTAGACCTTCACCACTTGAGAAACCAACTATTTCGTTAGCCCCAACATATATATATATATATATATGTTCTGAGAGGCTTCCGCGGTCATTATTATGAACTAAGCTAGGTTCCGGGTGAGAACCGCGTCTGAATTTATTGAATACTCGACGTTTCGACTCCTGCTTCGGAGCCATTAGCAAGAGACAAAAGTGAAAAAGAGTTTCAGAGTCTAGATCGAACTCGGGGCCTCAATCTGCCTACTCCCCAAGAGTCACTAGGTAACTGAACTGAATTTGAGTCTGCTCTGCTTCTTTTATTTATAGGTAGCGCTGGGTTAGAAGAAGATGTCACGTGATGAGGCTGTGTTGTGATTGGTTGGGTATTGGTGGGCGTGTCTGCTTTGTTTAATCTGGCAATTACGGAGGTCCAAGCTGTGGGAAGGCGAGTACTGTCATCGCGTCTATTTAGACAGAGAGGTCTTTTTTCTATTTCGATAGCTTCGCGAATAGTGGATGACCTAAGAGAATTGAGAGATATGATAGTCCTACTGTCCTCGAAGTTGATAGAGTGCCCTGTTTGGATATGGTGATGCGCGAGAGCTGAAGTCGGATCTTTTTTACGAACTGACAGAGAGTGTTCATATACTCGATGGTTAACGCGCCTGTTGGTACGACCGATGTAGCTTTGTGGGCAATCGCGACATGAGATTTCGTAAACTCCTCGATCCTCGTTAGGTACTTTGTCTTTGGGGTTACCGGTTAAGTTGCCTATAGTTTGAGTGGTGTTGAAGATAGTCTTTATTTGATGTCTTTGTAAAATCCGTGCAATTTTGTCAGTGACTCCTCGAATGTATGGAAGTACGGCTTTTTGATGTTGTTGTTCTGTTTCTGACGGGGTTGGTGTGATTGGGGGTTGTTGAGATTGATGAATTATAACAACATAACATAACATAACAAGTCCGTGGGGCCCCCATGGGTTCACCTCTTTCTCCAGTGCTTGCTAACATTTTCATGGAACAAATCGAAACCCAGGCCCTAAACTCGTCTAATTTAAAACCTTCCTGTTGGCTTAGATATGTAGATGATACTTTTGTCATTTGGCCTCATGGCAGAGATTCATTAGACTTCTTCCTACAACACCTCAATGGTATACATTCTAATATACAATTTACAATGGAAATCGAGTCCGATTCTTCTCTCCCGTTTCTTGATGTCCTCATAACAAAAACCAACAATGACAGATTCTCACATACCGTCTATAGAAAACCAACCCATACCAATCGATACTTAAATGCCCAATCACACCACCACCCTGCCCAATTGAGTTCTGTAATGAAATCTTTGACTCTCAGATCTATTCGTTTAACAGATATTGACAATAGACAAAACGAACTTAATAATCTTCAACAAATCCTTCGACAAAACGGTTATCATCCGGACCACATTGCGCGTATAATTCATCAATCTCAACAACCCCCAATCACACCAACCCCGTCAGAAACAGAACAACAACATCAAAAAGCCGTACTTCCATACATTCGAGGAGTCACTGACAAAATTGCACGGATTTTACAAAGACATCAAATAAAGACTATCTTCAACACCACTCAAACTATAGGCAACTTAACCGGTAACCCAAAGACAAAGTACCTAACGAGGATCGAGGAGTTTACGAAATCTCATGTCGCGATTGCCCACAAAGCTACATCGGTCGTACCAACAGGCGCGTTAACCATCGAGTATATGAACACTCTCTGTCAGTTCGTAAAAAAGATCCGACTTCAGCTCTCGCGCATCACCATATCCTAACAGGGCACTCTATCAACTTCGAGGACAGTAGGACTATCATATCTCTCAATTCTCTTAGGGCATCCACTATTCGCGAAGCTATCGAAATAGAAAAAAGACCTCTCTGTCTAAATAGACGCGATGACAGTACTCGCCTTCCCACAGCTTGGACCTCCGTAATTGCCAGATTAAACAAAGCAGACACGCCCACCAATACCCAACCAATCACAACACAGCCTCATCACGTGACATCTTCTTCTAACCCAGCGCTACCTATAAATAAAAGAAGCAGAGCAGACTCAAATTCAGTTCAGTTACCTAGTGACTCTTGGGGAGTAGGCAGATTGAGGCCCCGAGTTCGATCTAGACTCTGAAACTCTTTTTCACTTTTGTCTCTTGATAATGGCTCCGAAGCAGGAGTCGAAACGTCGAGTATTCAATAAATTCAGACGCGGTTCTCACCCGGAACCTAGCTTAGTTCATATATATATATATATATATATATATATATATGAAGGTCTAAAGAGTCTTACTTTACATTATCAGTAACAGGATATTCATATTTTGTATTTTTGTTTACGATTCTTAAGTTTATTATATTCTATTACAAGTTTGTCAGCTTGGAATCGAAAGTGGCTCACGATGTCGCTTGGCGTGGTCTCGGTTACGTATGGCAGTTATAAAAACGAATTATGCATCAAGTGGTGCGCACTATCTTTTTACTAGTTTTTGGCAAGACTCGTATCGAGAGGGATGGAGGGACAGTTCTGTCCGAACTTCGAACGAGGTACGACGGTAGACGGCTATCACGTAACCGGGAACTCGTCGCGGTTCCGAGTAGACTACCTTAGTTTGAAACTCCAGTGGTAAATTATTATGGTGCCTTCGGTCAATTTAGTGTGATATTATTTGTCGAATAAATGTCCAACCCACATTTATTCCTTTTGAAAACCCGATATATATATATATATATATATATATATATATATATATATCGGGTATATATATATATATATATATATATATATATATATATATATATATATATATATATAGTTCAACTATCTAGTGACACTTGGGGAGTAAGCAAATTGAGACCCCGAGTTTGATCTAGACTCTGAAACCCATTTAATAATACTCTAGTGGGGCTTGGGGAGTAGGCCCTGAGTTGTTCGAACTAGACCATAATTAATTTCTAGTTTTTCTTTTTGTCACTTCAGCCAAAACTGTTTTACTATAATTCTACACCACCCTCTATCTCAACCACCATGCAGCAACTTATGGGCCACCCCATATAACATTTTTTGTTATCACCCCCTGTAACTATAAATCCATCAATCCCCAATATATTTCAGCCAAACTGCAACTGTTTATGAGGCACCCTATATAACAATTTTATATAACATTTTTTTGAATCACTTTGTATAACTTTAACCTTATTACAACCTGTATTTACTATTGCTTATTGGTGACCCAATATAAATTATTTGTCTGTTTATTTGTACACAATATCTCAACCATCCTGTATATGCAACTGCATATGTACCCCTCAATATAATATTTTTTTCAAAAACTTAACTATAATACTCCCTTCGAGGTGTCATTCGTTTGTATGCAAGACAATATATATAATATATATTGTTTCTGATCTGGGAACCTTCATCAGCTGCGCTTTCCACAAGATAATGTCATCTCGAACACTTATTTATGTATTTGATACATATCGGTAAATTTGTAGACTCGTCTACAAACTTAACTATAACTTTGCTCCATCCTATATTTTACGTATCCTATCTGTGCAACTTTTTATGGGCTACGCTATTTCATTTTTCCTCATATTTTCTTAACCATTTTTTAAAGGATAATTTCTCTAGACCCTATATTTAAACCACCCTTTATGTGGAGCTTTTGCTAACATTTTTCGATCCACTCTGTATAGTTATAATTCTCCACCGATATAAAGTGACTGTTTCAAAACTTTGTTTTAGTAATAACATTTGGAACTTTAATCTTCCTCCTAATTAATAGTACATAACATTATAATAATTAACTAAAATTAATAAGGTTAAAGATCGATATATAAAATATATTTTCTAAGCTCACTTAGTATATCTATTATTGTTATTGTGCCATGAAATGGATTAATAGTGTTTGTGAATTTTGGCTTAAACCACAGACCCGTAATTCTCCTCACTGGCAGATCCAATGTGTGGGAAAAAGTAATTTAATTAATAACAGTAAACAGTATACAAGTAACCATTGAACTAATAAACTAATGGAAAAATTGACCAATATGCGCAGATAATATATTACACCACTCAATAGAGATTTTTAAGTGACATAAAATTCAACAGCAAACCGCATAAGCCATCACGTAAATAATAGTTTATGAGACATAACTGACATAATTTTAACAGCAAACTCGTAGAAGCAAATTATTATTTGAGCCTTAAAAACAATGGGGATTTTCGTTTTTTGCTTATGTCATAATAAAAAGGAATCATCTGTTCAAAATCTTCAAAATTAGACCAATCAATAGAGATTTGTTCGTGCAAAAAATACTATCAGGATACTGCCTGTGCCATCACATTGAGAATGATTTGTAGTAATATTTTGCTACGTTTTCCACTCGCAACTATGTTTTTTTACTTTATTATAAACAATTGAAACAAGAAAATTGAGTTTTTTTTTCGTTGCATGTTTATAAAATGAAAAATAATAAACTAATCTCAATGGTGTCAACAGGTGAATTGTAAAGCATGGAAATACCAATAAAATGAGCCCAGGATCGGTCCGATAAGATCTTTAGTAACAGAGAAAAACAAAAAATGCTGGAAAATTTAGCGATTTTCTTTATATTATTATAACTCCGTCACTATCGAAGTTGTAAAACTGGGGGAACTGATGGTAATTGATATCTACCTTATGCGTGACTAAACAAAGAGCTATCGGTTTCTTAGTTTTTGAATAATTGCGATCTGAAGTTTTTAGTCCACTATCCTTGCAGTGTGTCTCCATGCGACATGGATCGTCAAATATCAATTCAGCATTTTTCATAAAGAAAAGCTGGAAAAACCGATATAAAGTATGTGATTCAAAAAAAATCATAACTTGGTTATAATAACAGCTGGAACCTTAATCTGCCTCCTAATGATACCTTATAACTTGAAGATTAATAACGCTGAAGATCGATATTGTATGTCAAGTAGATCTTGCCGAATTGTCATTTAAATAATTTGGAGAAATAGTTTGCAAAACGTATCGTTTAACTACGAAACTTGGATAGCGATATGCAAAATATCTTTTGAAAGCCCATAAAATGCACTTCACTTCGGTTAATTTCGATTTTTGTTATACGCTAGTAAAGTATCTTTGACACGAGACCTTTGTGCCATCTCGTGTTATATTTTTGGATCTTTGGTTCTGTCAAAGCCATAATTTATTTTGATAACAAAACATTTATTTGTGTTGCTTCGTTAATTTGATTACGTTCCTCTGATGGTTTAGTAAAAGACCCATATCTGCGTAAACTATCGTAAAGCCTCTTAAATGTACATAGCGCAGGTTGACGACGATTAAAATATCTATGAAAGTATTCCTCAATGCACGAACTGAATTTTTATCGCATATGAGTACATAAGCTATAGGCGTACAGGAACAAAATCGACCAAAAATACATGTAATTTCCCATAAGAGAATTTAAGGTCACAAAACGTCGAAATTGAACCAAATTTACCCCCTCCACTCCCACTTCGGCTGGGGGTGGTCTGCTCGCGGGTCCTTCGGGAGGCTCGGCGGGCGTCGGGTCGATGGCGCGTTGTCGTGCGTCGGGGCGCAGGTATGTCATTCGGTTGGTTGGCGTCGGGTAGGAGGCGCGGGTGGCGTCGAACGTTGGTTGGGAACGGGAGTGCATCGTAGGGATAGCGGTGGTCGGTTGCATCAGTACGCGGGAGGAACGGGGGTGGTCGTAGGTAGGGGGTGCGTGGGGTCGGGAACGAGGTGCGTAGGGAAGGCGGTGGCATGCGGTGCGTAGGGAATGCGGAGAGGATCGGGATTCAACCGGGTGCTCGTGTCGGGCGCAAGGTTTGTCGCAGGGGTGTATCACAGCCGGGTGCATTGGCCGTGGCAGGGAACAAATACTGTATTAGTGGCGAAACACATCTTAAGAACATATTCAATGATTGGGATGAACGAAACGTATTTTGAACAACGAAATAAATTTATCGGTCATATGCGCGTGAGCGGCAACTCGTTCGAGTCTCTGCTTTCGTCGGATAAACCAGGGCCACGAGGACGCCTAGTCCGGGCGTTAGATCTCTTAATATAGATAATTCGGCAATTTTAAGCAAAAAAAATGTACCGAAAATGCATCGCAAATAATTAATAGGTACCAAATATTTGGTAATTAGCATTTCATTAGAAATAATAAAATAATTCAGAATCAACGATGGCAATAACAAAAAATAAGCGAAACCTCAACTGCATGTTGGTGAACTGATAAACAAGCGAAACTCGAGCACTGGTTGAAAGGGCAGTGACTGGTTGATTGTAAACAAGGAAATCGTTAATTATAAAAGTAGATGCGGTTTTCATTGAAGAGATAATGGTAGCTAATAATGTAAAAAAATAAATACGTAAATGAGGAATAATAATTGCGACTTGAATCGTTGGATTTTGTATCGAGCGGTGGGTAATTCGGAAAGAACACCGTTGGAGAAATGGTTGGAACCACTACAAATGTTGAAAATGACTGGTACGGGAACGTTGCGAATGAGTAAAAACGGCACAAAAGCTAGAAATGACCTGTATAAACGACTAGAACCCTCGAAACGGCTGCTAGAAAGGGTTAGAGCCACTACAAAAGCTAGAAACGTCCCGTAGAAACGACTAGAACCTTAGAAATCGCTGCTAGAAGTTGTTGGAGCCGCTACAAAAGCAAGAAACGTCCCGTAGAAACGACTAGAACTTTAGAAAGGCTGGTAGAAATGGTTGAAGTCCCTACAAAAGCTAGAAATGTCCTGTAGAAAAGACAGGGACAGTAAGAAATCGCTGCTGAAAATGGTTAGAGCCACTACAAAAGCTAGAAATGGCCCGTAGAAACGACTAGAAACTTAGAACCCCTGGTAGAATGGTTGAAGCCCCTACAAAAGCTAGAAACGTCCCGTAGAAACTACTGGGGCAGCAGAAACGGCTGGTAGAATTGTTGGAGACTCTACCAAAGCTAGAAACGGCCCGTAGAAACGAGTGGTACAGTAGAAACGGCTGATAGAATGGTTGGAGACACTACAAACGGGTGAAATGACTGGTACAGTAGAAACGGCTGATAGAATGGGAAATGTCCCGTAGAAACGACTAGAAACTTAGAAATCCCTGGTAGAAATGGTTCAATTTACTACAAAAGCTAGAATCGTCCCGTAGAAACTTAGAAATAATTTAATGGTTGAAGTAAGGGCATTGCAAAGGGTAGAAACGTTTGAAACCGCTATAAAGGCTAGGCCCCTAAAAACGACTGCTACAGTAGAAACGGCTGATAGAAATGATTGAACTGTTAAAGCAGAAACGTTGCAAAGGGTAGAAATGGTTTGAAACAAATCCGTAGCAAAAAGTATAGACAGGGAATGTTGGAAAAGACATAAAGTTTGATTGTTAGAACATGCGCTGTAGAGTTGTGATGGGAATCTGAGAAACAGGATGGTAGGAATACGAATTCTAGAAACGTGAATACAGGATGTTTGAATAGAAATATCTGAAACAAACAAACTGAAGGGTAGTCAGCAGCAACTGTTACTGGATTATTAGAAGGATAAAAAGTTGGAATGTTGAGAAAATTAGTGGAACTGGAGGGATTCGTATTGAGTGATTAAAAGATTGCATGGACAGAGTTACTAGTCAACCACAGCTAAAAAGTGTTATTCAGTTAATAGATTTGTCACTGAGAATTTGTCACTGGAAAAGGTTACTAGACGCAACTGTCGTGAACCACAATCAAATCAGTGTTCTCAAAAGGATATAGAGCTCAAAGTGACAAAGGGCGTCTTGGGATAGTTGGCTGGAAGAAAGATTACAAATTCAAGATAGGTGAATTCTTGTAGTTAGGTTCAGGGAGGGCGTAAATTTTACTTGAATCGTATTAAAACATAATACCTTCTAAACTGACGCTGATATAATATCATAATATGTTGCTTGTTTGAAAATAATTCTAATTACAAGACATTGTTTTACTACCATAAATATGTAAGTACTAGAAATTTACTTCTGACTAGAACGCTTGCTAAAACGAACCTTGTTATCTCTCCATAAAACTTGTGTGTGTTTTCAGAGATCTAGAGAAATATGGCAATGTTGCTCCATCACTTTAATCATATGACTAAAATGACGCATTTTCCGGGATCTAGGGAAATATGGAAATCTGGCAATCATGGCCCCTCTTAGCGGGCCTTCCGGTCATGACGTCATAAGCTGCACTATCATTGGCTGATTTATTAGCAGACCACCTGCTAACCATTAGAATGTTTACCTTATATGATTATAATGAATACATATATATCTATTTAAAAGTTTCCTCACTGTTTCTTCCAACAATACTTAGCAATAAACTTTTTTTTGGGTTGTCTAGTGTTGCTGGGTCTTATAACTTTAACATCAAAATACTGTACTTAGTGATGAATAGAAAACAAGAAAAATAGATCGTTTGTTGCTACTCACTATAAATGTTTCTTCCAACGAATTGTTGATATGAGAGTAAAATGAAACAGCTAAATCTAAATAAGGCCGATCCGTTAAACAAGTGTTTTTACCAAAGAACGCTGTCTTTAAGGGGGGAAGCTTAAAAATGTTTACTCATATATTTCATATTATGTTGTTGAAATAACTTCGTTGATATTCAAATTCTAAGTTTGAAAAAAGTTACGAAAAAACAAGATTTAACAAGATGTCAGAGAGGCACCTAATTTCCAGAACTGCGTTGTAGCAAACAACCTCAAAACGGAGATAAAAAAACCATCGTCTCATCAAAATTTTCTTTTAAAAAAATGCAACTCAAAAAACAAGGTAAGGTAGGAACAATTTGCTTGATTTATGAATTACTAAACGTATTTCTTAAAGTTAAATATAAAAATATTCTTGACTGCTCAGGAGAACAAAAGTCCTAGAACTTTTACTGCTATTTTCCTTTGAATAACAAACATAAATAAAACATAGAAAAAAGATCGAAGCTCATACTTATACCCCTGTCAGACCACTAGAAGGCTTTCATGCAGGATTATGGCTTGCTAGCTTTCGACATGTTGAACGACAAAGCAACGAACCACCACACGCAGCCAAAACTGAGAATTTGTCACTGGAAAAGGTTACTAAACCCAGTCACAACCAAAGCAACTCCGGTAGCAGAAAAAAGACAAGTTCAATTCATCATTCCACATGCTTTTAACCCTGCTTCAATATACTCAATGAAGATAAAACAGTCAAAGTATTCAAAAGTTTGTAAACGGAGCCACAACAAAATTCGTAGCATCAAATTAACATTTTTTCAGATAATTATATGCGTATTAAATAATCTATTGCAAGACTTAATGATTGAGATTTTTTCATTATTTATCTTAGCTGAATATTCAAAATATTTAGTTCAAAAGGCAGCCATTCAACATTGCACACAGACAACAACACACCACCGAAAAAGAAAATTATTTAAAAGAATGTTGTAAAATACTGAGTAGAAATTCTTGTTAAATTGAAATTAATCATTTAAATATTCTAAAAATATACGATGTTTGTGCTTTATTTGATATCTGCATCACTATCAATTATTGCGGTTTTCTTAACCTTGAGTGAAGATGTTAGCGAAGGTTATAATTTGTCAAAACAGAAGTATCCATTAGAAATGAATTTATTCGTAGCTTAGAGTATCAATCAATCATTTGAAATACTGTAAGGGTGTTTGATCTAACAATATATTTCTTCCAATAACACTTTGCTTTGAATTAAATTACTGTTGGTGGAAAGAGTTGTCAATCTAAACTGTGAAATAAAAGTCATGTGGTTTAAATATTTTTTGTTTTGAATCATGTAGATAGAGAATTGAACATGGAGGGTCTGTCACATTCAACAGGCCAGAAAATCTTGGTCAAGAATGGGTGGACTTCGTTGTTGTGCAACAAACAAAAGCCCTTAAACCATGTGTTGGCATGTCATCCTTCAATATCAATGTGAATAACACGAATTTGTTTGTAAGATGTACGAGTGTTAGATAATAGAAAACACATTCCTATGCACGAGTGTATACATAATGAATAACATTTAAGAAAACGTAACCAACATATTAAACTACACACATACAAATTTAAAACTAGCAACTTCAAGGGTTATAATTGTGAACATACTAGAAGCAATATAAGACAAAAGAAAGCTGTAACCAGGCCTCGTGTTATCCGATTATTGGTCAGCATCGATCTCCATCACAACAAATAAGGGAAACATAATCCATAAGTTTATAAGCATATTGTATGAAATTGAAAAGTTTATTCTAGGCACATATATACTTATTGAATAAAAAATGTGCTATTGAAAAACATTGTCATGAGTATCAATTTCTGTGACGTCATCACTGTCATTGCCTAGTTTATCAGCAGACCACCTACCATTAGTATATGTAACTAATACGTCTGGTTTTGGATCATAACATACGAAGCATTAAGATCAAAGCCATAATTTTCCGAGATCTAAGGAAATATGGCTAAACCGTCAGGATGTCCAACCTTTTTTTTCTGCGGCGTAATAGGTCGGCCATTTCGTCTATATAACAAGAAACATAACCTGTTCAAGGAATATGTTGTCTCACTCTGTCTCATTAAAAAACATGAAAGAAGAAATCGGTAGTCAAATTACGCTTAAGTATCTGTCAATATGATTCCTCTCTCATTGGTTTATTCAAACAGACCACGAGATCTCAACATATCAATCATTAGGGATGGAATGCGTACTAGGGCTCTAACACACCCTAACCTATAATAAGAAACCTTATTCATATAAGGCATACAATATATGGAAAATGTCACTTACTCTCTTTAATGAACTGTTTCAAAATGATTGAAGACAATGAGAAATACATAAGGCTAAATCATTCTACACTGATTATAAAAGCTTTCGATTCAGCTTTCATGTAGTGAAAAGATTTCCACTGCACGAACTCCGCTCTTTAAAACAATTCAAGTGAGATTGTTCTATTTCCATTTAAATAATAAAAAAATTAGGCAGTTGAGTACTAGTTACCGAGAATAGGTCTTGTTGATACCAAACACAAACGTAAATAATTCGCTGGGGTCTTGAAATACCTTAAAATATTCTGAAATTTTGGTATTCATACATCAAATGAGTAAACTAATGAAGTCTTTCTATAGCTCTTACGGTCAGATATGAAACGAAACTAGCTTGGAAACCTGTACAGTGAAAAATAATTTTCTAGACATAAAAATTTTAAAGATTTGTTGTCAAAGGGCTTTGTCCATCTGCCATTTTTCAATCAGTAACTGAAAGCAGCTTCTGTGTACAAAAAATAATTTTCTATACACAAAAATTTTGGTGAAAGTTTTTTATTAAAATAAAACATATTTAGAAAATACATGTGTGTTTGTTTCTCACGGAAGTAAAAAACATGTTGACGACTTTTGGTGTTGTTGTTATCTTGCAAAACTACCAGTGGTCCATGATGATATCTTGAAAAAACTACCAGTAGTTCAAGCATATGAAAAAACATGGTTATTTCGAGTTATTCTGTGGTTTAAAGTTTTATATAAAAACTTTAGAAATTTTTAACAAAGGTTTACTTTCTGTCTAGTGACGAAAAAACACCAAGTTACGTGTTAGTCGTGTGATAGTGATAGTTTTTACTGTGTTTCTAAGAACGGGTAAGTTTATTATATTTTTAATAGAAGCAGTAGTTTTCAACAGAATTCAAAAAATAAAATCAAATTTCATGTTTTTTAATACCTCTTAGTTCATTGAACAGTTTTGAAAGCATAGAAAATCAAATTACTTTGGCCTCTGAGTTGTTTTTATAGAATATTTAAAACAGACGGAAAGCCTTATTAACGCGTTAATGATGTATTGTATAAACTGCATGCAATTTACTATACACCTTTTGTAATGTTTAGATAAAATTAGGTTAGGTTCGCATAAGGTTAGGGTAGGTTAGGATCGACCTAACCTAATTTTATCTAAACATTACAAAAGGTGTATAGTAAATTGCATGCAGTTTATACAATACACCATTAACGCTTTAATAAGGCTTTCCGTCTGTTTTAAATATTCTATAAAAACAACTCAGAGGCCAAAGTAATTTGATTTTCTATGCTTTCAAAACTGTTCAATGAACTAAGAGGTATTAAAAAACATGAAATTTGATTTTATTTTTTGAATTCTGTTGAAAACTACTGCTTCTATTAAAAATATAATAAACTTACCCGTTCTTAGAAACACAGTAAAAACTATCACTATCACACGACTAACACGTAACTTGGTGTTTTTTCGTCACTAGACAGAAAGTAAACCTTTGTTAAAAATTTCTAAAGTTTTTATATAAAACTTTAAACCACAGAATTACTCGAAATAACCATGTTTTTTCATATGCTTGAACCACTGGTAGTTTTTTCAAGATATCATCAACGACCAAAATGGTCAACATGTTTTTCCATTCGCATGGACCACTGGTAGTTTTGTAAGAAAACAACAACACCAAAAGTCGTCAACATGTTTTTTACCATAAGAAACAAACACACATGTATTTTCTAAATATGTTTTATTGTAATAAAAAACTTTCACCAAAATTTTTGTGTCTAGAAAATTTTTTTTTGTACACAGAAGCTGCTTTCAGTTACTGATTGAAAAATGGCAGATGGACAAAGCCCTTTGACAACAAATCTTTAAAATTTTTATGTCTAGAAAATTATTTTTCACTGTACAGGTTTCCAAGCTAGTTTCGTTTCATATCTGACCGTAAGCGCTATAGAAAGACATTTGATGTATGAATACCCCAATTTCAGAATATTTTAAGGTTTTTCAAGACCCCAGCGAATTATTTACGTTTGTGTTTGGTATCAACAAGACCTATTCTCGGTAACTAGTACTCAACTGCCTAATTTTTTTATTATTTAAATGGAAATAGAACAATCTCACTTGAATTGTTTTAAAGAGTGGAGTTCGTGCAGTGGAAATCTTTTCACTACATGAAAGCTGAATCGAAAGCTTTTATAATCAGTGTAGAATGATTTAGCCTTATGTATTTCTCATTGTCTTCAATCATTTTGAAACAGTTCATTAAAGAGAGTAAGTGACATTTTCCATATATTGTATGCCTTATATGAATAAGGTTTCTTATTATAGGTTAGGGTGTGTTAGAGCCCTAGTACGCATTCCATCCCTAATGATTGATATGTTGAGGTCTCGTGGTCTGTTTGAATAAACCAATGAGAGAGGAATCATATTGACAGATACTTAAGCGTAATTTGACTACCGATTTCTTCTTTCATGTTTTTTAGTGAGACAACATATTCCTTGAACAGGTTATGTTTCTTGTTATATAGACGAAATGGCCGACCTATTACGCCGCAGAAAAAAAAGGTTGGACATCCTGACGGTTTAGCCATATTTCCTTAGATCTCGGAAAATTATGGCTTTGATCTTAATGCTTCGTATGTTATGATCCAAAACCAGACGTATTAGTTACATATACTAATGGTAGGTGGTCTGCTGATAAACTAGGCAATGACAGTGATGACGTCACAGAAATTGATACTCATGACAATGTTTTTCAATAGCACATTTTTTATTCAATAAGTATATATGTGCCTAGAATAAACTTTTCAATTTCATACAATATGCTTATAAACTTATGGATTATGTTTCCGTTATTTGTTGTGATGGAGATCGATGCTGACCAATAATCGGATAACACGAGGCCTGGTTACAGCTTTCTTTTGTCTTATATTGCTTCTAGTATGTTCACAATTATAACCCTGTGAGTTGCTAGTTTTAAATTTGTATGTGTGTAGTTTAATATGTTGGTTACGTTTTCTTAAATGTTATTCATTATGTATACACTCGTGCATAGGAATGTGTTTTCTATTATCTAACACTCGTACATCTTACAAACAAATTCGTGTTATTCACATTGATATTGAAGGATGACATGCCAACACATGGTTTAAGGGCTTTTGTTTGTTGCACAACAACGAAGTCCACCCATTCTTGACCAAGATTTTCTGGCCTGTTGAATGTGACAGACCCTCCATGTTCAATTCTCTATCTACATGATTCAAAACAAAAAATATTTAAACCACATGACTTTTATTTCACAGTTTAGATTGACAACTCTTTCCACCAACAGTAATTTAATTCAAAGCAAAGTGTTATTGGAAGAAATATATTGTTAGATCAAACACCCTTACAGTATTTCAAATGATTGATTGATACTCTAAGATACGAATAAATTCATTTCTAATGGATACTTCTGTTTTGACAAATTATAACCTTCGCTAACATCTTCACTCAAGGTTAAGAAAACCGCAATAATTGATAGTGATGCAGATATCAAATAAAGCACAAACATCGTATATTTTTAGAATATTTAAATGATTAATTTCAATTTAACAAGAATTTCTACTCAGTATTTTACAACATTCTTTTAAATAATTTTCTTTTTCGGTGGTGTGTTGTTGTCTGTGTGCAATGTTGAATGGCTGCCTTTTGAACTAAATATTTTGAATATTCAGCTAAGATAAATAATGAAAAAATCTCAATCATTAAGTCTTGCAATAGATTATTTAATACGCATATAATTATCTGAAAAAATGTTAATTTGATGCTACGAATTTTGTTGTGGCTCCGTTTACAAACTTTTGAATACTTTGACTGTTTTATCTTCATTGAGTATATTGAAGCAGGGTTAAAAGCATGTGGAATGATGAATTGAACTTGTCTTTTTTCTGCTACCGGAGTTGCTTTGGTTGTGACTGGGTTTAGTAACCTTTTCCAGTGACAAATTCTCAGTTTTGGCTGCGTGTGGTGGTTCGTTGCTTTGTCGTTCAACATGTCGAAAGCTAGCAAGCCGTAATCCTGCATGAAAGCCTTCTAGTGGTCTGACAGGGGTATAAGTATGAGCTTCGATCTTTTTTCTATGTTTTATTTATGTTTGTTATTCAAAGGAAAATAGCAGTAAAAGTTCTAGGACTTTTGTTCTCCTGAGCAGTCAAGAATATTTTTATATTTAACTTTAAGAAATACGTTTAGTAATTCATAAATCAAGCAAATTGTTCCTACGTTTCATATGCGCCAAATGTCAAATTACCTTGTTTGTTGAGTTGCATTTTTTTAAGAGAAAATTTTGATGAGACGATGGTTTTTTTATCTCCGTTTTGAGGTTGTTTGCTACAACGTACTTCTGGAAATTAGGTGCCTCTCTGATATCTTGTTAAATCTTGTTTTTTCAAACTTAGAATTTGAATATCAACGAAGTTATTTCAACAACATAATATGAAATATATAAGTAAACATTTTTAAGCTTCCCCCCTTAAAGACAGCGTTCTTTGGTAAAAACACTTGTTTAACGGATCGGCCTAATTTAGATTTAGCTGTTTCATTTTACTCTCATATCAACAATTCGTTGGAAGAAACATTTATAGTGAGTAGCAACAAACGATCTATTTTTCTTGTTTTCTATTCATCACTAAGTACAGTATTTTGATGTAAAGTTATAAGACCCAGCAACACTAGACAACCCAAAAAAAAGTTTATTGCTAAGTATTATATGTATTCATTATAATCATATAAGGTAAACATTCTAATGGTTAGCAGGTGGTCTGCTAATAAACCAGCCAATGATAGTGCAGCTTATGACGTCATGACCGGAAGGCCCGCTAAGAGGGGCCATGATTGCCAGATTTCCATATTTCCCTAGATCCCGGAAAATGCGTCATTTTAGTCATATGATTAAAGTGATGGAGCAACATTGCCATATTTCTCTAGATCTCTGAAAACACACACAAGTTTTATGGAGAGATAACAAGGTTCGTTTTAGCAAGCGTTCTAGTCAGAAGTAAATTTCTAGTACTTACATATTTATGGTAGTAAAACAATGTCTTGTAATTAGAATTATTTTCAAACAAGCAACATATTATGATATTATATCAGCGTCAGTTTAGAAGGTATTATGTTTTAATACGATTCAAGTAAAATTTACGCCCTCCCTGAACCTAACTACAAGAATTCACCTATCTTGAATTTGTAATCTTTCTTCCAGCCAACTATCCCAAGACGCCCTTTGTCACTTTGAGCTCTATATCCTTTTGAGAACACTGATTTGATTGTGGTTCACGACAGTTGCGTCTAGTAACCTTTTCCAGTGACAAATTCTCAGTGACAAATGTATTAACTGAATAACATTTTTTAGCTGTGGTTGACTAGTAACTCTGTCCATGCAATCTTTTAATCACTCAATACGAATCCCTCCAGTTCCACTAATTTTCTCAACATTCCAACTTTTTATCCTTCTAACAATCCAGTAACAGTTGCTGCTGACTACCCTTCAGTCTGTTTGTTTCAGATATTTCTATTCAAACATCCTGCATTCACGTTTCTAGAATTCGTATTCCTACCATCCTGTTTCTCAGATTCCCATCACAACTCTACAGCGCATGTTCTAACAATCAAACTTTATGTCTTTTCCAACATTCCCTGTCTATACTTTTTGCTACGGATTTGTTTCAAACCATTTCTACCCTTTGCAACGTTTCTGCTTTAACAGTTCAATCATTTCTATCAGCCGTTTCTACTGTACCAGTCGTTTTTAGGGGCCTAGCCTTTATAGCGGTTTCAAACGTTTCTACCCTTTGCAATGCCCTTACTTCAACCATTAAATTATTTCTAAGTTTCTACGTGACGTTTCTAGCTTTTGTAGTAAATTCAACCATTTCTACCAGGGATTTCTAAGTTTCTAGTCGTTTCTACGGGACATTTCTCATTCTATCAGCCGTTTCTACTGTACCAGTCATTTCACCCGTTTGTAGTGTCTCCAACCATTCTATCAGCCGTTTCTACTGTACCAGTCGTTTCTACGGGCCGTTTCTAGCTTTTGTAGAGTCTCCAACCATTCTACCAGCCGTTTCTGCTGCCCCAGTAGTTTCTACGGGACGTCTCTAGCTCTTGTAGGGCTTCAACCATTTCTACCAGCCATTTTTACTGTCCCTGTCGTTTCTACGGGATGTTTCTAGCTTTTGTAGGGGCTTCAACCATTCTACCAGGGGTTCTAAGTTTCTAGTCGTTTCTACGGGCCATTTCTAGCTTTTGTAGTGGCTCTAACCATTTCCAACAGCGATTTCTTACTGTCCCTGTCTTTTCTACAGGATATTTCTAGCTTTTGTAGGGACTTCAACCATTTCTACCAGCCGTTTCTAAAGTTCTAGTCGTTTCTACTGGACGTTTCTAGCTTTTGTAGCGGCTCCAACAACTTCTAGCAGCGATTTCTAAGGTTCTTATCGTCTGTACGGGACGTTTCTAGCTTTTGTAGTGGCTCTAACCATTCTACCAGCCGTTTCTACTGGCCCAGTTGTTTCTACGGGACGTTTCTAGCTTTTGTAGCGGCTCCAACCATTTCTACCAGGGATTTCTAAGTTTCTACGGGACATTTCCCATTCTAACAGCCGTTTCTACTGTACCAGTCATTTCACCCGTTTGTAGTGTCTCCAACCATTCTATCAGCCGTTTCTACTGTACCAGTCGTTTCTACGGACCATTTCTAGCTTTTGTAGTGGCTCTAACCATTTCCAGCAGCGATTTCTACTGTCCCTGTCTTTTCTACAGGACATTTCTAGCTTTTGTAGGGACTTCAACCATTTCTACCAGCCGTTTCTGCTGCCCCAGTAGTTTCTACGGGACGTTTCTAGCTTTTGTAGGGCTTCAACCATTTCTACCAGCCATTTTTACTGTCCCTGTCGTTTCTACGGGACGTTTCTAGCTTTTGTACTGCCTCCAACCATTGTATCAGCCGTTTCTAAGTTTCTAGTCATTTCTACAGGACATTTCTAGCTTTTGTAGCGGCTCCAACAACTTCTAGCAGCGATTTCGAAGGTTCTAGTCGTTTCTACGGGCCATTTCTAGCTTTTGTGCCGTTTTTACTCATTCGCAACGTTCCCGTACCAGTCATTTTCAACATTTGTAGTGGTTCCAACCATTTCTCCAACGGTGTTCTTTCCGAATTACCCACCGCTCGATACAAAATCCAACGATTCAAGTCGCAATTATTATTCCTCATTTACGTATTTATTTTTTTATATTATTAGCTACCATTATCTCTTCAATGAAAACCGCATCTACTTTTATAATTAACGATTTCCTTGTTTACAATCAACCAGTCACTGCACTTTCAACCAGTGCTCGAGTTTCGCTTGTTTATCAGTTCACCAACATGCAGTTGAGGTTTCGCTTATCTTTTGTTATTGCCTTCGTTGAATCTGAATTATTTTAATATTTCTAATGAAATGCTAATTACCAAATATTTGGTACCTATTAATTATTTGCGATGCATTTTCGTTACATTTTTTTGCTTAAAATTGAAGAATTATCTATATTAAGAGATCTAACGCCCGGACTAGGCGTCCTCGTGGCCCTGGTTTATCCGACGAAAGCAGAGACTCGAACGAGTTGCCGCTCTCGCGCATATGACCGATAAATTTATTTCGTTGTTCAAAATACGTTTCGTTCATCCCAATCATTGAATATGTTCTTAAGATGTGTTTCGCCACTAATAAAGTATGTGTTCCCTGCCACGGCCAATGCACCCGGCTGTGATACACCCCTGCGACAAACCTTGCGCCCGGCACGAGCCAGTCCGTTTCCCGAATGACGTCACGGTTCGATTACAAGTTTGTCAGCTTGGAATCGAAAGTGGCTCACGATGTCGCTTGGCGTGGTCTCGGTTACATATGGCAGTTATAAAAACGAATTATGCATCAAGTGGTGCGCACTATCTTTTTACGAGTTTTGGCAAGACTCGTATCGAGAGGGATGGAGGGACAGTTCTGTCCGAACTTCGAACGAGGTACGACGGTAGACGGCTATCACGTAACCGGGAACTCGTCGCGGTTCCAAGTAGACTACCTTGTGTACCAATTTAGATTAATAATATCATATCGCTACGCCGATCGAACTTATTTTAGGTGGCATCCGAGATAAATTGATCATAAACATTGTCTATTGTTTGTTTAGTTTGAAACTCCAGTGGTAAATTATTATGGTGCCTTCGGTCAATTTAGTGTGATATTATTTGTCGAATAAATGTCCAGCCCACATTTATTCCTTTTGAAAACCCGACATATATATATATATATATATATATATATATATATATATATATATATATAGTTCAACTATCTAGTGACACTTGGGGAGTAAGCAAATTGAGACCCCGAGTTTGATCTAGACTCTGAAACCCATTTAATAATACTCTAGTGGGGCTTGGGGAGTACGCCCTGAGTTGTTCGAACTAGACCATAATTAATTTCTAGTTTTTCTTTTTGTCACTTCAGCCAAAACTGTTTTACTATAATTCTACACCACCCTCTATCTCAACCACCCTGCAGCAACTTATGGGCCACCCCATATAACATTTTTTGTTATCACCCTCTGTAACTATAAATCCATCAATCCCCAATATATTTCAGCCAAACTGCAACTGTTTATGAGGCACCCTATATAACAATTTTATATAACATTTTTTTGAATCACTTTGTATAACTTTAACCTTATTACAACCTGTATTTACTATTGCTTATTGGTGACCCAATATAAATTATTTGTCTGTTTATTTGTACACAATATCTCAACCATCCTGTATATGCAACTGCATATGTACCCCTCAATATAATATTTTTTTCAAAAACTTAACCATAATACT
The DNA here is from genome assembly GCA_034190945.1 of Octodonta nipae. NCBI lineage: Eukaryota > Metazoa > Arthropoda > Insecta > Coleoptera > Chrysomelidae > Octodonta > Octodonta nipae. The sequence goes on along the minus strand of CM067218.1, from coordinate 73,224,058 downwards.
CCCTTCGAGGTGTCATTCGTTTGTATGCAAGACAATATATATAATATATATTGTTTCTGATCTGGGAACCTTCATCAGCTGCGCTTTCCACAAGAGAATGTCATCTCGAACACTTATTTATGTATTTGATACATATCGGTAAATTTGTAGACTCGTCTACAAACTTAACTATAACTTTGCTCCATCCTATATTTTACGTATCCTATCTGTGCAACTTTTTATGGGCTACGCTATTTCATTTTTCCTCATATTTTCTTAACCATTTTTTAAAGGATAATTTCTCTAGACCCTATATTTAAACCACCCTTTATGTGGAGCTTTTGCTAACATTTTTCGATCCACTCTGTATAGTTATAATTCTCCACCGATATAAAGTGACTGTTTTAAAAAAATTCAAAACTTTGTTTTAGTAATAACATTTGGAACTTTAATCTTCCTCCTAATTAATAGTACATAACATTATAATAATTAATTAAAATTAATAAGGTTGAAGATCGATATATAAAATATATTTTCTAAGCTCACTTAGTATATCTATTATTGTTATTGTGCCATGAAATGGATTAATAGTGTTTGTGAATTTTGGCTTAAACCACAGACCCGTAATTCTCCTCACTGGCAGATCCAGTGTGTGGGAAAAAGTAATTTAATTAATAACAGTAAACAGTATACAAGTAACCATTGACCTAATAAACTAATGGAAAAATTGACCAATATGCGCAGATAATATATTACACCACTCAATAGAGATATTTAAGTGACATAAAATTCAACAGCAAACTGCATAAGCCATCACGTAAATAATAGTTTATGAGACATAACTGATATAATTTTAACAGCAAACTCGTAGAAGCAAATTATTATTTGAGCCTTAAAAACAATGGGGATTTTCGTTTTTTGCTTATGTCATAATAAAAAGGAATCATCTGTTCAAAATCTTCAAAATTAGACCAATCAATAGAGATTTTTTCGTGCAAAAAATACTATCAGGATACTGCCTGTGCCATCACATTGAGAATGATTTGTAGTAATATTTTGCTACGTTTTCCACCCGCAACTATGTTTTTTTACTTTATTATAAACAATTGAAACAAGAATTATTGAGTTTTTTTTCGTTGCATGTTTATAAAATGAAAAATAATAAACTAATCTCAATGGTGTCAACAGGTGAATTGTAAAGCATGGAAATACCAATAAAATGAGCCCAGGATTGGTCCGATAAGATCTTTAGTAACAGAGAAAAACAAAAAATGCTGGAAAATTTAGCGATTTTCTTTATATTATTATAACTCCGTCACTATCGAAGTTGTAAAACTGGGGGAACTGATGGTAATTGATATCTACCTTATGCGTGACTAAACAAGGAGCTATCGGTTTCTTAGTTTTTGAATAATTGCGATCTGAAGTTTTTAGTCCACTATTCTTGCAGTGTGTCTCCATGCGACATGGATCGTCAAATATCAATTCAGCATTTTTCATAAAGAAAAGCTGGAAAAACCGATATAAAGTATGTGATTCAAAAAAAAATCATAACTTGGTTATAATAACAGCTGGAACCTTAATCTGCCTCCTAATGATACCTTATAACTTGAAGATTAATAACGCTGAAGATCGATATTGTATGTCAAGTAGATCTTGCCGAATTGTCATTTAAATAATTTGGAGAAATAGTTTGCAAAACGTATCGTTTAACTACGAAACTTGGATAGCGATATGCAAAATATCTTTTGAAAGCCCATAAAATGCACTTCACTTCGGTTAATTTCGATTTTTGTTATACGCTAGTAAAGTATCTTTGACACGAGACCTTTGTGCCATCTCGTGTTATATTTTTGGATCTTTGGTTCTGTCAAAGCCATAATTTATTTTGATAACAAAACATTTATTTGTGTTGCTTCGTTAATTTGATTACGTTCCTCTGATGGTTTAGTAAAAGACCCATATCTGCGTAAACTATCGTAAAGCCTCTTAAATGTACATAGCGCAGGTTGACGACGATTAAAATATCTATGAAAGTATTCCTCAATGCACGAACTGAATTTTTATGGCATATGAGTAGATAAGCTATAGGCGTACGGGAACAAAATCGACCAAAAATACATGTAATTTCCCATAAGAGAATTTAAGGTCCCAAAACGTCGAAATTGAACCAAATTTACCCCCTCCACTCCCACTTCGGCTGGGGGTGGTCTGCTCGCAGGTCCTTCGGGAGGCTCGGCGGGCGTCGGGTCGATGGCGCGTTGTCGTGCGTCGGGGCGCAGGTATGTCATTGGGTTGGTTGGCGTCGGGTAGGAGGCGCGGGTGGCGTCGAACGTTGGTTGGGAACGGGTTGGGCATCGTAAGGATAGCGGTGGTCGGTTGCATCAGTACGCGGGAGGAACGGGGGTGGTCGTAGGTCGGGGGTGCGTGGGGTCGGGAACGAGGTGCGTAGGGAAGGCGGTGGCATGCGGTGCGTAGGGAACGCGGAGAGGATCGGGATTCAACAGTGTGCTTCCGTCGGGGGTGGCGAACCGTGACGTCATTCGGGAAACGGACTGGCTCGTGCCGGGTGCAAGTTTTGTCGCAGGGGTGTATCACAGCCGGGTGCATTGGCCGTGGCAGGCAACACATACTGTATTAGTGGCGAAACACATCTTAAGAACATATTCAATGATTGGGATGAACGAAACGTATTTTGAACAACGAAATAAATTTATCGGTCATATGCGCGAGAGCGGCAACTCGTTCGAGTCTCTGCTTTCGTCGGATAAACCAGGGCCACGAGGACGCCTAGTCCGGGCGTTAGATCTCTTAATATAGATAATTCGGCAATTTTAAGCAAAAAAATGTACCGAAAATGCATCGCAAATAATTAATAGGTACCAAATATTTGGTAATTAGCATTTCATTAGAAATAATAAAACAATTCAGATTCAACGAAGGCAATAACAAAAGATAAGCGAAACCTCAACTGCATGTTGGTGAACTGATAAACAAGCGAAACTCGAGCACTGGTTGAAAGTGCAGTGGCTGGTTGATTGTAAACAAGGAAATCGTTAATTATAAAAGTAGATGCGGTTTTCATTGAAGAGATAATGGTAGCTAATAATATAAAAAAATAAATACGTAACTGAGGAATAATAATTGCGACTTGAATCGTTGGATTTTGTGCGGTGGGTAATTCGGAAAGAACACCGTTGGAGAAATGGTTGGAACCACTACAAATGTTGAAAATGACTGGTACGGGAACGTTGCGAATGAGTAAAGACGGCACAAAAGCTAGAAATGGCCCGTAGAAACGACTAGAACCTTCGAAACGGCTGCTAAATGGTTGGAGCGCTAGCTAGAAGTAGAACCTGTTGGAGTTGTTGGAGCCGCTACAAAAGCTAGAAATGTCCTGTAGAAACGACTAGAAACTTAGAAACGGCTGATACAATGGTTGGAGACAGTACAAAAGCTAGAAACGTCCCGTAGAAACGACAGGGACAGTAAAAATGGCTGGTAGAAATGGTTGAAGCCCTACAAAAGCTAGAAACGTCCCGTAGAAACTACTGGGGCAGCAGAAACGGCTGGTAGAAATGGTTGAAGTCCCTACAAAAGCTAGAAATGTCCTGTAGAAAAGACAGGGACAGTAGAAATCGCTGCTGGAAATGGTTAGAGCCACTACAAAAGCTAGAAATGGCCCGAAGAAACGACTGGTACAGTAGAAACGGCTGATAGAATGGTTGGAGACACAACAAACGGGTGAAATGACTGGTACAGTAGAAACGGCTGTTAGAATGGGAAATGTCCCGTAGAAACTTAGAAATCCCTGGTAGAAATGGTTGGAGCCGCTACAAAAGCTAGAAACGTCCCGTAGAAACAACTGGGCCAGTAGAAACGGCTGGTAGAATGGTTAGAGCCACTACAAAAGCTAGAAACGTCCCGTAGAAACGACTGGGACAGTAGAAACGGCTGGTACAATGGTTGGAGACACTACAAAAGCTAGAAATGTCCCGTAGAAACGACTAGAAACTTACAAATCCCTGCTAAAAATGGTTAGAGCCACTACAAAAGCTAGAAACGTCCCGTAGAAACGACAAGAACCTTAGAAATCGCTGCTAGAAGTTGTTGGAGCCGCTACAAAAGCTAGAAACGTCCCGTAGAAACGACTAGAACTTTAGAAAGGCTGGTAGAAATGGTTGAAGTCCCTACAAAAGCTAGAAATGTCCTGTAGAAAAGACAGGGACAGTAAGAAATCGCTGCTGAAAATGGTTAGAGCCACTACAAAAGCTAGAAATGGCCCGTAGAAACGACTAGAAACTTAGAACCCCTGGTAGAATGGTTGAAGCCCCTACAAAAGCTAGAAACGTCCCGTAGAAACTACTGGGGCAGCAGAAACGGCTGGTAGAATTGTTGGAGACTCTACCAAAGCTAGAAACGGCCCGTAGAAACGACTGGTACAGTAGAAACGGCTGATAGAATGGTTGGAGACACTACAAACGGGTGAAATGACTGGTACAGTAGAAACGGCTGATAGAATGGGAAATGTCCCGTAGAAACGACTAGAAACTTAGAAATCCCTGGTAGAAATGGTTCAATTTACTACAAAAGCTAGAAACGTCCCGTAGAAACGACTAGAACTTTAGAAACGGCTGGTAGAAATGGTTGAAGTCCCTACAAAAGCTAGAAATATCCTGTAGAAAAGACAGGGACAGTAAGAAATCGCTGTTGGAAATGGTTAGAGCCACTACAAAAGCTAGAAATGGCCCGTAGAAACGACTAGAAACTTAGAACCCCTGGTAGAATGGTTGAAGCCCCTACAAAAGCTAGAAACATCCCGTAGAAACGACAGGGACAGTAAAAATGGCTGGTAGAAATGGTTGAAGCCCTACAAGAGCTAGAAACGTCCCGTAGAAACTACTGGGGCAGCAGAAACGGCTGGTAGAATGGTTGGAGACTCTACAAAAGCTAGAAACGGCCCGTAGAAACGACTGGTACAGTAGAAACGGCTGATAGAATGGTTGGAGACACTACAAACGGGTGAAATGACTGGTACAGTAGAAACGGCTGATAGAATGAGAAATGTCCCGTAGAAACGACTAGAAACTTAGAAATCCCTGGTAGAAATGGTTGAATTTACTACAAAAGCTAGAAACGTCACGTAGAAACTTAGAAATAATTTAATGGTTGAAGTAAGGGCATTGCAAAGGGTAGAAACGTTTGAAACCGCTATAAAGGCTAGGCCCCTAAAAACGACTGGTACAGTAGAAACGGCTGATAGAAATGATTGAACTGTTAAAGCAGAAACGTTGCAAAGGGTAGAAATGGTTTGAAACAAATCCGTAGCAAAAAGTATAGACAGGGAATGTTGGAAAAGACATAAAGTTTGATTGTTAGAACATGCGCTGTAGAGTTGTGATGGGAATCTGAGAAACAGGATGGTAGGAATACGAATTCTAGAAACGTGAATACAGGATGTTTGAATAGAAATATCTGAAACAAACAGACTGAAGGGTAGTCAGCAGCAACTGTTACTGGATTGTTAGAAGGATAAAAAGTTGGAATGTTGAGAAAATTAGTGGAACTGGAGGGATTCGTATTGAGTGATTAAAAGATTGCATGGACAGAGTTACTAGTCAACCACAGCTAAAAAGTGTTATTCAGTTAATAGATTTGTCACTGAGAATTTGTCACTGGAAAAGGTTACTAGACGCAACTGTCGTGAACCACAATCAAATCAGTGTTCTCAAAAGGATATAGAGCTCAAAGTGACAAAGGGCGTCTTGGGATAGTTGGCTGGAAGAAAGATTACAAATTCAAGATAGGTGAATTCTTGTAGTTAGGTTCAGGGAGGGCGTAAATTTTACTTGAATCGTATTAAAACATAATACCTTCTAAACTGACGCTGATATAATATCATAATATGTTGCTTGTTTGAAAATAATTCTAATTACAAGACATTGTTTTACTACCATAAATATGTAAGTACTAGAAATTTACTTCTGACTAGAACGCTTGCTAAAACGAACCTTGTTATCTCTCCATAAAACTTGTGTGTGTTTTCAGAGATCTAGAGAAATATGGCAATGTTGCTCCATCACTTTAATCATATGACTAAAATGACGCATTTTCCGGGATCTAGGGAAATATGGAAATCTGGCAATCATGGCCCCTCTTAGCGGGCCTTCCGGTCATGACGTCATAAGCTGCACTATCATTGGCTGGTTTATTAGCAGACCACCTGCTAACCATTAGAATGTTTACCTTATATGATTATAATGAATACATATATATCTATTTAAAAGTTTCCTCACTGTTTCTTCCAACAATACTTAGCATTTTTTTTTGGGTTGTCTAGTGTTGCTGGGTCTTATAACTTTAACATCAAAATACTGTACTTAGTGATGAATAGAAAACAAGAAAAATAGATCGTTTGTTGCTACTCACTATAAATGTTTCTTCCAACGAATTGTTGATATGAGAGTAAAATGAAACAGCTAAATCTAAATTAGGCCGATCCGTTAAACAAGTATTTTTACCAAAGAACGCTGTCTTTAAGGGGGGAAGCTTAAAAATGTTTACTTATATATTTCATATTATGTTGTTGAAATAACTTAGTTGATATTCAAATTCTAAGTTTGAAAAAAGTTACGAAAAAACAAGATTTAACAAGATCTCAGAGAGGCACCTAATTTCCAGAAGTACGTTGTAGCAAACAACCTCAAAACGGAGATAAAAAAACCATCGTCTCATCAAAATTTTCTCTTAAAAAAATGCAACTCAAAAAACAAGGTAATTTGACATTTGGCGCATATGAAACGTAGGAACAATTTGCTTGATTTATGAATTACTAAACGTATTTCTTAAAGTTAAATATAAAAATATTCTTGACTGCTCAGGAGAACAAAAGTCCTAGAACTTTTACTGCTATTTTCCTTTGAATAACAAACATAAATAAAACATAGAAAAAAGATCGAAGCTCATACTTATACCCCTGTCAGACCACTAGAAGGCTTTCATGCAGGATTATGGCTTGCTAGCTTTCGACATGTTGAAAGACAAAGCAACGAACCACCACACGCAGCCAAAACTGAGAATTTGTCACTGGAAAAGGTTACTAAACCCAGTCACAACCAAAGCAACTCCGGTAGCAGAAAAAAGACAAGTTCAATTCATCATTCCACATGCTTTTAACCCTGCTTCAATATACTCAATGAAGATAAAACAGTCAAAGTATTCAAAAGTTTGTAAACGGAGCCACAACAAAATTCGTAGCATCAAATTAACATTTTTTCAGATAATTATATGCGTATTAAATAATCTATTGCAAGACTTAATGATTGAGATTTTTTCATTATTTATCTTAGCTGAATATTCAAAATATTTAGTTCAAAAGGCAGCCATTCAACATTGCACACAGACAACAACACACCACCGAAAAAGAAAATTATTTAAAAGAATGTTGTAAAATACTGAGTAGAAATTCTTGTTAAATTGAAATTAATCATTTAAATATTCTAAAAATATACGATGTTTGTGCTTTATTTGATATCTGCATCACTATCAATTATTGCGGTTTTCTTAACCTTGAGTGAAGATGTTAGCGAAGGTTATAATTTGTCAAAACAGAAGTATCCATTAGAAATGAATTTATTCGTATCTTAGAGTATCAATCAATCATTTGAAATACTGTAAGGGTGTTTGATCTAACAATATATTTCTTCCAATAACACTTTGCTTTGAATTAAATTACTGTTGGTGGAAAGAGTTGTCAATCTAAACTGTGAAATAAAAGTCATGTGGTTTAAATATTTTTTGTTTTGAATCATGTAGATAGAGAATTGAACATGGAGGGTCTGTCACATTCAACAGGCCAGAAAATCTTGGTCAAGAATGGGTGGACTTCGTTGTTGTGCAACAAACAAAAGCCCTTAAACCATGTGTTGGCATGTCATCCTTCAATATCAATGTGAATAACACGAATTTGTTTGTAAGATGTACGAGTGTTAGATAATAGAAAACACATTCCTATGCACGAGTGTATACATAATGAATAACATTTAAGAAAACGTAACCAACATATTAAACTACACACATACAAATTTAAAACTAGCAACTTCAAGGGTTATAATTGTGAACATACTAGAAGCAATATAAGACAAAAGAAAGCTGTAACCAGGCCTCGTGTTATCCGATTATTGGTCAGCATCGATCTCCATCACAACAAATAACGGAAACATAATCCATAAGTTTATAAGCATATTGTATGAAATTGAAAAGTTTATTCTAGGCACATATATACTTATTGAATAAAAAATGTGCTATTGAACAACATTGTCATGAGTATCAATTTCTGTGACGTCATCACTGTCATTGCCTAGTTTATCAGCAGACCACCTACCATTAGTATATGTAACTAATACGTCTGGTTTTGGATCATAACATACGAAGCATTAAGATCAAAGCCATAATTTTCCGAGATCTAAGGAAATATGGCTAAACCGTCAGGATGTCCAACCTTTTTTTTCTGCGGCGTAATAGGTCGGCCATTTCGTCTATATAACAAGAAACATAACCTGTTCAAGGAATATGTTGTCTCACTCTGTCTCATTAAAAAACATGAAAGAAGAAATCGGTAGTCAAATTACGCTTAAGTATCTGTCAAAATGATTCCTCTCTCATTGGTTTATTCAAACAGACCACGAGACCTCAACATATCAATCATTAGGGATGGAATGCGTACTAGGGCTCTAACACACCCTAACCTATAATAAGAAACCTTATTCATATAAGGCATACAATATATGGAAAATGTCACTTACTCTCTTTAATGAACTGTTTCAAAATGATTGAAGACAATGAGAAATACATAAGGCTAAATCATTCTACACTGATTATAAAAGCTTTCGATTCAGCTTTCATGTAGTGAAAAGATTTCCACTGCACGAACTCCACTCTTTAAAACAATTCAAGTGAGATTGTTCTATTTCCATTTAAATAATAAAAAAATTAGGCAGTTGAGTACTAGTTACCGAGAATAGGTCTTGTTGATACCAAACACAAACGTAAATAATTCGCTGGGGTCTTGAAAAACCTTAAAATATTCTGAAATTGGGGTATTCATACATCAAATGAGTAAACTAATGAAGTCTTTCTATAGCGCTTACGGTCAGATATGAAACGAAACTAGCTTGGAAACCTGTACAGTGAAAAATAATTTTCTAGACATAAAAATTTTAAAGATTTGTTGTCAAAGGGCTTTGTCCATCTGCCATTTTTCAATCAGTAACTGAAAGCAGCTTCTGTGTACAAAAAATAATTTTCTAGACACAAAAATTTTGGTGAAAGTTTTTTATTAAAATAAAACATATTTAGAAAATACATGTGTGTTTGTTTCTCATGGAAGTAAAAAACATGTTGACGACTTTTGGTGTTGTTGTTTTCTTACAAAACTACCAGTGGTCCATGCGAATGGAAAAACATGTTGACCATTTTGGTCGTTGATGATATCTTGAAAAAACTACCAGTGGTTCAAGCATATGAAAAAACATGGTTATTTCGAGTAATTCTGTGGTTTAAAATTTTATATAAAAACTTTAGAAATTTTTAACAAAGGTTTACTTTCTGTCTAGTGACGAAAAAACACCAAGTTACGTGTTAGTCGTGTGATAGTGATAGTTTTTACTGTGTTTCTAAGAAAGGGTAAGTTAATTATATTTTTAATAGTAGTAGTAGTTTTCAACAGAATTCAAAGAATAAAATCAAATTTCATGTTTTTTAATACCTCTTAGTTCATTGAACAGTTTTGAAAGCATAGAAAATAAAATTAATTTGGCCTCTGAGTTGTTTTTATAGAATATTTAAAACAGACGGAAAGCCTTATTAACGCGTTAATGATGTATTGTATAAACTGCATGCAATTTACTATACACCTTTTGTAAAGTTACTATACACCTTTTGTAATGTTTAGATAAAATTAGGTTAGGTCGATCCTAACCTACCCTAACCTTATGCGAACCTAACTTAATTTTATCTAAACATTACAAAAGGTGTATAGTAAATTGCATGCAGTTTATACAATACACCATTAACGCGTTAATAAGGCTTTCCGTCTGTTTTAAATATTCTATAAAAACAACTCAGAGGCCAAATTAATTTGATTTTCTATGCTTTCAAAACTGTTCAATGAACTAAGAGGTATTAAAAAACATGAAATTTGATTTTATTCTTTGAATTCTGTTGAAAACTACTACTACTATTAAAAATATAATTAACTTACCCTTTCTTAGAAACACAGTAAAAACTATCACTATCACACGACTAACACGTAACTTGGTGTTTTTTCGTCACTAGACAGAAAGTAAACCTTTGTTAAAAATTTCTAAAGTTTTTATATAAAACTTTAAACCACAGAATAACTCGAAATAACCATGTTATTTCATATGCTTGAAGTACTGGTAGTTTTTTCAAGATATCATCAACGACCAAAATGGTCAACATGTTTTTCCATTCGCATGGACCACTGGTAGTTTTGCAAGATAACAACAACACCAAAAGTCGTCAACATGTTTTTTACTTCCGTGAGAAACAAACACACATGTATTTTCTAAATATGTTTTATTTTAATAAAAAACTTTCACCAAAATTTTTGTGTCTAGAAAATTATTTTTTGTACACAGAAGCTGCTTTCAGTTACTGATTGAAAAATGGCAGATGGACAAAGCCCTTTGACAACAAATCTTTAAAATTTTTATGTCTAGAAAATTATTTTTCACTGTACAGGTTTCCAAGCTAGTTTCGTTTCATATCTGACCGTAAGAGCTATAGAAAGACTTCATTAGTTTACTCATTTGATGTATGAATACCCCAATTTCAGAATATTTTAAGGTATTTCAAGACCCCAGCGAATTATTTACGTTTGTGTTTGGTATCAACAAGACCTATTCTCGGTAACTAGTACTCAACTGCCTAATTTTTTTATTATTTAAATGGAAATAGAACAATCTCACTTGAATTGTTTTAAAGAGCGGAGTTCGTGCAGTGGAAATCTTTTCACTACATCGAAAGCTTTTATAATCAGTGTAGAATGATTTAGCCTTATGTATTTCTCATTGTCTTCAATCATTTTGAAACAGTTCATTAAAGAGAGTAAGTGACATTTTCCATATATTGTATGCCTTATATGAATAAGGTTTCTTATTATAGGTTAGGGTGTGTTAGAGCCCTAGTACGCATTCCATCCCTAATGATTGATATGTTGAGGTCTCGTGGTCTGTTTGAATAAACCAATGAGAGAGGAATCATTTTGATAGATACTTAAGCGTAATTTGACTACCGATTTCTTCTTTCATGTTTTTTAATGAGACAGAGTGAGACAACATATTCCTTGAACAGGTTATGTTTCTTGTTATATAGACGAAATGGCCGACCTATTACGCCGCAGAAAAAAAAGGTTGGACATCCTGACGGTTTAGCCATATTTCCTTAGATCTCGGAAAATTATGGCTTTGATCTTAATGCTTCGTATGTTATGATCCAAAACCAGACGTATTAGTTACATATACTAATGGTAGGTGGTCTGCTGTAAACTAGGCAATGACAGTGATGACGTCACAGAAATTGATACTCATGACAATGTTGTTCAATAGCACATTTTTTATTCAATAAGTATATATGTGCCTAGAATAAACTTTTCAATTTCATACAATATGCTTATAAACTTATGGATTATGTTTCCGTTATTTGTTGTGATGGAGATCGATGCTGACCAATAATCGGATAACACGAGGCCTGGTTACAGCTTTCTTTTGTCTTATATTGCTTCTAGTATGTTCACAATTATAACCCTGTGAGTTGCTAGTTTTAAATTTGTATGTGTGTAGTTTAATATGTTGGTTACGTTTTCTTAAATGTTATTCATTATGTATACACTCGTGCATAGGAATGTGTTTTCTATTATCTAAACTCGTACATCTTACAAACAAATTCGTGTTATTCACATTGATATTGAAGGATGACATGCCAACACATGGTTTAAGGGCTTTTGTTTGTTGCACAACAACGAAGTCCACCCATTCTTGACCAAGATTTTCTGGCCTGTTGAATGTGACAGACCCTCCATGTTCAATTCTCTATCTACATGATTCAAAACAAAAAATATTTAAACCACATGACTTTTATTTCACAGTTTAGATTGACAACTCTTTCCACCAACAGTAATTTAATTCAAAGCAAAGTGTTATTGGAAGAACATATATTGTTAGATCAAACACCCTTACAGTATTTCAAATGATTGATTGATACTCTAAGATACGAATAAATTCATTTCTAATGGATACTTCTGTTTTGACAAATTATAACCTTCGCTAACATCTTCACTCAAGGTTAAGAAAACCGCAATAATTGATAGTGATGCAGATATCAAATAAAGCACAAACATCGTATATTTTTAGAATATTTAAATGATTAATTTCAATTTAACAAGAATTTCTACTCAGTATTTTACAACATTCTTTTAAATAATTTTCTTTTTCGGTGGTGTGTTGTTGTCTGTGTGCAATGTTGAATGGCTGCCTTTTGAACTAAATATTTTGAATATTCAGCTAAGATAAATAATGAAAAAATCTCAATCATTAAGTCTTGCAATAGATTATTTAATACGCATATAATTATCTGAAAAAATGTTAATTTGATGCTACGAATTTTGTTGTGGCTCCGTTTACAAACTTTTGAATACTTTGACTGTTTTATCTTCATTGAGTATATTGAAGCAGGGTTAAAAGCATGTGGAATGATGAATTGAACTTGTCTTTTTTCTGCTACCGGAGTTGCTTTGGTTGTGACTGGGTTTAGTAACCTTTTCCAGTGACAAATTCTCAGTTTTGGCTGCGTGTGGTGGTTCGTTGCTTTGTCTTTCAACATGTCGAAAGCTAGCAAGCCATAATCCTGCATGAAAGCCTTCTAGTGGTCTGACAGGGGTATAAGTATGAGCTTCGATCTTTTTTCTATGTTTTATTTATGTTTGTTATTCAAAGGAAAATAGCAGTAAAAGTTCTAGGACTTTTGTTCTCCTGAGCAGTCAAGAATATTTTTATATTTAACTTTAAGAAATACGTTTAGTAATTCATAAATCAAGCAAATTGTTCCTACGTTTCATATGCGCCAAATGTCAAATTACCTTGTTTTTTGAGTTGCATTTTTTTAAGAGAAAATTTTGATGAGACGATGGTTTTTTTATCTCCGTTTTGAGGTTGTTTGCTACAACGTACTTCTGGAAATTAGGTGCCTCTCTGAGATCTTGTTAAATCTTGTTTTTTCGTAACTTTTTTCAAACTTAGAATTTGAATATCAACTAAGTTATTTCAACAACATAATATGAAATATATAAGTAAACATTTTTAAGCTTCCCCCCTTAAAGACAGCGTTCTTTGGTAAAAACACTTGTTTAACGGATCGGCCTAATTTAGATTTAGCTGTTTCATTTTACTCTCATATCAACAATTCGTTGGAAGAAACATTTATAGTGAGTAGCAACAAACGATCTATTTTTCTTGTTTTCTATTCATCACTAAGTACAGTATTTTGATGTTAAAGTTATAAGACCCAGCAACACTAGACAACCCAAAAAAAAAGTTTATCGCTAAGTATTGTTGGGAGAAACAGTGAGGAAACTTTTAAATAGATATATATGTATTCATTATAATCATATAAGGTAAACATTCTAATGGTTAGCAGGTGGTCTGCTAATAAACCAGCCAATGATAGTGCAGCTTATGACGTCATGACCGGAAGGCCCGCTAAGAGGGGCCATGATTGCCAGATTTCCATATTTCCCTAGATCCCGGAAAATGCGTCATTTTAGTCATATGATTAAAGTGATGGAGCAACATTGCCATATTTCTCTAGATCTCTGAAAACACACACAAGTTTTATGGAGAGATAACAAGGTTCGTTTTAGCAAGCGTTCTAGTCAGAAGTAAATTTCTAGTACTTACATATTTATGGTAGTAAAACAATGTCTTGTAATTAGAATTATTTTCAAACAAGCAACATATTATGATATTATATCAGCGTCAGTTTAGAAGGTAATATGTTTTAATACGATTCAAGTAAAATTTACGCCCTCCCTGAACCTAACTACAAGAATTCACCTATCTTGAATTTGTAATCTTTCTTCCAGCCAACTATCCCAAGACGCCCTTTGTCACTTTGAGCTCTATATCCTTTTGAGAACACTGATTTGATTGTGGTTCACGACAGTTGCGTCTAGTAACCTTTTCCAGTGACAAATTCTCAGTGACAAATGTATTAACTGAATAACATTTTTTAGCTGTGGTTGACTAGTAACTCTGTCCATGCAATCTTTTAATCACTCAATACGAATCCCTCCAGTTCCACTAATTTTCTCAACATTCCAACTTTTTATCCTTCTAACAATCCAGTAACAGTTGCTGCTGACTACCCTTCAGTCTATTTGTTTCAGATATTTCTATTCAAACATCCTGTATTCACGTTTCTAGAATTCGTATTCCTACCATCCTGTTTCTCAGATTCCCATCACAACTCTACAGCGCATGTTCTAACAATCAAACTTTATGTCTTTTCCAACATTCCCTGTCTATACTTTTTGCTACGGATTTGTTTCAAACCATTTCTACCCTTTGCAACGTTTCTGCTTTAACAGTTCAATCATACATATCAGCCGTTTCTACTGTACCAGTCGTTTTTACGGGCCTAGCCTTTATAGCGGTTTCAAACGTCTCTACCCTTTGCAATGCCCTTACTTCAACCATTAAATTATATCTAAGTTTCTACGGGACGTTTCTAGCTTTTGTAGTAAATTCAACCATTTCTACCAGGGATTTCTAAGTTTCTAGTCGTTTCTACGGGACATTTCTCATTCTATCAGCCGTTTCTACTGTACCAGTCGTTTCTACGGGCCGTTTCTAGCTTTGGTAGAGTCTCCAACAATTCTACCAGCCGTTTCTGCTGCCCCAGTAGTTTCTACGGGACGTTTCTAGCTTTTGTAGGTCCCTGTCGCTTTTTGTAGGGGCAACCATTCTACCAGGGGTTCTAAGTTTCTAGTCGTTTCTACGGGCCATTTCTAGCTTTTGTAGTGGCTCTAACCATTTTCAGCAGCGATTTCTTACTGTCCCTGTCTTTTCTACAGGACATTTCTAGCTTTTGTAGGGACTTCAACCATTTCTACCAGCCTTTCTAAAGTTCTAGTCGTTTCTACGGGACGTTTCTAGCTTTTGTACTGCGGCTCCAACAACATTTCTAAGTTCTTATCAGCGTTTCTAGTTTCTAAGCCGTTTCTAGTTGTTTCTACGGGACGTTTCTAGCTTTTGTAGCGGCTCCAACCATTTCTACAGGACATTTCTAGCTTTCCCATTCTAACAGCCGTTTCTACTGTACCAGTCATTTCACCCGTTTGTAGTGTCTCCAACCATTCTATCAGCGGCGTTTCTCCATTTCTACTTTTGTAACCATTTCTAGCAGCGATTTCTAACAGTTTCTAGTTCGTTTCTACTACGGGACGTTTCTAGCTTTTGTAGGGCTTTGTAGTGGCTCGGGACGTTTCTAGCTTTTGTACTGCTCCAACCATTGTATCAGCCGTTTCTAAGTTTCTAGCATTTCTACAGGACATTTCTAGTTTTGTAGCGGCTCCAACAACTTCTAGCAGCGATTTCGAAGGTTCTAGTCGTTTCTACGGGCCATTTCTAGCTTTTGTGCCGTTTTTACTCATTCGCAACGTTCCCGTACCAGTCATTTTCAACATTTGTAGTGGTTCCAACCATTTCTCCAACGGTGTTCTTTCCGAATTACCCACCGCTCGATACAAAATCCAACGATTCAAGTCGCAATTATTATTCCTCATTTACGTATTTATTTTTTTATATTATTAGCTACCATTATCTCTTCAATGAAAACCGCATCTACTTTTATAATTAACGATTTCCTTGTTTACATTCAACCAGTCACTGCACTTTCAACTAGTGCTCGAGTTTCGCTTGTTTATCAGTTCACCAACATGCAGTTGAGGTTTCGCTTATCTTTTGTTATTGCCTTCGTTGAATCTGAATTATTTTAATTTTATTTCTAATGAAATGCTAATTACCAAATATTTGGTACCTATTAATTATTTGCGATGCATTTTCGGTACATTTTTTTGCTTAAAATTGCCGAATTATCTATATTAAGAGATCTAACGCCCGGACTAGGCGTCCTCGTGGCCCTGGTTTATCCGACGAAAGCAGAGACTCGAACGAGTTGCCGCTCTCGCGCATATGACCGATAAATTTATTTCGTTGTTCAAAATACGTTTCGTTCATCCCAATCATTGAATATGTTCTTAAGATGTGTTTCGCCACTAATAAAGTATGTGTTCCCTGCCACGGCCAATGCACCCGGCTGTGATACACCCCTGCGACAAACCTTGCGCCCGGCACGAGCCAGTCCGTTTCCCGAATGACGTCACGGTTCGATTACAAGTTTGTCAGCTTGGAATCAAAAGTGGCTCACGATGTCGCTTGGCGTGGTCTCGGTTACATATGGCAGTTATAAAAACGAATTATGCATCAAGTGGTGCGCACTATCTTTTTACGAGTTTTGGCAAGACTCGTATCGAGAGGGATGGAGGGACAGTTCTGTCCGAACTTCGAACGAGGTACGACGGTAGACGGCTATCACGTAACCGGGAACTCGTCGCGGTTCCGAGTAGACTACCTTGTGTACCAATTTAGATTAATAATATCATATCGCTACGCCGATCGAACTTATTTTAGGTGGCACCCGAGATAAATTGATCATAAACATTGTCTATTGTTTGTTTAGTTTGAAACTCCAGTGGTAAATTATTATGGTGCCTTCGGTCAATTTAGTGTGATATTATTTGTCGAATAAATGTCCAGCCCACATTTATTCCTTTTGAAAACCCGACATATATATATATATATATATATATATATATATATATATATATATATAGTTCAACTATCTAGTGACACTTGGGGAGTAAGCAAATTGAGACCCCGAGTTTGATCTAGACTCTGAAACCCATTTAATAATACTCTAGTGGGGCTTGGGGAGTACGCCCTGAGTTGTTCGAACTAGACCATAATTAATTTCTAGTTTTTCTTTTTATCACTTCAGCCAAAACTGTTTTACTATAATTCTACACCACCCTCTATCTCAACCACCATGCAGCAACTTATGGGCCACCCCATATAACATTTTTTGTTATCACCCTCTGTAACTATAAATCCATCAATCCCCAATATATTTCAGCCAAACTGCAACTGTTTATGAGGCACCCTATATAACAATTTTATATAACATTTTTTTGAATCACTTTGTATAACTTTAACCTTATTACAACCTGTATTTACTATTGCTTAATGGTGACCCAATATACACTATTTGTCTGTTTATTTGTACACAATATCTCAACCATCCTGTATATGCAACTGCATATGTACCCCTCAATATAATATTTTTTTCAAAAACTTAACTGTAATACTCCCTTCGAGGTGTCATTCGTTTGTATGCAAGACAATATATATAATATATATTGTTTCTGATCTGGGAACCTTCATCAGCTGCGCTTTCCACAAGAGAATGTCATCTCGAACACTTATTTATGTATTTGATACATATCGGTAAATTTGTAGACTCGTCTACAAACTTAACTATAACTTTGCTCCATCCTATATTTTACGTATCCTATCTGTGCAACTTTTTATGGGCTACGCTATTTCATTTTTCCTCATATTTTCTTAACCATTTTTTAAAGGATAATTTCTCTAGACCCTATATTTAAACCACCCTTTATGTGGAGCTTTTGCTAACATTTTTCGATCCACTCTGTATAGTTATAATTCTCCACCGATATAAAGTGACTGTTTTAAAAAAATTCAAATCTTTGTTTTAGTAATAACATTTGGAACTTTAATCTTCCTCCTAATTAATAGTACATAACATTATAATAATTAATTAAAATTAATAAGGTTGAAGATCGATATATAAAATATATTTTCTAAGCTCACTTAGTATATCTATTATTGTTATTGTGCCATGAAATGGATTAATAGTGTTTGTGAATTTTGGCTTAAACCACAGACCCGTAATTCTCCTCACTGGCAGATCCAGTGTGTGGAAAAAAGTAATTTAATTAATAACAGTAAACAGTATACAAGTAACCATTGACCTAATAAACTAATGGAAAAATTGACCAATATGCGCAGATAATATATTACACCACTCAATAGAGATATTTAAGTGACATAAAATTCAACAGCAAACTGCATAAGCCATCACGTAAATAATAGTTTATGAGACATAACTGATATAATTTTAACAGCAAACTCGTAGAAGCAAATTATTATTTGAGCCTTAAAAACAATGGGGATTTTCGTTTTTTGCTTATGTCATAATAAAAAGGAATCATCTGTTCAAAATCTTCAAAATTAGACCAATCAATAGAGATTTTTTCGTGCAAAAAATACTATCAGGATACTGCCTGTGCCATCACATTGAGAATGATTTGTAGTAATATTTTGCTACGTTTTCCACTCGCAACTATGTTTTTTACTTTATTATAAACAATTGAAACTAGAATTATTGAGTTTTTTTTCGTTGCATGTTTATAAAATGAAAAATAATAAACTAATCTCAATGGTGTCAACAGGTGAATTGTAAAGCATGGAAATACCAATAAAATGAGCCCAGGATCGGTCCGATAAGATCTTTAGTAACAGAGAAAAACAAAAAATGCTGGAAAATTTAGCGATTTTCTTTATATTATTATAACTCCGTCACTATCGAAGTTGTAAAACTGGGGGAACTGATGGTAATTGATATCTACCTTATGCGTGACTAAACAAGGAGCTATCGGTTTCTTAGTTTTTGAATAATTGCGATCTGAAGTTTTTAGTCCACTATTCTTGCAGTGTGTCTCCATGCGACATGGATCGTCAAATATCAATTCAGCATTTTTCATAAAGAAAAGCTGGAAAAACCGATATAAAGTATGTGATTCAAAAAAAAATCATAACTTGGTTATAATAACAGCTGGAACCTTAATCTGCCTCCTAATGATACCTTATAACTTGAAGATTAATAACGCTGAAGATCGATATTGTATGTCAAGTAGATCTTGCCGAATTGTCATTTAAATAATTTGGAGAAATAGTTTGCAAAACGTATCGTTTAACTACGAAACTTGGATAGCGATATGCAAAATATCTTTTGAAAGCCCATAAAATGCACTTCACTTCGGTTAATTTCGATTTTTGTTATACGCTAGTAAAGTATCTTTGACACGAGACCTTTGTGCCATCTCGTGTTATATTTTTGGATCTTTGGTTCTGTCAAAGCCATAATTTATTTTGATAACAAAACATTTATTTGTGTTGCTTCGTTAATTTGATTACGTTCCTCTGATGGTTTAGTAAAAGACCCATATCTGCGTAAACTATCTTAAAGCCTCTTAAATGTACATAGCGCAGGTTGACGACGATTAAAATATCTATGAAAGTATTCCTCAATGCACGAACTGAATTTTTATGGCATATGAGTAGATAAGCTATAGGCGTACGGGAACAAAATCGACCAAAAATACATGTAATTTCCCATAAGAGAATTTAAGGTCCCAAAACGTCGAAATTTAATATAGATAATTCGGCAATTTTAAGCAAAAAAATGTACCGAAAATGCATCGCAAATAATTAATAGGTACCAAATATTTGGTAATTAGCATTTCATTAGAAATAATAAAACAATTCAGATTCAACCAAGGCAATAACAAAAGATAAGCGAAACCTCAACTGCATGTTGGTGAACTGATAAACAAGCGAAACTCGAGCACTGGTTGAAAGTGCAGTGGCTGGTTGATTGTAAACAAGGAAATCGTTAATTATAAAAGTAGATGCGGTTTTCATTGAAGAGATAATGGTAGCTAATAATATAAAAAAATAAATACGTAACTGAGGAATAATAATTGCGACTTGAATCGTTGGATTTTGTGCGGTGGGTAATTCGGAAAGAACACCGTTGGAGAAATGGTTGGAACCAATACAAATGTTGAAAATGACTGGTACGGGAACGTTGCGAATGGGTAAAGACGGCACAAAAGCTAGAAATGGCCCGTAGAAACGACTAGAACCTTCGAAACGGCTGCTAGAAATGGTTGGAGCCACTACAAAAGCTAGAAACGGCCCGTAGAAACGACGAAACGACTAGAACCTTAGAAATCGCTGCTAGAAGTTGTTGGAGCCGCTACAAAAGCTAGAAATGTCCTGTAGAAACGACTAGAAACTTAGAAACGGCTGATACAATGGTTGGAGACAGTACAAAAGCTAGAAACGTCCCGTAGAAACGACAGGGACAGTAAAAATGGCTGGTAGAAATGGTTGAAGCCCTACAAAAGCTAGAAACGTCCCGTAGAAACTACTGGGGCAGCAGAAACGGCTGGTAGAAATGGTTGAAGTCCCTACAAAAGCTAGAAATGTCCTGTAGAAAAGACAGGGACAGTAGAAATCGCTGCTGGAAATGGTTAGAGCCACTACAAAAGCTAGAAATGGCCCGAAGAAACGACTGGTACAGTAGAAACGGCTGATAGAATGGTTGGAGACACAACAAACGGGTGAAATGACTGGTACAGTAGAAACGGCTGTTAGAATGGGAAATGTCCCGTAGAAACTTAGAAATCCCTGGTAGAAATGGTTGGAGCCGCTACAAAAGCTAGAAACGTCCCGTAGAAACAACTGGGCCAGTAGAAACGGCTGGTAGAATGGTTAGAGCCACTACAAAAGCTAGAAACGTCCCGTAGAAACGACTGGGACAGTAGAAACGGCTGGTACAATGGTTGGAGACACTACAAAAGCTAGAAATGTCCCGTAGAAACGACTAGAAACTTACAAATCCCTGCTAAAAATGGTTAGAGCCACTACAAAAGCTAGAAACGTCCCGTAGAAACGACAAGAACCTTAGAAATCGCTGCTAGAAGTTGTTGGAGCCGCTACAAAAGCTAGAAACGTCCCGTAGAAACGACTAGAACTTTAGAAAGGCTGGTAGAAATGGTTGAAGTCCCTACAAAAGCTAGAAATGTCCTGTAGAAAAGACAGGGACAGTAAGAAATCGCTGCTGAAAATGGTTAGAGCCACTACAAAAGCTAGAAATGGCCCGTAGAAACGACTAGAAACTTAGAACCCCTGGTAGAATGGTTGAAGCCCCTACAAAAGCTAGAAACGTCCCGTAGAAACTACTGGGGCAGCAGAAACGGCTGGTAGAATTGTTGGAGACTCTACCAAAGCTAGAAACGGCCCGTAGAAACGACTGGTACAGTAGAAACGGCTGATAGAATGGTTGGAGACACTACAAACGGGTGAAATGACTGGTACAGTAGAAACGGCTGATAGAATGGGAAATGTCCCGTAGAAACGACTAGAAACTTAGAAATCCCTGGTAGAAATGGTTCAATTTACTACAAAAGCTAGAAACGTCCCGTAGAAACGACTAGAACTTTAGAAACGGCTGGTAGAAATGGTTGAAGTCCCTACAAAAGCTAGAAATATCCTGTAGAAAAGACAGGGACAGTAAGAAATCGCTGTTGGAAATGGTTAGAGCCACTACAAAAGCTAGAAATGGCCCGTAGAAACGACTAGAAACTTAGAACCCCTAGTAGAATGGTTGAAGCCCCTACAAAAGCTAGAAACATCCCGTAGAAACGACAGGGACAGTAAAAATGGCTGGTAGAAATGGTTGAAGCCCTACAAAAGCTAGAAACGTCCCGTAGAAACTACTGGGGCAGCAGAAACAGCTGGTAGAATGGTTGGAGACTCTACAAAAGCTAGAAACGGCCCGTAGAAACGACTGGTACAGTAGAAACGGCTGATAGAATGGTTGGAGACACTACAAACGGGTGAAATGACTGGTACAGTAGAAACGGCTGATAGAATGAGAAATGTCCCGTAGAAACGACTAGAAACTTAGAAATCCCTGGTAGAAATGGTTGAATTTACTACAAAAGTTAGAAACGTCACGTAGAAACTTAGAAATAATTTAATGGTTAAAGTAAGGGCATTGCAAAGGGTAGAAACGTTTGAAACCGCTATAAAGGCTAGGCCCCTAAAAACGACTGGTACAGTAGAAACGGCTGATAGAAATGATTGAACTGTTAAAGCAGAAACGTTGCAAAGGGTAGAAATGGTTTGAAACAAATCCGTAGCAAAAAGTATAGACAGGGAATGTTGGAAAAGACATAAAGTTTGATTGTTAGAACATGCGCTGTAGAGTTGTGATGGGAATCTGAGAAACAGGATGGTAGGAATACGAATTCTAGAAACGTGAATACAGGATGTTTGAATAGAAATATCTGAAACAAACAGACTGAAGGGTAGTCAGCAGCAACTGTTACTGGATTGTTAGAAGGATAAAAAGTTGGAATGTTGAGAAAATTAGTGGAACTGGAGGGATTCGTATTGAGTGATTAAAAGATTGCATGGACAGAGTTACTAGTCAACCACAGCTAAAAAGTGTTATTCAGTTAATAGATTTGTCACTGAGAATTTGTCACTGGAAAAGGTTACTAGACGCAACTGTCGTGAACCACAATCAAATCAGTGTTCTCAAAAGGATATAGAGCTCAAAGTGACAAAGGGCGTCTTGGGATAGTTGGCTGGAAGAAAGATTACAAATTCAAGATAGGTGAATTCTTGTAGTTAGGTTCAGGGAGGGTGTAAATTTTACTTGAATCGTATTAAAACATAATACCTTCTAAACTGACGCTGATATAATATCATAATATGTTGCTTGTTTGAAAATAATTCTAATTACAAGACATTGTTTTACTACCATAAATATGTAAGTACTAGAAATTTACTTCTGACTAGAACGCTTGCTAAAACAAACCTTGTTATCTCTCCATAAAACTTGGGTGTGTTTTCAGAGATCTAGAGAAATATGGCAATGTTGCTCCATCACTTTAATCATATGAATAAAATGACGCATTTTCCGGGATCTAGGGAAATATGGAAATCTGGCAATCATGGCCCTTCTTAGCGGGCCTTCCGGTCATGACGTCATAAGCTGCACTATCATTGGCTGGTTTATTAGCAGACCACCTGCTAACCATTAGAATGTTTACCTTATATGATTATAATGAATACATATATATCTATTTAAAAGTTTCCTCACTGTTTCTTCCAACAATACTTAGCATTTTTTTTGGGTTGTCTAGTGTTGCTGGGTCTTATAACTTTAACATCAAAATACTGTACTTAGTGATGAATAGAAAACAAGAAAAATAGATCGTTTGTTGCTACTCACTATAAATGTTTCTTCCAACGAATTGTTGATATGAGAGTAAAATGAAACAGCTAAATCTAAATTAGGCCGATCCGTTAAACAAGTATTTTTACCAAAGAACGCTGTCTTTAAGGGGGGAAGCTTAAAAATGTTTACTTATATATTTCATATTATGTTGTTGAAATAACTTAGTTGATATTCAAATTCTAAGTTTGAAAAAAGTTACGAAAAAACAAGATTTAACAAGATCTCAGAGAGGCACCTAATTTCCAGAAGTACGTTGTAGCAAACAACCTCAAAACGGAGATAAAAAAACCATCGTCTCATCAAAATTTTCTCTTAAAAAAATGCAACTCAAAAAACAAGGTAATTTGACATTTGGCGCATATGAAACGTAGGAACAATTTGCTTGATTTATGAATTACTAAACGTATTTCTTAAAGTTAAATATAAAAATATTCTTGACTGCTCAGGAGAACAAAAGTCCTAGAACTTTTACTGCTATTTTCCTTTGAATAACAAACATAAATAAAACAGAAAAAAGATCGAAGCTCATACTTATACCCCTGTCAGACCACTAGAAGGCTTTCATGCAGGATTATGGCTTGCTAGCTTTCGACATGTTGAAAGACAAAGCAACGAACCACCACACGCAGCCAAAACTGAGAATTTGTCACTGGAAAAGGTTACTAAACCCAGTCACAACCAAAGCAACTCCGGTAGCAGAAAAAGACAAGTTCAATTCATCATTCCACATGCTTTTAACCCTCCTTCAATATACTCAATGAAGATAAAACAGTCAAAGTATTCAAAAGTTTGTAAACGGAGCCACAACAAAATTCGTAGCATCAAATTAACATTTTTTCAGATAATTATATGCGTATTAAATAATCTATTGCAAGACTTAATGATTGAGATTTTTTCATTATTTATCTTAGCTGAATATTCAAAATATTTAGTTCAAAAGGCAGCCATTCAACATTGCACACAGACAACAACACACCACCGAAAAAGAAAATTATTTAAAAGAAAGTTGTAAAATACTGAGTAGAAATTCTTGTTAAATTGAAATTAATCATTTAAATATTCTAAAAATATACGATGTTTGTGCTTTATTTGATATCTGCATCACTATCAATTATTGCGGTTTTCTTAACCTTGAGTGAAGATGTTAGCGAAGGTTATAATTTGTCAAAACAGAAGTATCCATTAGAAATGAATTTATTCGTATCTTAGAGTATCAATCAATCATTTGAAATACTGTAAGGGTGTTTGATCTAACAATATATTTCTTCCAATAACACTTTGCTTTGAATTAAATTACTGTTGGTGGAAAGAGTTGTCAATCTAAACTGTGAAATAAAAGTCATGTGGTTTAAATATTTTTTGTTTTGAATCATGTAGATAGAGAATTGAACATGGAGGGTCTGTCACATTCAACAGGCCAGAAAATCTTGGTCAAGAATGGGTGGACTTCGTTGTTGTGCAACAAACAAAAGCCCTTAAACCATGTGTTGGCATGTCATCCTTCAATATCAATGTGAATAACACGAATTTGTTTGTAAGATGTACGAGTGTTAGATAATAGAAAACACATTCCTATGCACGAGTGTATACATAATGAATAACATTTAAGAAAACGTAACCAACATATTAAACTACACACATACAAATTTAAAACTAGCAACTTCAAGGGTTATAATTGTGAACATACTAGAAGCAATATAAGACAAAAGAAAGCTGTAACCAGGCCTCGTGTTATCCGATTATTGGTCAGCATCGATCTCCATCACAACAAATAACGGAAACATAATCCATAAGTTTATAAGCATATTGTATGAAATTGAAAAGTTTATTCTAGGCACATATATACTTATTGAATAAAAAATGTGCTATTGAACAACATTGTCATGAGTATCAATTTCTGTGACGTCATCACTGTCATTGCCTAGTTTATCAGCAGACCACCTACCATTAGTATATGTAACTAATACGTCTGGTTTTGGATCATAACATACGAAGCATTAAGATCAAAGCCATAATTTTCCGAGATCTAAGGAAATATGGCTAAACCGTCAGGATGTCCAACCTTTTTTTTCTGCGGCGTAATAGGTCGGCCATTTCGTCTATATAACAAGAAACATAACCTGTTCAAGGAATATGTTGTCTCACTCTGTCTCATTAAAAAACATGAAAGAAGAAATCGGTAGTCAAATTACGCTTAAGTATCTGTCAAAATGATTCCTCTCTCATTGGTTTATTCAAACAGACCACGAGACCTCAACATATCAATCATTAGGGATGGAATGCGTACTAGGGCTCTAACACACCCTAACCTATAATAAGAAACCTTATTCATATAAGGCATACAATATATGGAAAATGTCACTTACTCTCTTTAATGAACTGTTTCAAAATGATTGAAGACAATGAGAAATACATAAGGCTAAATCATTCTACACTGATTACAAAAGCTTTCGATTCAGCTTTCATGTAGTGAAAAGATTTCCACTGCACGAACTCCACTCTTTAAAACAATTCAAGTGAGATTGTTCTATTTCCATTTAAATAATAAAAAAATTAGGCAGTTGAGTACTAGTTACCGAGAATAGGTCTTGTTGATACCAAACACAAACGTAAATAATTCGCTGGGGTCTTGAAAAACCTTAAAATATTCTGAAATTGGGGTATTCATACATCAAATGAGTAAACTAATGAAGTCTTTCTATAGCGCTTACGGTCAGATATGAAACGAAACTAGCTTGGAAACCTGTACAGTGAAAAATAATTTTCTAGACATAAAAATTTTAAAGATTTGTTGTCAAAGGGCTTTGTCCATCTGCCATTTTTCAATCAGTAACTGAAAGCAGCTTCTGTGTACAAAAAATAATTTTCTAGACACAAAATTTTTGGTGAAAGTTTTTTATTAAAATAAAATATATTTAGAAAATACATGTGTGTTTGTTTCTCATGGAAGTAAAAAACATGTTGACGACTTTTGGTGTTGTTGTTTTCTTACAAAACTACCAGTGGTCCATGCGAATGGAAAAACATGTTGACCATTTTGGTCGTTGATGATATCTTGAAAAAACTACCAGTGGTTCAAGCATATGAAAAAACATGGTTATTTCGAATAATTCTGTGGTTTAAAATTTTATATAAAAACTTTAGAAATTTTTAACAAAGGTTTACTTTCTGTCTAGTGACGAAAAAACACCAAGTTACGTGTTAGTCGTGTGATAGTGATAGTTTTTACTGTGTTTCTAAGAAAGGGTAAGTTAATTATATTTTTAATAGTAGTAGTAGTTTTCAACAGAATTCAAAGAATAAAATCAAATTTCATGTTTTTTAATACCTCTTAGTTCATTGAACAGTTTTGAAAGCATAGAAAATAAAATTAATTTGGCCTCTGAGTTGTTTTTATAGAATATTTAAAACAGACGGAAAGCCTTATTAACGCGTTAATGATGTATTGTATAAACTGCATGTAATTTACTATACACCTTTTGTAAAGTTTACATGCATGTAATTTACTATACACCTTTTGTAATGTTTAGATAAAATTAGGTTAGGTCGATCCTAACCTACCCTAACCTTATGCGAACCTAACTTAATTTTATCTAAACATTACAAAAGGTGTATAGTAAATTGCATGCAGTTTATACAATACACCATTAACGCGTTAATAAGGCTTTCCGTCTGTTTTAAATATTCTATAAAAACAACTCAGAGGCCAAAGTAATTTGATTTTCTATGCTTTCAAAACTGTTCAATGAACTAAGAGGTATTAAAAAACATGAAATTTGATTTTATTTTTTGAATTCTGTTGAAAACTACTGCTTCTATTAAAAATATAATAAACTTACCCTTTCTTAGAAACACAGTAAAAACTATCACTATCACACGACTAACACGTAACTTGGTGTTTTTTCGTCACTAGACAGAAAGTAAACCTTTGTTAAAAATTTCTAAAGTTTTTATATAAAACTTTAAACCACAGAATAACTCGAAATAACCATGTTTTTTCATATGCTTGAACTACTGGTAGTTTTTTCAAGATATCATCAACGACCAAAATGGTCAACATGTTTTTCCATTCGCATGGACCACTGGTAGTTTTGCAAGATAACAACAACACCAAAAGTCGTCAACATGTTTTTTACTTCCGTGAGAAACAAACACACATGTATTTTCTAAATATGTTTTATTTTAATAAAAAACTTTCACCAAAATTTTTGTGTCTAGAAAATTATTTTTTGTACACAGAAGCTGCTTTCAGTTACTGATTGAAAAATGGCAGATGGACAAAGCCCTTTGACAACAAATCTTTAAAATTTTTATGTCTAGAAAATTATTTTTCACTGTACAGGTTTCCAAGCTAGTTTCGTTTCATATCTGACCGTAAGAGCTATAGAAAGACTTCATTAGTTTACTCATTTGATGTATGAATACCCCAATTTCAGAATATTTTAAGGTATTTCAAGACCCCAGCGAATTATTTACGTTTGTGTTTGGTATCAACAAGACCTATTCTCGGTAACTAGTACTCAACTGCCTAATTTTTTTATTATTTAAATGGAAATAGAACAATCTCACTTGAATTGTTTTAAAGAGCGGAGTTCGTGCAGTGGAAATCTTTTCACTACATCGAAAGCTTTTATAATCAGTGTAGAATGATTTAGCCTTATGTATTTCTCATTGTCTTCAATCATTTTGAAACAGTTCATTAAAGAGAGTAAGTGACATTTTCCATATATTGTATGCCTTATATGAATAAGGTTTCTTATTATAGGTTAGGGTGTGTTAGAGCCCTAGTACGCATTCCATCCCTAATGATTGATATGTTGAGGTCTCGTGGTCTGTTTGAATAAACCAATGAGAGAGGAATCATTTTGACAGATACTTAAGCGTAATTTGACTACCGATTTCTTCTTTCATGTTTTTTAATGAGACAGAGTGAGACAACATATTCCTTGAACAGGTTATGTTTCTTGTTATATAGACGAAATGGCCGACCTATTACGCCGCAGAAAAAAAAGGTTGGACATCCTGACGGTTTAGCCATATTTCCTTAGATCTCGGAAAATTATGGCTTTGATCTTAATGCTTCGTATGTTATGATCCAAAACCAGACGTATTAGTTACATATACTAATGGTAGGTGGTCTGCTGATAAACTAGGCAATGACAGTGATGACGTCACAGAAATTGATACTCATGACAATGTTGTTCAATAGCACATTTTTTATTCAATAAGTATATATGTGCCTAGAATAAACTTTTCAATTTCATACAATATGCTTATAAACTTATGGATTATGTTTCCGTTATTTGTTGTGATGGAGATCGATGCTGACCAATAATCGGATAACACGAGGCCTGGTTACAGCTTTCTTTTGTCTTATATTGCTTCTAGTATGTTCACAATTATAACCCTGTGAGTTGCTAGTTTTAAATTTGTATGTGTGTAGTTTAATATGTTGGTTACGTTTTCTTAAATGATATTCATTATGTATACACTCGTGCATAGGAATGTGTTTTCTATTATCTAAAACTCGTACATCTTACAAACAAATTCGTGTTATTCACATTGATATTGAAGGATGACATGCCAACACATGGTTTAAGGGCTTTTGTTTGTTGCACAACAACGAAGTCCACCCATTCTTGACCAAGATTTTCTGGCCTGTTGAATGTGACAGACCCTCCATGTTCAATTCTCTATCTACATGATTCAAAACAAAAAATATTTAAACCATATGACTTTTATTTCACAGTTTAGATTGACAACTCTTTCCACCAACAGTAATTTAATTCAAAGCAAAGTGTTATTGGAAGAACAATATTGTTACATCAAACACCCTTACAGTATTTCAAATGATTGATTGATACTCTAAGATACGAATAAATTCATTTCTAATGGATACTTCTGTTTTGACAAATTACAAGCTTCGCTAACATCTTCACTCAAGGTTAAGAAAACCGCAATAATTGATAGTGATGCAAATATCAAATAAAGCACAAACATCGTATATTTTTAGAATATTTGAATGATTAATTTCAATTTAACAAGAATTTCTACTCAGTATTTTACAATATTTCTGTTAAATAATTTTCTTTTTCGGTGGTGTGTTGTTGTCTGTGTGCAATAATGGCTGCCTTTTGAACTAATATTTTGAATATTCAGCTAAGATAAATAATGAAAAAATCTCAATCATTAAGTCTTGCAATAGATTATTTAATACGCATATAATTATCTGAAAAAATGTTAATTTGATGCTACGAATTTTGTTGTGGCTCCGTTTACAAACTTTTGAATACTTTGACTGTTTTATCTTCATTGAGTATATTGAAGCAGGGTTAAAGCATGTGGAATGATGAATTGAACTTGTCTTTTTTCTGCTACCGGAGTTGCTTTGGTTGTGACTGGGTAGTAACCTTTTCCAGTGACAAATTCTCAGTTTTGGCTGCGTGTGGTGGTTCATTGCTTTGTCTTTCAACATGTCGAAAGCTAGCAAGCCATAATCCTGCATGAAAGCCTTCTGGTGGTCTGGCAGGGGTGTAAGTATGAGCTTCGATCTTTTTTCTATGTTTTACTTATGTTTGTTATTCAAAGGAAAATAGCAGTAAAAGTTCTAGGACTTTTGTTCTCCTGAGCAGTCAAGAATATTTTTATATTTAACTTTAAGAAATACGTTTAGTAATTCATAAATCAAGCAAATTGTTCCTACGTTTCATATGCGCCAAATGTCAAATTACCTTGTTTGTTGAGTTGCATTTTTTTAAGAGAAAATTTTGATGAGACGATGGGTTTTTTATGTCCGTTTTGAGGTTGTTTGCTACAACGTACTTCTGGAAATTAGGTGCCTCTCTGACATCTTGTTAAATCTTGTTTTTTCGTAACTTTTTTCAAACTTAGAATTTGAATATCAACGAAGTTATTTCAACAACATAATATGAAATATATAAGTAAACATTTTTAAGCTTCCCCCTTAAAGACAGCGTTCTTTGGTAAAAACACTTGTTTAACGGATCGGCCTAATTTAGATTTAGCTGTTTCATTTTACTCTCATATCAACAATTCGTTGGAAGAAACATTTATAGTGAGTAGCAACAAACGATCTATTTTTCTTGTTTTCTATTCATCACTAAGTACAGTATTTTGATGTAAAGTTATAAGACCCAGCAACACTAGACAACCCAAAAAAAGTTTATTGCTAAGTATTATATGTATTCATTATAATCATATAAGGTAAACATTCTAATGGTTAGCAGGTGGTCTGCTAATAAACCAGCCAATGATAGTGCAGCTTATGACGTCATGACCGGAAGGCCCGCTAAGAGGGGCCATGATTGCCAGATTTCCATATTTCCCTAGATCCCGGAAAATGCGTCAATTTAGTCATATGATTAAAGTGATGGAGCAACATTGCCATATTTCTCTAGATCTCTGAAAACACACACAAGTTTTATGGAGAGATAAAAAGGTTCGTTTTAGCAAGCGTTCTAGTCAGAAGTAAATTTCTAGTACTTACATATTTATGGTAGTAAAACAATGTCTTGTAATTAGAATTATTTTCAAACAAGCAACATATTATGATATTATATCAGCGTCAGTTTAGAAGGTATTATGTTTTAATACGATTCAAGTAAAATTTACGCCCTCCCTGAACCTAACTACAAGAATTCACCTATCTTGAATTTGTAATCTTTCTTCCAGCCAACTATCCCAAGACGCCCTTTGTCACTTTGAGCTCTATATCCTTTTGAGAACACTGATTTGATTGTGGTTCACGACAGTTGCGTCTAGTAACCTTTTCCAGTGACAAATTCTCAGTGACAAATGTATTAACTGAATAACATTTTTTAGCTGTGGTTGACTAGTAACTCTGTCCATGCAATCTTTTAATCACTCAATACGAATCCCTCCAGTTCCACTAATTTTCTCAACATTCCAACTTTTTATCCTTCTAACAATCCAGTAACAGTTGCTGCTGACTACCCTTCAGTCTGTTTGTTTCAGATATTTCTATTCAAACATCCTGCATTCACGTTTCTAGAATTCGTATTCCTACCATCCTGTTTCTCAGATTCCCATCACAACTCTACAGCGCATGTTCTAACAATCAAACTTTATGTCTTTTCCAACATTCCCTGTCTATACTTTTTGCTACGGATTTGTTTCAAACCATTTCTACCCTTTGCAACGTTTCTGCTTTAACAGTTCAATCATTTCTATCAGCCGTTTCTACTGTACCAGTCGTTTTTAGGGACCTAGCCTTTATAGCGGTTTCAAACGTTTCTACCCTTTGCAATGCCCTTACTTCAACCATTAAATTATTTCTAAGTTTCTACGTGACGTTTCTAGCTTTTGTAGTAAATTCAACCATTTCTACCAGGGATTTCTAAGTTTCTAGTCGTTTCTACGGGACATTTCCCATTCTATCAGCTGTTTCTACTGTACCAGTCATTTCACCCGTTTGTAGTGTCTCCAACCATTCTATCAGCCGTTTCTACTGTACCAGTCGTTTCTACGGGCCGTTTCTAGCTTTTGTAGAGTCTCCAACCATTCTACCAGCCGTTTCTGCTGCCCCAGTAGTTTATACGGGACATTTCTAGCTTTTGTAGGGCTTCAACCATTTCTACCAGCCATTTTTACTGTCCCTGTCGTTTCTACGGGATGTTTCTAGCTTTTGTAGGGGCTTCAACCATTCTACCAGGGGTTCTAAGTTTCTAGTCGTTTCTACGGGGGCATTTCTAGCTTTTGTAGTGGCTCTAACCATTTCCAGCAGCGATTTCTTACTGTCCCTGCTTTTCTACAGGACATTTCTAGCTTTTGTAGGGACTTCAACCATTTCTACCAGCCGTTTCTAAAGTTCTAGTCGTTTCTACGGGACGTTTCTAGCTTTTGTAGCGGCTCCAACAACTTCTAGCAGCGATTTCTAAGGTTCTTATCGTTTCTACGGGACGTTTCTAGCTTTTGTAGTGGCTCTAACCATTTCTAGCAGGGATTTCTAAGTTTCTAGTCGTTTCTACGGGACATTTCTAGCTTTTGTAGGGGCTTCAACCATGGTACCAGCCGTTTCTAGCTTTTGTAGTGTCTCCAACCATTGTACCAGCCGTTTCTATTGTCCCAGTCGCTTCTACGGGACGTTTCTAGATTTTGTAGTGGCTCTAACCATTCTACCAGCCATTTCTACTGGCCCAGTTGTTTCTACGGGACGTTTCTAGCTTTTGTAGCGGCTGCAACCATTTCTACCAGGGATTTCTAAGTTTCTACGGGACATTTCCCATTCTAACAGCCGTTTCTACTGTACCAGTCATTTCACCCGTTTGTAGTGTCTCCAACCATTCTATCAGCCGTTTCTACTTTACCAGTCGTTTCTACGGGCCATTTCTAGCTTTTGTAGTGGCTCTAACCATTTCCAGCAGCGATTTCTACTGTCCCTGTCTTTTCTACAGGACATTTCTAGCTTTTGTAGGCTCTTCAACCATTTCTACCAGCCGTTTCTGCTGCCCCAGTAGTTTCTATGGACGTTTCTAGCTTTTGTAGGGCTTCAACCATTTCTACCAGCCATTTTTACTGTCCCTGTCGTTTCTACGGGACGTTTCTAGCTTTTGTACTGTCTCCAACCATTGTATCAGCCGTTTCTAAGTTTCTAGTCGTTTCTACAGGACATTTCTAGCTTTTGTAGCGGCTCCAACAACGTCTAGCAGCGATTTCTAAGGTTCTAGTCGTTTCTACGGGACGTTTCTAGCTTTTGTAGTGGCTCTAACCATTTCTAGCAGCCGTTTCGAGGGTTCTAGTCGTTTCTACGGGTCATTTCTAGCTTTTGTGCCGTTTTTACTCATTCGCAACGTTCCCGTACCAGTCATTTTCAACATTTGTAGTGGTTCCAACCATTTCTCCAACGGTGTTCTTTCCGAATTACCCACCGCACGATACAAAATCCAACGATTCAAGTCGCAATTATTATTCCTCATTTACGTATTTATTTTTTTACATTATTAGCTACCATTATCTCTTCAATGAAAACCGCATCTACTTTTATAATTAACGATTTCCTTGTTTACAATCAACCAGTCACTGCCCTTTCAACCAGTGCTCGAGTTTCGCTTGTTTATCAGTTCACCAACATGCAGTTGAGGTTTCGCTTATCTTTTGTTATTGCCTTCGTTGAATCTGAATTATTTTATTTTTCTAATGAAATGCTAATTACCAAATATTTGGTACCTATTAATTATTTGCGATGCATTTTCGGTACATTTTTTTTGCTTAAAATTGCCGAATTATCTATATTAAGAGATCTAACGCCCGGACTAGGCATCCTCGTGGCCCTGGTTTATCCGACGAAAGCAGAGACTCGAACGAGTTGCCGCTCTCGCGCATATGACCGATAAATTTATTTCGTTGTTCAAAATATGTTTCGTTTATCCCAATCATTGAATATGTTCTTAAGATGTGTTTCGCCACTAATACAGTATTTGTTCCCTACCACGGCCAATGCACCCGGCTGTGATACACCACTGCGACAAACCTTGCACCCGACACGAGCCAGTCCGTTTCCCGAATAACGTCACGGTTCGCCCTCCCGACGGAAGCACCCGGTTGAATCCCGATCCTCTCCGCATTCCCTACGCACAGCATGCCACCGCCTTCCCTACGCACCTCGTTCCCGACCCCACGCACCCCCGACCTACGACCACCCCCGTTCCTCCCGCGTACTGATGCAACCGACCACCGCTATCCCTACGATGCACTCCCGTTTCCAACCAACGTTCGACGCCACCCGCGCCTCCTACCCGACGCCAACCAACCCAATGACATACCTGCGCCTCGACGCTCGGCAACGTGCCATCGACCCGACGCCCGCCGAGCCTCCCGAAGGACCCGCGAGCAGACCACCCCCAGCCGAAGTGGGAGTGGAGGGGGTAAATTTGGTTCAATTTCGACGTTTTGGGACCTTAAATTCTCTTATGGGAAATTACATGTATTTTTGGTCGATTTTGTTCTTGTACGCCTATAGCTTATCTACTCATATGATATAACATTCCACCATATTCAGTTTTTCTTCGTTAGAATATTTCATTTTATCACGAAAACTTGTCAATATCGACTGTCAGTTCAGCACTACTAATGAAATTACTCTCAAATGAGGAATCGTCAGAGTGAAAACAATATTTTTCATGGCTACCTACGTTAAAAGTGAAAATAAGAGAGAAAAGCATCCATAACTCTGTTATTTTTATGAATAACTATATCGAGTATTATATCGTTGAAAAGCTCTAAAAATGTCCGATTTTTTGACGTCATAGCCAACTATGGTTTCCATTCAAAAAAGATAAGTTTGTGTCATATCTCGAAAACGAGAGCTGTCCTGCAAACGAGGACATGGCAATCATATTCGGGATACAATTCCCTTCAATTTTGATATTTACACTTTTTTTTATAAAATCAAAAACAAAGGAGCTAGAGCGATTTGACTAAATCAAGAGAATTTGTTTTTTTTCAAAATATCTAGTAAGCCATGACTTTTTACAAAAATCCGAAAGTGTCATTAAATTGGGACAGTAAAACTGCAAATCTTTCTCAATTTAACCATTGCTCTATCTCCGCTAGTTTCCGAGATCCCCATACTGATTATCAAAAAAAACTCACCCTATATATAATAATATATATTACAATGGTATATTTCTAATTGTAAATTGTTTAATTGTTTTTTATTACTAATTCATTATGATCTCAATGGAAACAATATATAAAAATTTAATTGAGTGTGGATTCATAGGGCTTACTATCATTTTAACTTTTCATCAGGCTAATGGTTTGGAAATAGACAGGCTTTTTGCAACTTTTTCTTTTCATACTTAACGAATTTAAACTCAACATTTTATTCAAACTTTATATGAAACAAATTTAAAATATCAAATCAATTAACTTTTATATACAAACATAGTACTTACGGTTTATCTACTCAACTGGTTGCTGCAGCTCCTTCTCTGAAGACACTCGCATTATCTTACCTGTTATTATCTTTACTCTTTGAAATTAACTTTAAAATTCCTTTTTTTTATTTATTTTTTTTTATTGTATTCCAATTGTTAATGTTATTTTTTATCTATCATTAAACTTTAATTGATTTTTCCTTCTTAACTATTTGATTTTACTTTCGTTTTACTTTCTTTTAACTACTCTAGACTATTCATTTTACTTTTAAAAAAAAATTCACTTGTCACAAATCAATTACAAGATACTTTATTAACAGCTATTTTAAATATATAAATCTTTCAATGCTTTCAATTTTACTATTGTGCTAATCATACTTTCTTGAGAATTCTCTTTTGAATTATCTAACTATCATCCTTAACTAAATATACATAAATAAACATTCAATAAATCTTTTTTCATTACTACAAACAATTTATAATCATAAAATTCTTTACCTTAATTAACTTTGGTCTTTAGTCTTTCTTTTTCTGGCATATTTTTTCATTTTCCCTTCATGTTTTCTTCTTTTATGCATTTGTTTAAATTATATATTTATTGTATAAGTGCTTCTTATTTATATAATTTTCTAATATTCCATAATAATTTCAATTTTAGAGTTTTCTTCTTGTTTGGCACATCATCCAACAATTTGCTTTCATTAAATTGTTTTATGTGTTGCAAATCACTTCACTTCATTTTAGTTTACAAAATTCGCAATATTGAACTCTATTGATTTTCTTAACCTCACAACTTGGTTATGACTTACGTCAAAACTTCAAATTATTGTACTTACATGGCTAATTGATTTTTTAAAGAAAATGTTCGATTGAACGTAACATCTACTACGACGGTCAAATGCAGAATATCTCGAATTTAGCGTATTACCTGTATTTATTTCCTCGGAACAATTGCTATCGAGGACGCCAAGCCTGGAGGTAAACCGCCAATCTGATGTATGAAATTTTTAACCAATAATTTGAATACATTTTGAATTTTAACTATATGTTTTGAAACTTATCTCATTTTAAAGCTTATTTAATTTTGAATAAATTGTTTCCTATTGACTATAGCTCTATTTTGCTTTGTAATGGAGATTTTGGCCTTCGTATATTCTGGCATTCTGACATTTTCTTTCTCAATTTTCTACCTAATTATACATTAAAACTAACATCTATTTAACAATTTCTAGTCTATATAGTTTCTTATTTACTAATTATATGAAGGTTTCACTGGTACAGTGTTCATATTAGTTCTTTGAGAATGTTTGTCTTATGACATGGTTTGTTCACTATAGGTTCACTTTAGACTGTCTTTATTTGTTTTAGTTCACCTTTTTCACTACTTAATTAAGTGTTTTTAGATTGTTCACACTCTTAACTTTACTAATTACCTATTTTATTATCTATTACAACATATTTTGACTAGTTAAGTGAATTTTCTTCTGTAGCTGTATTCTGCTTTGTATTTTCACATTATTTACTTGTATGACTCTCTTTCCACCTTATGTATTTTACTTTTTATGCTTTATTAATTTTATTTTACCTTTTTAGCTAGTTTATAACATTTGCAAACTATTCTGGTGAAAATTGTGAGTTATGATTTGATACTGTTTTGCTATGCATCTATTTATGAAGATATTTCTTAAAATGAGACTAATTAACAAATTCTTTAGACTAAATCATGGTAAGTCTTTATGCTATTTTATACCTTTGTACTTATTTTGCATGTCTTGTATCAATTCTTCCTGGTATCAGATAGTTTTGTTATTGACGCTTTACTTAAGGTACGATAATACATTTCCTCATAGAAACTGGCTTATTTTGTGAATTCCAATAAGTACTAATTAGTGTTCAAGTTAGATGATTTGATTCATTATTATACTGTTTTGCTCTATTCATTGTTATTTCTGAATAGCTCTGCCTGTGTTTACATGTGTCTTATTGAAATGTCTCTAAAAATTGTTTATTTGACCCCTTTCTCTTAAGCTAAGGGCTTATTTCATTACAATATATATATAGATATAGTAAAATTGTGCAAGGTAGTAATTAAATACTTATAAATGAATAAATTGTGTTATCATGTTGTAAATTCTACTTCTTTTTATTCCCAAAAATATAAAAAATAATTCAAATATATTTACATTTTAATTTGTATGGGGTAAATTAAGCAGTTCATGACCATCAAATTGATAATTATTAAAAGTACATGAGTTCTAAGGGATTCTTTATTTCTTACCGTGCAAGAAATATTACGTTTTCTGATTAGCTAACCGAAAATAGGCATTTTCGATTCATAACCTTTAGGCGAAAATGCCTACTTTCACCAGTGTATCAGGCAAAAAATATTAGTCCAGTGTATCAAGCTAAAATAATCGAAAACATACTAACTAGCTTTAAAATAAGCAGTTCACAATTAGTACATTTTACATGGGCTCTTATTTACTTCAATACAAAACTTAATTCAAAATGCATAATTTTTTTGGTGTTATTCGATAATAATTAAATGATTCAAGAATATATACCTATATTTATTTCCTGTATCTCTGGACTTTGAGGGCCGTCGAACCAGTGAAATTCATATTTTTCTTGTATCAAATTCCAACTGCATTCCTCTGGGTTTCTTTCGGTTGGCGTTTGCTTATGGGCGTTGCACCATATACTTGGAGGAAGATTGCAGGCATCAAAAGATCTGATTTTCGCTTTTAACAATTCTCTTGAAAAGCTATGTTCTTATTTAAAATTTTAAAAGGCTTGTTTTTCCCCTTGCGAAAAAACGACTGGTTAAAGTCGTTGCCCGTAAATATGTGACATACTGCCAAAGATTGGGATAATAGATCTCCAAGCTTTTCGTAGATTTTGTTGACATCTAGTAATAATTTTTTTTAGAAGTGCTCATATTAATCACTACTCCTGTCTGGCCTTTTCGAAATGGAAAATTTGCAAGCGTTATGACTGGTATGTCCGAGTCTGTGCACCTGCACACGATAATTTCGGTTCAATTGAGTGATATGAAAAATAATTTCGTGAAAACAAGAAAGATCATAATCAATCGTTCTTGTCATTTTGTTGTCACATATCTCGTAATTGTAACATTTATCATAGTTCAGTTTTACTTTTTCCTCTTGGCATAATGGAAAAAAGTGTTAACTGCTCCAGCCTTCTGTTAAAAATTCAACAAATTTCTTTTTAAAATTAGAGTTTCTCAGTAATTTACTTAATTCTGCAGTACGTTTATTTTCTTTTCTTATATCGAAATTGATTTATTCTTCTTCTCTCGTTTAAGGTGGGAGTATGAAATTTGTCAAATATTATGTGAGTTTCCTTTCTATTAAATGTAATTTTTCGAAATATTTGTTCTGAATTTTTTCATTTTTTTGTATTATTTAACATTGTGTCCTTTTTTGTCGGACTTCTATTTTTTAGTATGTATATTTCATTTGAAAGTAGAAAAAAATAAGAATCAGAGAGGAAGAAAAAATGAATTGTAGTAGTTCGTCGTCAAGGGTAATTCAATTTAATTTCTACGTTTATAATCATTACTAAATACATAATATTCATCATAATTGTTGTTCTGGTAACAAAAATAAGATTCAATAATGCTTGGAAACAAAAAAGTTAATCTTGTAAATACTTTTCTTTCAAAGTAACCAACATCATGCTTTACTGCCAAAACGTTTTGAATTTTCAATTTTTATTTTGATCAATCTTAAGTAAAAATCTATGAATAAATTGCATATAACCAATAAAATTAATATGTTTTTCTTTTCTTTATCTACTTATTATTGTTAACCTTATCTGCAGTTTCATTAACTGCTGAAAATGCAATTTTTTCTTGTAATCGTAATCATCATGTAAATTTTGATTTTTTTATATATTGTATATTGGAGGAAATATAGTTGAGTTGGATTGTAACTTTTATTATGTGCATTTTTAAATGTTTCTCCCAAACAAAATGACTAGAAACCATTGAATTTGTTTCTGCTTGACACAATTTTCAAACTAATATTACATATTGTGGAAGCTCGAAGTTCATTCTATCACCTTCCTGGGAAAAATCTCTTGACTCCGCTGCGTTACTGCATAGTTGGAAATTATCTGAAGGTCTTAAAATGTCAATTTTAATAAACATTTTGGAATATCTCGAAAAGGCTGAAATTAAGTATAGGATATTAACATGAATTAGTCTTAAAATTACCCGTAGAATTCAGAATTGCAATAATTTACAAGGTGTTGTTCCATTTGAAATAAGCAAATTGGTATTAACTTGGTAAATAACGTTTTCCCATTATCGATCGATATCATTCCCGGTGGGCCACCATGTAGACTGGTATATGAGCTAATACAAGTATCTAATATTTGGTACATGCAGTGTAACCCAACATCGTAGAAGTTTTTTTCCAAATCTACCGTTTACCTCAATGTAGCGAGATAAAATATATACCGGATGTTAAGTCTAATTATAGGCTTGCCAACAAAAAAAGATTCAGTAAAATCAGTTCACTAGTTCTTACGTGATGCCTGAACAAACAAACAAACAACCAGACAACTACAATTTTCTACTAGTATTTATATATGTTATATCACACTTTCAAAATTTCTCTTTTTAAAAAAAGATTTTATTTATAGTTGCACAATTATTAACTTTTAATATAAAACTTGAAAATAACAATATAATACTTTATAACAATAAAAAGACAAAATGAGTGTTAAACTAAACTAGACAAATCTGTAAGTAACAATGAATACAGACATAAGGCAATTGAACAATTTATAACATAAGAATGCTGACTAAGCTGTCGCCGCGTTTGCCGTTCTCACGGATGGATAACCTGAGAAAGGAGGACTCAGCAACCAGATGGTTTCAATTACTTATATAACAACTCCCATCCATATAAAAAGGTTGTTGCTTCCATTCCTCGACAGGACTGAGGCTGATCCTGGGCTTGAATGGACCATCGACAGAAGGTGTGTTTCTCCTGATGGAAAGAGGGCAACCACAATTACGGTTGTTGTCTAAACCAGGAGGTGTGTTTCTCCAAGAATGGTTGGTCTAGGAGCTTTTCTAATTTCCTGGAGTATTGGCTAAGCTTATGGTTGGCGATATTCAGGTCTCTGGCATCCAGTTCCTGTAGTTTCATGGGTTTCAACTTTGGAAGTTGACCGATGGTTGGCAGGTTGTCGCAACAGTTGTACGGGATGTTGACTGGGTGACTTTTTAGTGTGATGATGTCAACGTTGTTGGTGGTCCTTCTGGCATGGACCCTGGTGTTACCGATGAAGGCATTGCAACTGGGTTGGATGGTCAATAGAGAATTTGTCGAAATTGATTGGGTAACGACATCTTCTCCCTTGCACTTGATGTTGATGGGCAACTGTCCGGAAGTCGAGATTAACCAAAGGTTCAGATCAATCTCTTGAATATTATACTCTTCGGCATATAATATTAAAGGCTTGCAAGTTGAAGGAAGGGCTTCTGGCTGTCTAAGAAGCTGTGCTTCGCAGAGGGCTTCTTTGTCTATGGTGTGTGGAATAACTTTGGAACAGATCTTATGTTCTTTAGATAATGGCTTACAGTCACTCAGGTCTTCGAAAGATGCGTATAATAGCGAATCGTCATCTCTCGCGATATATTTTAATTTTGTTGGAAGAATATGGTGAAATCCTATTCGATAATCCAAAACTGGGATAGGATACAAGCGGTATAGTGTATACGTTTCAGGATTGACTAAGGGGATTTTTAGTACAAAAACAATTTTAGTATTGGTTTGAAAAGCTTCCAATTCTATTAGATCGATGTATCGAGCAACATTTGAACTATAGGTTGGAAGGGGTAAGTTATTTTCATGAAGTGACTGTGATATTTTCTGAAGGGAATCGACCAAATCTACTGGGTTTATAATTGAGCTATGTAAAATTTTTAGACGG
Organism: Octodonta nipae; assembly: GCA_034190945.1. NCBI lineage: Eukaryota > Metazoa > Arthropoda > Insecta > Coleoptera > Chrysomelidae > Octodonta > Octodonta nipae. Next base: position 73,182,878 of record CM067218.1, on the reverse strand, counting down.
GCGAAAGAGACTGCAGTTAATACATCGTTGAGAGTATCTTCAATGTATACGTAACTTTCCATTAAGCTTTCACACAAATCTAAGACATTGGCTTGAAGTTCATAAAAAGCAAGATCGTCTGTAATGAACACAATTGACTTCCTAATTGCTTCGATATTTTCCGAAAATATTTTCTCTTCGGACTGAAATTTTTGTATTGTGGTGTTAAGGTTCTTAATGACCGAAGTTGTTACTGATAATTGTCGTTTCATTAAGTTTTCAATTTGATGTTGGTCTTTAGTCATTTTGTTTATAGAGTCACTAAAGTATTCTCCGTCTGTTGCATCTAAGTTACCGGAAATAGATTTCCAAATCGATCCCAGTCCATTAATTAGTCCGCGTTTCTTTCTGTTGGTACTGTAAGTCTCAGTGTCAGCGAAAATTTCTGTATATTTGATGTTAACAGATTTTGATATTTGTTTCAGGAGGCTTACGTGAGTCTGTACTTTTGATTTGAAGATTTTAATGTTAGTTTTGTTGTCGTTAATAGTTTCTAAAAGTCTGTTCAGTATATTGTCGTTGTTAGAAATAGCGTCTCGAAAGGGGTTTAGATCTTTGTAAACAAGGAGTGTCCATTTCTCATTAGAAATTTTAAGGGTGCCTTCTTCATGGAAGAAAACTCCTATAGTATTGTTAACAGTCGTAATGGAGTACTGTTGAAGGTTCACGACTGAAAACAGTCCACCGAATCTGAAAAAAGGGATTTATTCAAAATAGGGTTTTAGTCTGTCAAAGTTAACTTTAGTTATTTGGTTTGTTTGTAAATTTATGACGGTGGCAGAGTTTTTTCGTATTGCGGTAATTTCGAAGGGGCCGTTGAATTTGTTTTCGGCTTTGTTTTTGATTTGGGACTCTTTTACGTAGACTTTGTCGCCTACTTTATAATCGGGTTGTTTAGTAGAAACGTGTTGGTCAAATCGCACTTTAGATTTTTCTTTCTGTCTTTCGGTTTTAGCACGGGCGAGTCTGTAGTAATAGTCCATTCTGTTATTTAGGTCTCTTACGTATTTCGAAATCAGTTTTTCCTGGTTGTAAAGGGTTTCTGGAGGCCTACTTGAAGTGTGCCCAAATATGAGTTCATAGGGCGTGAAACCGGTGGTTTTATTTTTCGTGTTATTATAACAGATGATGGCATAAGGGAGGATGTTAAATGGATGTTCGTTTGGATGTTCCGCTGTATTTGCCCTTATCATTTCTGCTAAGGTCGCGTGAAATCTTTCAATAGACCCGTTTGACTCGGGATGTTGAACGCTGGAGAATGTCAGTTTTATGTCGTATAGTTGGCATAGATCCCGCATTAAAGTGTTGTCAAATTCACGTCCATAGTCACAATGGATGCGAAGTGGAGTTCCGTAATGTTGAAAGAAAATTAGAAGGGTGTTTACGACAGTTGAAGCTGTTTTATCGTTAATGGGGTAGGCTTGCGTAAATTTCGTGAGTTCGTCCCTAATAGTGAGTGCATGATTTCTAGATGGATATTCAAAGATGTCAATGTTAATACGTTCGAAAGGAGTCTTGGGTGTTTCCGTAATAACAAAAGGTGCACTTAAGTTTTTCCTACAGAACTTTACTTTTTGGCAAGTTTCGCAGGATTTGATGAATTGTTCTACAGTTTTAATTAAGCCGGTCCAATTGTATTTTTCCCTAATACGTCTGATAGTTTCGTTAATGCCACGATGGAGGTTGTTTTTACCAGAGTGGTATTGTTGTATTATTATAGAAATTTCGTCTTTGGTAGGAGTTGTAACAATGTTTTGGCAGATTTTCAGTTTGATTTCTTTGTCGGAGAGAATGAAAGATAAAATTTCAAGAATGGGAAGTTCTATGTTATTTTCTATGCAGTATATTTCGGAGTCGTTGAATTGGTCTTGGTTGGTATAAATAATTTTGAAAAGATGTGAGACGACAGTTTCAGGGTCATAGGGCAAAGGTACAACTAAGTATTTTCTATGCCTGACAGATTTACTGGCCATGATGTTAAGAGTGTCATTACTGAAATTAGGTTCTTTTTCGAAAAAGTCATCAATAATTTTGTCGTGTAAGTCGTTAGTTTTGTTTTGCCAAAAGAATGTAACTATGCGTTTGTGGGACTTGTCTAGAAGTTGAGAATTGGATATTTCAATTTTAGAGTAATCGATTATTGACTCAGTTTTGTAGAGTTGAACAAATCGATTAAACTCAGCGATAATTCTTTCGTCATGTTCGTAGTCATTGTCAGAGTTTTCAGGTTGTTCGGAGTCAGTTTCGTTGTTAGCGAAAATTTTGATTTTGGAAAGGAAATCAGCACATTGCTTGAAATGGTTGATTTTGATGCGAGAAAGAGCATCTGCGTTTTGGTTTACCTTGCCGGGCTTGTACTCAATTTTATAATTGTATTCCTCTAGCTTAAGGCGCCATCTGGCTAGACGACTGCCAGGATCTTTGATGGAAAAGAGCCAAGTAAGCGGACGGTGGTCACACAGGAGTGTAAACCTTCTCCCAAAAAGATACGGTCTGTAGTGCTTAACAGCCCAAACTATGACCAACAATTCTCGTTCGATGGTGGAATATCGTGTCTCTGCAGCACAGAGGGTGCGAGAAGCGTATGCAACAGGGAGATCTTTTCCCACGGGGCCTTGAGAAAGAACCGCTCCAATAGCAAAAGCACTAGCATCAGTAGTGAGCAGGAAGGGTTCTTCAAAGTTTGGATATATCAGGATTGGGTCGGATACAAGGGCTTGCTTCAGTTCATCGAAGGAAGACTTGCAATCTGCGTCAAAGATGAATTTGACGTCTTTTTGGAGTAGTTTAGTCAGAGGTTTAGAGATCTTCGCAAAATTTGGTATGAAGCGTCCGTAATACCCAGTGAGACCAAGAAAAGATTTGATGTCTTTCGGAGTTTGGGGTTGAGGAAAGTTCTGAATACATTCAACCTTTGAAGGGTTTGGTTTTACACCTTCTTGTGTGATAAGATGGCCAAGATAAGCCACTTCTTTACGAAGAAATTCGCACTTATCAGGTTGAATTTTTAGGTTAGACTTCCGAAGTCGTTTAAAAACTTCTGTCAACCGGTAAATATGATCATGGATGGTCGGAGAGTAGACGATGATATCATCCATGTAGACGAGACAACGTTCATTCTGTATACCCAGAAGAATATTGTCCATGACCCTCTGAAAAGTAGAAGGTGCATTTTTTAAACCAAATGGCATACGAACAAATTCGTAATGACCATTTTCGACAGAAAAGCCAGTCTTAGGAATATCTTTCTCTTGGATTTCCAACTGGTGGAACCCGGAAACGAGATCCAGTGTCGAAAAATATTGACACTTTCCAAGTTGGTCGAGAAGATCAGAGATATTTGGCAGAGGATATTTATCATCTACAGTCAATTCATTTAATTTCCTGTAATCGATAACTACTCGCCACTTTTGTTTACCAGAAGCATCGAGCTTCTTGGGGAGGACCCATAGAGGGGAAGACCAAGGAGATGAGGAGTGCCTAATGATACCTTTTTCGAGCATTTTTCCAATTTGGGTTTTCACTTCCTCTTTATGAACTTGAGGATATCTGTATGATTTAGTGAAAACGGGCTTTGCGTTATTCGTATCAATCGAATGTTTAACCTCGTTAGTGAAAGTCAAGACGTCACCTTCAAGATAGAAAATGTCTTGAAATTCCAAACAAAGATCAGTGATTTGTTCGCGTTCTTCGTCATTTAGATGTTCAGTTCTAATTTGTTGTCTAATAGTCGAGTTTCTGTCTATGTATTGGGATTCATGATAATCGTCTGTATTGAAATTCAGAAGAGGGTGAGTTTTGTCAAGTGGTTCCAGTTTTAAATCAGAAAAAGTTACTGTTTTGGGCATCGCGTTAGCGTTTATTATAGACGTTAGAAATTCACCATTTGCGTTAATATGTACGAGTGCGTTTGGAAGTCGTACTCTGTCAATTTCTTGAGTTGGTAAGATGGCATCGATGTTAAAAAGATCGCATTTAAGTTTAAAGATCTTTTCTGTGCGTGCCTCAATGGTTATTTTGTTTTGTGTAGGTGTTTGTGAAGTAATATTAGGCTTAACGTTGAGTGTGTCGGGTACATCAGTCAAGGGTTGATCGTTATCGGGAACTTTGTGTAAAGGGATGGTTTTAAAATTTGTTATTAGCTGTTTAGATTTTAAGTCAACTATGCATTCATAGTGTTCAAGAAAATCTAAACCTAGTATGCCGTCAAACTCAATGTCCAAATCGTATATAAAAACTTTATGTGGGTTACGTGGAGCGAATGGAATTAGGGTAGATTGTGAAATAGGGATTTTTTCATGGGTAATACCTTGAATAGTTACCCTTTCAGGAGATCTTTGGGTGAAATTCTTTACGGTATTTTCTTTGAAGATAGAGATACCAGCTCCGGTATCAATAAGAAGTTTAAATTTAGAAGAAGCGTCAAGAATGTAATATAGATTTTTAGAGTTCACAGTAAGAAGTGGGCTTAAAGAAATAGTTGCTCCGGGAAGTTCAAGTTGGGGTTCAAGTCGTCCAGATTGAGGTTTTGAATCTGGGTTTCGACTTCGCACAAAGTTGTTGTCGAATCGGGAGGTTGATCTAGGCTCGGAAGCGCTAGAAAATCCTGATAATCGTGACAATTAAAAGGCTCGACAGGGGTATCGTCAAGAGTTTCTTCGAAGCCTGAATAATTTTGACTATCATCCTCGTAGTCGTAAGTATTGTAATTATCGGTATAATAATCCGAATATTGTGAGTAACCATCATTTTGATGTTGATTGAAATGATGTGTCCTTTCAGGACGGTTATTCGGGTTATTCTGTATAACCGAAGGACGAGAATAATTCGGGTTAATTTGAGACCTAAAAGGGGGTCTCTGGAAGTTTTGTGGACGAAACTGTTGTCCTTGTTGAACCGGGGGATTATTTGGGGGGAAGTTTGGCCTTGTTTGTTGGTTAGGCCCAACAGGATTTGGTCTGTGGTTTTGATTGAATATTTGAGAATTGTTTTGATTTTTCAATCGGCAATTTACGGCTATGTGGCCTAATCAACCACAATGAAGACACTTAGGAGGTTGTGTCGGCTTTCGTGTTTGAAAGTTGGGTTTGAGAGGAACAGATTTGTTCGTTTTCTGATCCTCGAAATAAGAAAGTTGAAGCTCTCTCCTAATCCGGGAGTGTGCCTCTAGAAGGTCTTTTGGGTTACTGGCACGAATTACTTGTCCTAACCGGGGTTCTAATCCCGTAAGAAGGGTATTCATGACCATAGTATCCACTAGAGTGGTCTGGGCGTCTTTTTGTTCTGGACTAAGCCCAGCAGTTTTGTGAATGCAGGAGTGCATTTTCGCACTCAATACTTGGAGACGATTGTAGAACGTTAATGGGGACTCGTTCGACAGTTGTTTTAGACGTTGTAAGTCGTGAATAAGGGAAGAGAGATCACGAGAATCTCCAAAGTGTAGGGTCAATAGTTGTTTGATGTCAAGGTACGATCCAGGGTTCCTTGAATTTATCAACTGCGCCGCTTTCCCTTTGAGTTTATTTTTGATATGGATCACCAACAAATATTTTTGATCCGCCGTGGACATATTATATGCGCAATTACACGCATCTATAAAGGTTCCCAAGGAAATTTGGTCGCCTTCAAATTCGGGTATAACGGAAAATATTTCCGTTAACCGATATCTTTCTGTTTCAGGGGTACCTGAATTTGGTGAAGCTTGTGCCATGTTTATCGATATAAATGAATTGGAATATAAGGTTTATAGAATAAAATGTTAAAAGGTGTAGAAAATTAATGAACTGTAGAATACGTTAGTGGGAATTAACGATTGTTTGAACAATAGAACAGTATGGTATAAAAAAATGTAAAGCAATTAAACACGATAGATGAAAATATCAATTCAAATAAATCAATTATTCAGATAATAAATCAATAAAATAAGTAAATCAAATATATAAAATGTCAATAAAAAATAAAATAAATATATCAAATAAATCAAGTAATGAAATAGATCAATATTTCATTCAAATCAAATATATAAAAATCAAATAATAAAATCAATAAAAATCAATGAAATCAAATGTATTAAATCAAATTATTAAAAATCAATGCTCAATCAAATAATATTTACTTAAAACGAATGACGATTCACCATTACTTACATCAACAGGAACATTGAAAGCGCCGTGTTCTACGTTTGATTGCAGTGAGGACTTCTTTCAGGTTCGTTGTTCCGTTGAGGGATAGGAATCCGCCGCTACCAGTTAGAGTGCTCGTGTTCTAGTAACGTTAGACGGATCCTACTGACTGCGCCAATTTGTTATATCACACTTTCAAAATTTCTCTTTTTAAAAAAAGATTTTATTTATAGTTGCACAATTATTAACTTTTAATATAAAACTTGAAAATAACAATATAATACTTTATAACAATAAAAAGACAAAATGAGTGTTAAACTAAACTAGACAAATCTGTAAGTAACAATGAATACAGACATAAGGCAATTGAACAATTTATAACATAAGAATGCTGACTAAGCTGTCGCCGCGTTTGCCGTTCTCACGGATGTACGTCGTCGAAGGTAACCTGAGACGACACGTGGATGCTGACTCAGCTTGGGAACTGTTGCTAGATGGTTTCACATAAGTCGATGGAATAACTTATATAACATATATATATATATATATATATATATATATATATATATATATATAATGTTACTTTGGATGTTTTCACGAGTATCAAATTGAAGGTTCTGGGGATTCTCGTGTGTATATATGGTTTAGTTGTCTTAGAAAAGACAGTTTGACGTTTCGATGAGATCTCACTCATCAACATCGATTATTCCGAAGAAGATGAGTGAGAATTTTTCGCCCAACTGCACCAACGGGATAGTAATGTTTTTGGAGTGTATGTATGTATGCATGAATGACCATTTCGTTAGCATGCCCTGCAGCTCAAAGGGCTTGACGGATTTTAACAAATGACGTGTGGTTGGATTTGCGTGCACGTGCTAGACTCCCGATGCAATGACTTCAAAGGAGTAAATCGACCAGTAGCTTATATACTCTTACTCAATACTACTTCGCAAGGGTGGTTCATTGCAGATGTTTATGCACATTGAAAGCTTCTAAAGCCTACGAACGTATTTCTTTGACATAGGTTCCAAGCAACTAGTTCACGATCATACTTCAGCACGTTGATAGGTATCACGTCCGTACAGTGTGGGCAGTAGTTTAACCTGTGCAGGTAAAAGCATCCATGTCCAGTCAGGAGTTGAGTGAATAAAACGACTGATGTTAGGTATCAATCGATATGTTCACCTGCGTAGAGCTGTCTATTGCCCTAGACTTATGGCTCTTTCATCGCTAACATAAAGCATGTCGATTGTTCACTCACCGCCTCGTAAGACACAGTGCAATGAACTCGAATCGCTCACTGATTTCATCCTACCTCGAGCGATTATACTGCCCCGTACAACAAAACAGAAGTAGTTACCCAGTAGCTGATCTGTCTACCTCCGAGGCATTATTCTAGATAATGCACAGCTGCTTTCGCTTTATGTGCTCTCCCCAGGTAGCTGACTGCCTGTATGTAGGTGTCTTTTTGTGCGACTTAACAAGAAGTGTTTCAAACGTCCGCTGCGAGCATCCAATTCTGCTATAGCGAATGAGAAGGTTGTTTGTATCTCCTCTATGTGCTTGCGCAATGATCAATGCCACATCATCGGCGAATGCCACTAGCCTGACGCCCTCAGGCAGACCGAGCAGGAGTAGGTCGTTGTACATTACGTTCCATAAGTGAGGTACACCTCCTGTGATCTTATAGTCTACTTGCCCATTTTCAGTTTGGTACAATAAGATGCGGTCCTTGAAATACGCTTTCTCCGCAAGTACTGAGGAACTTCCATCCTGGCAAGAGCCTCCAAAATGCGGTCCCAGCGGGCGCGTTCTTGATATCCAGGGTGGCTATTAGACAGTACTTTTTTCCACCTCTTCTCCATCTCTTTCCCGAGATAGCCTCTCTGGCGACGAGTGTCACGGCATCGATGGTTGATCAACCCAAATTGGTTGGTGGAAAGTTTTGGCTCAACGTAGGGCGCCTATCTGCTATCTTTCAATAGAGTCGAACGATATGATGATTCGTAGGTTTCTTTCCCCCTTTAGGTAGGACACAAGCACTTAGTCGGGAAAACCCCCTGCTTTAGGCAGGTCTCATACATGTGTAGAAACATGTCAGGCCTATTGGCTATTTTTAGCGCGATCCATCTGTGCCATCAGCTGGGTGGTAGTCCCTCGGCAGCTTAGGAAACAAGTGAGTACAATGTGCAATGAAGTTCGTTGATGTCCCTCATAACGATGAAGGTATCCTGTAGGATACTCTTCGTACTTTTGATCTCATAGTCGAGCCTTAGCCTTAGCCTTAACGTGTCTGAAGTGGGGGTGACATAGCTCAACAAGTACGATTTTACTCATACTTCATGTCAGGTGTTTCTATTTGGAAGCGTCTAGGTTACTGTAGTTCCTCATCAATAAATTCAGGGAGCATGCACAGGCCGCTTAGCCTCCCATTCATGTGCATGTTGTACCTGTTTAATGTTGTTAAATATCGCTGGGTAAAATTTTTTAGTGAAAACGAATCCGCATTATTTAATTCATTTGCCTTGATTCTCTCGTGCCATGTGGTAGCCTCGGCATTAAAATTATGTAGAAGACCTCCATGAAGGTATTGTATACCTACTACAATCGATAAAATTCTGGTTTGTCTAATTTTCTCATATTTTCTGGGTGAAGCTTCATAAGGGAAAATTCTTTCATGTGTGTTGTTGAAGAAAATCGATTTTTTTAGTGAAAAAATCATAGAATCTAATCATAGGATAAATATAGAACTTCTGAAATTTTGTTCCACATATTCAGATGGTTAATTTGATCTGTAAATATCTTTTGGCACTACTCGAAGAAGCTTATATTCAACATCCAGTTTCTCGCAATTTTTTTTAGCTTTTCCGAAAAGGACCGTAAACTCCATAGAAGCATTATAGCGGTCTGATTGAAGCAAATCAGATAATTTACTTAGGTGATCTTGTATTGCTTTTATATTCATATTTACTTCTTGTAATTGATTACACATGGGTTCAAGTTTAGCAGAATAGGTAGCAATTATTAAGAGTGTCACAATGTAGGTATATTGGAGTAGTTGTCGTCGTATAGAGTTGATACACTTTGGCTATATTTCTAGAATTCGGTGCGTCCTGTGAGTTCCTCTAAAACTAGTTCAGTAGTCGAAAAGTTTTCCGAAAATATTCTGTAACTTTTATACTTTGTTGGCCAATATGTTTTCAGAAAATAGCGGTATATTTGCAATTTTATTCCTTCGCAACGTATTCTTTATGAATAAATTATAATGTCCTTTGTAGTCACAGCAGTATTTCTTACTTCATTGACAGCATTCAGGTCATTAATGACAAGATTCAAAACATGGCTTGCACAGTGGAAAAATAGGGTTGAAGTATATTTATCATTAATAATCTTCTGAACACCACCTATGTGACCTAAAATCTTCCAAATCATTGATCTTTTATCATCTTTATCATAACGTAGATATCGAACACCAATCGATAATTGCTATATGCCAATAATATCATCAGTTTCCGATTTGTTCATTCCAGCGGCTCACCTGTCTGCATATTATGTAGTAAACTGCTTACTAATAGTTCCATGGCATTTGCCAAGTTGCGCCTACATTTAGAAACTGTACATTCCTAGTCTAAAGACAAGAATAAAGAATTTTTTGTACGGAAAAAAGAAACTGTTGTATGTAACCCAAACTATCAATGAAAAGGCAACGAAAGCATCATATTTATTTATCTTTTTACTGTGCCGCTATCAAACGAAACTGTTTCACGGCAAATTCATGATCTGGCAAGCTACGTCAAACAAGAACTAGTTCCACGTGTACAACGAAACACGATTCGTCTTCCAAATGGATGAGTCGAGTGATGTCGCTGGTCTGGCTTTTTTGCTGATTATTGTGAGATATCCATATGAAAGTTCTTTTGAAGGAGACATGCTTACATGTTCACCGCTGCCCACAAACACTACCGGGAAAGAAATTTTAAATAAAGCAGATAGTTTTTTGAAGAAAATAATCTCAGTTGGAACGATTACATTAACATTTGTGCAGATGGGGCTAAGGCGATGTCGAGTAAAAGAGCAAGAGTAGTGTCACGAATAAAAATATAGCGCCTAATTGTATTTCCTGCCATTGTATCCTGCATAGACAAGCACTTGCGATGAATCAAATGCCGTCAAATCTAAAATTAGTTATGGATGAATCGGTAAAAATAATTAATTTTATCAAATCATGATCACTGCAATCAAGATTGTTCTCATTATTGTGTGAAGAATATGACAGCAAACATAAAACACTGCTGCTCCAAACAGAAGTGCGATAGCTGTCTCGGGTTAAACTCTTTAACAAGGTTATTTGATATTTTATCACGACATGAATTCTGACATCCAGGACTTTCAGGATTGAAAAATCTCGAAAAGTTAGTATCGTAAGGCTATTTGAACTAAGAGCCGAGTTACAAATGTTTCTTACAGCAGATACTTCTTTCGAATGTCTTTTATGGCGGATATCTTTCAAAAACTGAACGAATTAAATTTATCACTGCAAGGTAAACAGAAAACAATGTTCCAGGCCTGTAACAAAATAACTGAAAAGGAAAATTAGATTTTTGGATTATTTGCGTTGTAAGAGACAAATAGAAAGCTTTACTGTACTCAGTGAATATGTTACCGAACTGTTTCAAGACAATGTATTTGAAGAATTGGTCCAATATCTCACTTTGGTGCGCGCATCTTTTGAGAAGTGTTTTCCCAAAGAACATAAAACAAAAATGAAACTGAATCCATGGCTTCATAATCATTTTTTACCCAACTTGCAAAGGCCCGAAAGTATGTCAAACGAGATACACGAATCTCTTTTAGAAATGGCATCAGACACAAGTATGTTCAAAACTGTTCAAAACGACGCCTGTGAACAATTTTTGCTGTAGAATCCGTGATGAATATCCAGTGCTTGGCAAAATGGCTTTGAATATTCTTCTCTCGTTCGCAACAACATATTTATGCGAAACATGATTGTCAACCTATGTAGCCACGAAAACAAAATACCGCAATAGACTGGACGCCGAACCTGTTATAAGATTTCAACCTGATATCAACCAATTAATGAAAAATATAAATCAGTTTCATTTCCCATTAGTTAGATTTTTTCTTTTTAAACGGTTTTATTTAACTCACTTCCAAAAAGGAGGAGGTTATTCATTCGTCGTCATGTTTTTTTTATTAATGCTCATTGATTATTCAAAAACGGCTTGGGCAAACTTAATGATTTATATGGGATTGTATTAAGGATTATTACAGAAAGGTGCGATATAATTTTCTATAACGTGAGATTTAGGGTTTTCCAGAAAATAAGAAAAAACAGTAAATAAGGGACTACATTTCAGTGAATATACATATCGTTTTTCCGAAAATCGTAAAAATATTTGCAAAAACATGATAAACATCAATGTAAATGTCAAATTTTTATGATAAATATTTATAAACTTGCTGTCCTTTACGATGAGGTATCAGAAACAGAATTCCTCTTAGAAATGTCAAGGCTGAAAATACATTTGAAAGCTGCCAATATTACTGTTTTTAATTGGGTGACTCTGGATTGTTTGAAATTCCTTGTGGAATGGAATTTTACAGAATCTAATGTTGGCACTAAATTTATTTATAACAATATGCGTATCAGTTGTTTCATGTGAGCGGAGTTTCAGCAAATTAAAGTTAATCAAAAATTTCTTGCGGGCTACAATGACTGAAACTAGATTAAACAATCTTGGCATTTTAAATTAAAATTCAAATTTTTATCATAAATATCTAGCTTAAATGTCAAGATATGCCATGAAAGTAGGTATATCGTACAGGGTATTTGTAGCGCTAGATACTATAAAATAAGTAGTTTTTGAACAATTAGAATTTAAATAATTTAGAGAGCTAATTTGCACATCATATTTTGAAAGTTCATAAATTCCATTTGAATTTGTCTATCTTGGCTATAATGCCGACAAGTTCGTTTAAAATAATAATAAACATTGCATTAAATGCGCTAACCAGCCAGCGGTACAGTGACAATAGCTGTCAAGGCACATGGACGGATCTAGAATTTTCTTACGGTGGGGGCACGAGATGAAAATTATGGTAAATTTTATTATTGTATGTTTTTTCTCAGCAGTTTATTACGTTTTTATTTACATAACTATTGTCTGGTCACTGACTGGATCCGCCATTGTCAAAACATCGGAGGGTCCATCGTTTAAGCCAAATTTCAAAAGCAGTATTAATCCAACAATCCAAGATATACGAAGTGAAGTGCATTTTATAAGCTTTCAAAAGATATTTTGCATATATATATATATATATATATATATATATATATATATATATAGATTTCTACAAATTATTTAATTTGCAATTCTGCAAGATCTACTTAACGTACAATATCGATCTTCAGCGTTATTAATCTCAACGTTATAATCTGTCTCTAGGAGGCAGATAACAGTTCCAGCTGTTATTACAACCAAGTTATGAATTTTCTAAAATTACTCACTTTACATCGGTTTTTCCAGCTTTTCTTTATGAAAAATATTGCGATCAAAATTTATTAACATTCATTTAGAAGATTTTCTGATTCTCTACAATTTTTCTATTGACGGCATTATGGACAGATCATTACTTTTTACACTATAAGCAAAAAACGAAAATACCCCATATTTTTGGGATTTGTAAGGCTCAAATGATTTATTTCTACGAGTTTGCTGTTTAATTATGTCAGTTATGACTTATGAACTATTATTTATGTGATGGCTTATGCGGTTTACTGTTGAATTTTATGTCACCTAAAAATCTCTATTGACTGGTGTAATATGGTATGCAGTGGTAGCTGTATGCGTAATATGGTATGCGGTGGTAGCTGTATGCGTGCATCAAATTCAAGCGGGAAGCAATGTGCGCAGTTTAAATTACTGTTAGACAGGTGAGTTCAAAAAATCTTACAAATAAATGTGATATTGGGTGATACATAAGTAGTTCCATATATAGGATGGTTGAAATATAAGGTGAAATAGCATTAAAGTTATACAAGATAGTTAAAAAAATGTTGAATTGAGTGGCACATAACTAGTTGCGTATGCAAGGTGGTTGAAATAAGGGTGAGATAAAACTATAGTTATACAGAGTGGATAAAAAACAAAAAATGGTTAAATAAGCATATGCCGTAAGGATATTCAAGTTATAGGGCGGAGGGTTCAAAAAATGATAGAAGCAGTTGCATATACAGGATGTGTGAAATATAAGGTAGAGTGGAATTACAGTTATACAGCGTGGTTAAAAAAAAGTTATATATTGTGGAACATAAGTAGTTGCTTATACTTATACTATACTTGGCATATTGGGCGAAGTAAAATTATAGGTATTCAGGGTGATTTAAACAATAGAAAAATAGAAACAGTCAATAGGGTGGAAAGGATTAATACTTATACAGGGAGATACAACATCGTGTTGAATTATAGTTGCACAGGGAGATAGTTATTGATTGCACACGGTTTCTAAACGGTTTTTATTTTAAGCCAGTTGAAGTCGGTTCTTTTTTAAACATAAATTATTTATTTGTTAGGGTCAAATCTAGGATTTAAAATTTCACTCCATTCCTGTTGATGGATTGACCTGATAGTTGGCGCACACATTTAGTTCTGATGACAATACAATTTAATACATTTTGTATCATTGTAAATCCAAGATGGCCGCTACTACAAAATGGCGAATTACATATTCTTTCACAACTAACTCAATATGGGTATCAAATGAAGGGGCTAGAATAGAAGAGTAAAGTTCACAATAAAAAAATAAATTTCAATATGGTCGTCAACAAAATGGCGGATTAAATATATATTTTTTCCCACCCCTTCATTATGGATATCAAATGAAAGAGCTTTGATGCAAGCATGGATCTCCCGCCCAAGTAAGTAGTCGAGGACTATGTGGCGTTAGGGTAACTAAAAATGATACGGCGTTAACGGTACTCATTCAAGTTAAGGTAAAAGGTTGAAACGTGCCGAGGACTGTTTGGCATTAGGGTGGATATAAATGATATGATTAGCGTTTCGCCCTCAAGACTTGGGCGCATCTTGTTGTATAATAGCCTTGCCTCTCTATTGGACCTCTGGGTTTGACCCCTATATTCGACCTATTTCAAGGGTCTACCCCACTAATTAGCAAGTAAATGTCCACAAAACTGCTGTTTTGAATTTGTTTTGAAACAAGGGCCGTCGAATTTATAAAATAAAAACACAGGACCAGCTAATTGACGCAACAAGAAGTACAGATCATTTGAATTTAGCTAATATAATACCGACTGACGTAAACAAGACTGGAGGCTTACCTGCGGAACTGGAAATATTTGTGGGAGCAACAGTTACTGTCCAATATTGACGTATTGGCCTCAGTCGCGTCATATCATCAGTCTAGATCGACTTTGGAAGAGACGGCGTACACCTCATTCACTCTAAAGTCATACAATTTTCAGCAAAGTTCAATTATGGGCTGCAAGAAGGATGTTGCCTTTAATTCATGTCATGGGCTGCCACTGTCCACAAAATGCAAGGCAGCACTATAGACCACGCAGTGGTATATTTATGCTCGAAATTGTTTGAAGTAGGACAGACATACATTGCCCTGAGTCGGGTAAAGTCTTTGGAAGGATTATGTATTGAGGAGTTAGACGGTTGTCAGCTTAGATCATTTACCATCTAGATATAGCCTGCCCAGAATAAAATCGTGGCAACGCTAGAAAGAGAGGGCAATAGAGACAGTAAGAGGCCATTCCACTTGGTGGCTGGAAGCGGCCAATGAACTACATGCTGAACGTATTTCATTGGAAGCAGCTCCCAACCGAGTGAAATAGCCTGTTGCCCTCTCTATTGCCCTCTCTCTCCTTAGTCTTACCACGACATTTGTGCACTGCAGGATATCTCCAGAAAGTACATGCTCTAAGGTTGTCAGGGAACAAACTTTGTAATAATGACGCACTCAAGGAATTATATAGAATGAGGAGTATAATCTAACAAAACAAAAAACTAAAAACTTGAAAATAAATTAAGTAAAAAAATTGTTTAAGTTTAAACGGTTTTATTTAAACTTAAGACAATATTGATGTTAATAATGTACTAAAAGCTAAAAAATAATTCGGTAGGTATTAGGAACCACTCATCGCACCACTCTTTTCATCAATCTAGAGAAATATTGATGTTAATAGTGTACTACAAGCTAAAAAATAATTCGGTAGGTCCTAGGTACCACTCATTACACCACTCTCCTGATCAATCTAGAGCATTAATCAGACAATATCATAAAATCGTTGGGCGCGTCAAATTTGTAGCAAGTCAACCTCTATATCATTGTTAATACTATTTACCTACATATTTACTCAGGTTACGTTACGCCCAACTATTTTTTTTGTCTGATTAAACGATGAGGAGAGTTGTGTGATGAGTGGTACCTAGGACCTACCGAATAATTTTTTAGCTTTTAATACATTATTAACATCAATATTGCCCTAGATTCATGAGTAGGGTGGTGTGATGAGTAGTACCTAGGACCTACCGAATTATTTATTAGCTTTCAGTACATTATTAACATCAATATTGTCTTAAGTTTAAATAAAACCGTTTAAATTAAAAATATTTTTTTCTTAATTTATTAATATCTTCTATTATTACACCTGTTATGTAGTAAAGTAAGTAATATGTAGTAAATGTTACATTGTACTTTTATTATGCTTATTAATAAAGAATACACTTTAAAAACTATTGTTTTATTGAATGGTTCCGTCAAGTATTTCGCTTTCCAAAAGAGTTTCGTCGCCAAAAAATTTTGAGAACCGCTGGTCTACGCTATATATAATTCTTTCTGATAATGTTTGAGCCACCTTGTAAAGTGTCCGTTCTCTCCACCCTACATTTTAACCACCCTTTATATGCAACGTTTTCTAACATTGTGTTAAACACATGGTAAACTATAATTTATAAAGTAGGATGAATCTGCTCATGGTCTATCCTATATAACATTTATTTACCATTTTTATCCACCCTGTAAAACAATAATTTTACTCCTCCCTCGATTTCAACCAGCCTGTAGATTTCATATTTGCTTTTAGAGTCTTGCTAAATTCGGAAACCGCCGTCAGAATGTTGGTATATGTAAATAACATGCGATTGCATTCTTCATTTAGATTCACTTTAATTCTTCATTAAAAATTGGAAGGCAGACTACAAGACAATGTACATTAATAACATAACATTTTATATAGGTAAATGCAGACTTACGGACCAACAAATATAACATTTTTGTACCACCCTGTATAACTATAAATCCACAAAAAAATTAATCTCGAAATAGCTCGGCAACTGTAAAATTGATACTGGAATGTACGAGAGGATTCGATGCTGATTTTAAAAGGAGCCGCAGTTAGTTAGTTATTGCGAAGAGTGTATTTCGTGTTATTATTTAGAGATTCGAATCAGATGTTGTGAATATTTCATGTAAATAAAAGTTTCTAGAAAGTGAGAGTAAATATTAGTTTTTAAATTTTAGTTGAACCCACAAAGTTTATAACAATTTTGGTGTCGAAGTGCAGGATTAAGTGAAGTTAAAATCGCAATTTAATTTATGGAAACCCGAAGTATGGAAAAATAAAATGTACGAGACTACCAAAAAAATATTCAAACAGATTACAGATGGACTATACGAAAAAATAGCTCATATCCCGGAAAAACGTGACAAGAAGGCGAAACAACATCAAGAAGAAATTCAACAAAGGTTAGTGAAATCTTTTGATGAAAAACGTAAATTAGAATTAGAAAATCTGCAATGGATAAAAAACAACAAAAACTTGTTTCCACGATGAAAAGCGAACAAAATCTTGTTACTGCCATGGAAGAAAAACAACAAAATTCAATTGAGGGATTATTCTCGAAATTTGAAGAAAAACAAGAACAAATTGAATTAATACAAGTCCATCCTGAAGAAAAAAGACAACTGCAATTTGAAAAATTAATGTAAATAGTATCGCAAGTTAATGAAACTGTTAATGAACGAATGCAAATAGTGGAATCAGATATAAAAGAAATAAACGACGACATGAAGATCCTAAAAAATAATGTGGAGGCTCTTGAAACCAAAGTAGATAACATCGATTCCATCCAGAGCCAGGTGAAGTTTGAAATCAGCGCCATCCAAAACAAAGTGGAAGTCGAAATAAAACAACTACAACAAAACTTACAGCGAGGAAAATACCAGACCACCATGAGTACCAAAGATTCCGTTAGCAAACCATTGGATGGCAGTTCATCTTGGCACATGTATAAACGGCAATTTGAAGCCGTGGCTACAACTAATGGATGGGATAACCAAGAAAAATCTACGTCTCTTGTAATTTCCTTAAGAGGACCGGCCTTAGAACTCCTCCAAAGCATTCCAGTAGATGAACCAGGCAAGATCATCGCCATCCTGGACAAGAGATACGACAATCAATCCCTGATCCAAGTATACCAGGTGCAACTAAGTGGAAAAATGCAAAAAATCGGAGAGAGCCTTCAAGAATTCGAAGCAGAGATCAGACGGTTAGTACACTTGTCCTACCCAGACTTGCCCGAGAAAACGAAAGACCAATTGGCCACACCGAGTTTCATAAACGGTATCAGGGATGTGGAAGTAAGAAGAAATCTAAGGCTTAGTGGCATCAAGAAAAATCATGAAGCATTACTTCGGGCCTTGGAAGTAGAGGCAGTGATGAACATGACCAAACCAAGAGTGCGAGCAGTTCTCTTCAGTCAGGACGAACCAGAACCATCCCTGCGGGCAGTGTTGTTCGGAATCCATAATCTAGAACGATCACAAAGAACTGACCACAGAGAAGTGTAGCATGCTTGGACAGACAGGACACTTTCAACGTGACTGCAGAGTGGGGCTACCTAACCAACAGAACAGCCACATGTCCAGGGACCGTCAGCCAGTCAGCATAAGGAAGCGAATGCTGACTAACCCTCCACCAGCCCCCAAAACGTTATCCATCCGGGGATTTTGCCGAGACAGCAGCAGCCTAGTCATCATTATCATCACCATCGACACCGGCGCCTCTGTGTCCATCGCCAAGCCCAGGGCCTTGAGGACTTCGGAAATCCGGCCAGCTAACAATAACATCCAGCTCAGAACAGTCAACGGCGAGTCCATGTCAATACAGGGTGAGGCAGATGTCGTGCCACCGATAGGGGACAACATGATCCGGCATAGGGTCCTGGTAGCGAATATTGAGGACGATTTTATACTGGGTGTGGACCCAATTAGCCAGCATGGATTTATGTTCGACTCGAGATATGATGTTCTTCGGTTCCTAAATGAGGAATTTGTATTGACACGGCCCGTTAACAGCTCATCGACCTCCATAAAAATTGTAGCAGAATCTCCATCCAGAATTCCCGGTCGAACGGAACAGATTATTCATGGACAGCTAGAAAGCAACCCTGGGAGCTGCGTGGGAATGGTGGAGCCCGTACACTCAGCTCATGACTACTTAGTTGGACGGGCTGTAGTTAAAATCGGACCTAATTAGAATCCTGAATTTGTCCAACAACGACATCAGATGCCAATGGTCAAGAGATAACCTGTTTCGAGCCAGTCCAGACAATCATCAATTGCTAAGTAGGGTACCACACATTGGTGAAGGAGACAGGGCCTAGTGAAGAGTTCCTACAACAGTTTGCTGATCATTTGATACACCTGACATCAGAGGAACAGAAGAAAGCCAAGCAATTTATTATAATGCACTGGCAAATTTTTAACAGTGAAGATGGAACCACCAGTCGCATAAACATCATCCAGCACCGAATAGATACCGGAAAGGCTCAACCCACCAGAATACCACCTAGGCGACTACCATTGGGGCAACAACAGGCAGTCGAGTCCATGTTACAAAATGGAGTTATTGAGCCATCCATCAGCCCATGGTCCACTCCCGTCGTGCTAGTTAAAAAGAAGGATGGAACCACCCGATTTTGCCTGGATTATACAAAGCTGAATGACGTCACCAAGAAAGACAGCTATCCACTACCCCGAATTGATGACACTCTGACCACACTAGCAGGCTCCCGTTAGTTCTCCACACTAGTCCTAGAGAGTGGATATTGGCAGGTTGGTCTACACGAAAACGACAGAGAGAAGACAGCGTTCTCCACTAGTAAAGGGCAGTTTCAGTTCTCGGTCATGCCCTTTGGGTTATGTAATGCTCCCGCAACATTTGAGGCGCTAATGGAGTATGTACTGAGCGGATTAACATGGAGGACGTGCTTAGGATGCCTCGACGACATTCTGGTCATGGGTCAGACATTCAACGACCATTTGAAGAACCTGGGCGATGTATTCTCCAGAACTAATAACGCCAACCTGACGCACCCAGGCCAGGATGGGACGAGGTAGCTAGATACTCGGGCGTGCTGAAATCGTTATGGGGCCAATGGGACTCTCTAACAGTAGAGAATGGAATACTCAAGCGAGTTTGGGAAAGCACTGATGGCCGAGAAACCAAGTCCCAACTGGTAGTTCCTAAGAAAAAGGTACCAGCCATCCTGACCAAAGTATATGATGGGATTACCGTGGTCCATCTGGGCATGAACAAAACCCTAGACAAAGTTCGCCAGTCAGAGCTTAGTGCCGGAAATGTTACACCTGTGCAGCCAGTCAGGGCCCGAAGACCCGGGGACCAAGAGCAGAATGCAGCAGTACATTGGGGGCGTCCCATTTGAGAGAATTGCCGTCGACATCGCCGGTCCGTTTCCCGAGTCTGAGAGGGGGAACAAATACATTTTGGTCGCAATAGATTACTTCAGTAAATGACCTGGAACTACATTCAGACCAGGGGCGTAACTTCGAATCGAATGTATTCCATACGGTCTGCACGATGTTGGGGATCAGGAAAACGAGAACAACACCATTGCAGCCACAAGCAGACGGAATGGTGGAAAGATTCAACAGGACCTTGGAACAACACCTATCCAAGGTCGTCAGCAATAACCAGCGTGATTGGGATGAGCATATTCCCCTATTCCTGTTGGCATATCGCTCAGCCGTACAAAAAATTAATCTCGAAATAGCTCGGCAACTGTAGAATTGATACTGGATTGTACGAGAGCATTCGATGCTGATTTTAAAAGGAGCGGCCCATCATCGCAGCATTAGTTAGTTAATTATTGCGAAGAGAGCATTTCGTGTTATTATTTAGAGATTCGAATCAGCTGTTGTGAATATTTCATGTAAATAAAAGTTTATAGAAAGTGAGTGTAAATAATAGTTTTTAAATTTTAATTGAACCCACGAAGTTTATAACAATATTTCACCCAAACTGCAACTGGTTATTGGCTACTATATATAATTTTAATTAACATTCTGGTACTTATATCTACATTTAAAGCGGCCTGTATATGTATCAGTTTTTGACCCATTCCGTGTGACCATAGTTTTACTCCACAAAATCGTTTTTACACCTACACCTACAGTATGCCTTTACATTTTTAAAGCACTAACTATAACTCTGCTCCACATTGTATTTCAGTTATCTTATCTATGCTACTGCTTATGGGCAAGCTATTTAACCATTTTCAGATATTTACTGAACCACCTTGGAAAGTGTAATTTCTTTCTTTCAACTACCCTTTATAAGCAACTTTTCTTAAATTGTGTTAATCACACTATATAATTATAATTTTACTTGGCTCTGTGTTTCAGATAATTCATTTATGCAACGGCTCATGTTCTATCGTATATAACAAATTTTGCTAACATTTAAGAAACCTGAAAACGATGGTTTAGACATTATGGTGTGTCATCCTCAAATTATTAAAGAGGAAAAAAACAATAAAGCCATTTCGCCGTTTATATAGATCATTCAATTAATTTATGTGGCTAACATTCGTACGCTCAAAATATGACTTCTATTATTTTTTTACAAGCAGTAGAGGCAATATACAACTTTTTTCTGCTTCCACCAGCTGCTGAGAAGTGCTCCTCAATCACAGCAAAGTATCTGTTAAAAGACAACTGGCTGGAGTGCTATTTATGCTGCAATATAAGTATTAGCTGAAAATTTTGATGGATTATTTCTGTAATTGGGGAATTATGTGACAAAGAAGGAAATTTAGACACCAAAAGATCCTCACAAAACCTTATGCCCGCTGTGTGCCATTTCTCATTTCTTTGGTATCATTTCTTTTGGACGGTTGTGTGAAGGGAAGTGAAAAATACTCAGATTGCATTACAAAGTAAAGGCTTAAGTATTGATAAAATAGCCATAAAAGTAGAAGCACTTTGTCATTTCATTAAAGAGTAAAGAATGCATATTGCAGAAGAGGCAATTGATTTTGCTGAACAAAAATCGGAAGAATTCCGATAAAACGACGAATTCGAAGCAAGCAATACCTGCCCGGTGAATTTTCCACCGATGCTGGACTTACATTTAGAGCGGAACTTCAGAAGGACGTTATAATGTCTTGAGAGATTCAATATGGAACTCGAAAGAAGATTAAAGTCTATTCAAATTGTAGTTCCATTGTTTGAGGTTGTGCACTCAAAAACTTTGCTTTTGGCAAACACTGAAGAGTTAAAATTTGCTGACCTTTACGATGGGGTATCAGAAACAGGATTTTACAGAATCTAATGATGGCACTAAAATTATTTATAACAATATGCCTATCAGTTGCTTCATGTTAGAGGAGTTTCAGCAATTTAAAATTAATCAAAAATTTCTTGCGGGATGATACAATGACTGAAACCAGATTATATAGAATATGAAGCTACACAAAATATAAATTTTCATGACGTAATTTGGGGGTTTGCAAGTGTTAAAACTAGAAGGAAGAAATTTTAATTCTTTATTAACTAAATTTATTTCACACATCGTTGATTAATAATAAAATAATGTTTAAAAAAATTGTAATATTTTAATAAAACATACATTATTGTTACTTTTATGTTATTTATTATTTTAAAAGTTTTGATTGAATTTTGGACTAACACCTGGAATATCCTCCCCTGGTGCCACCCATGCCGCTACGCCACTGCTTACATCACCCTCAACAATGTTGTTTCTTATGTAATACAATTTTAGCAGTCAAATAAATTATTAAAATGTAATTCTATTATAATAACTAATAAGCATTCTATAATACTCACCTCCAATACACAGCAAATAACAAGGCACGATAATCATCAGCGCATGTTGGATCCAATAAGTTGCAAACTCCAGTGGAAACTAAAACATTTTTCTAATTATTTTAATTAAATGCTGAATTGAAATTTTTAAATGGGATTGACAGATAAATAACTTTTCCGAAAGCTAAATAGGGTGTATTAATTTTTGACTAGAAAGACCTAATGTTAAATTCATTAATGTATTATTTGTTTTTATTTTGTATTTAGGTATCTCCAATTCGTTTAATTATTTCGGATAGACCGGAAACATAGCGAATATTTAAATTAGAATTACGTTGTGTAGTTTGTTGGTTTCTTTGTTTTTTACCGATTTGGTAAATTGTTTTATTTAAATCGTCGATGCTATGTTCCCTTATTGCAAAAATATCATCAACTTAACATACTTTAGGTTTTTTGTAGAATTAAACATAAGGGTTTCCTCAAAGTATTTCATAAATGTATTGCTTACTATGAATGACAAAGAAGAACCCATAACCATTCCAAAATCTTGTACGTAGAAACCTTGTTCAAATTGAGAATATAACCAAAGTTCCATAAGGCTTATTATTGTATTAACAGATAATTGTGTTCTTGTTTGAAGTGAGTTATCAGGTTCTAATTTACCTTTTGTAATTTGTATTTATTTATCTACTGGTACATTGCTGAATAAACTGACAATATCAATACTTACTCTTTTCGGAACCTCTATGTGCTAGTTTCCCCGAAAATCATAGATGTCGGTCTTTACATCTCGCGTCTTCAAATATCAAAACTTACCAAAATTTCATGGTTATTTGTGTATTTTTAAATATTGATAAGTAGTCTATTGTATTTTTTAGTGTCTTGTGGTTGAACTCGAATGGTTCGATAATTTAGATTAAAAATTTTGAAATATTCGGCAATGGTGAGTTTATAGAGCTTACAAAGGGTTGTAAAGGAGTCCCAATTTTGTGTACGTTCGGGACTCCGTATGCGTGGTAATGTGTAAGGTGTTTTCTTTCTGAAAAAGTGAATTCGTGTTTATGATGTGAAATAATAATACATAGTTACTCGAATACTAGAAGCGTAAGCAGGAGGCTATGAGAATTATGCGAACCAAAGAGGACAGATGTGATTCTGCCGAAACATCGTCATTTTACCATCGATCCCGGCAGGGATCAGTTATAAACTACGCGAATGAATTCCGGGAAACCACCCAACACATTTACAGCCCGCGAAAACATAAAAACAAATATATATATATATATATATATATATATATATATATATATATGTATTTATTTTGGAAGATTCTAATTTTTCTTGGGATTTTGGGACCACTAAGAAATAAATATTGTTATAAACTCCGTGGGTTCAAACGTAATTTAATTTAAAAAAACTGACATGTACTGATTCTATACAATAACATCGAAATCATAACAATAGGTAAGCTCTACTAACTAACTACTGAAATTAATACCCTCTTATATAGTGTACGCCGAATATTCTGGTCGTTCTAACTTCCAAGGTCCGGTTGAATCTTTCCACCATTCCGTCTAACTGTAGGTGCAATGGTGTTGTTCTCGTTTTCCTGATCCCCAACATCGTACCGACCTTCTGGAATACACTAGATTCGAAGTTACGTCCTTCGTCTGAATATAATCCCAACGGGACGCCAAACCTGCTGAATAGCTGTTCTACCAGCACCGTCGCTACCGTGGTTGACTCCTGATTGGGTATCGCATACACCTCAGGGCATTTGCTGAAGTAATCCATTGCGTCCAAAATGTATTTGTTCACCGTCTCCGACTCGGGAAACGGACCGGCGACAACGATGGCAATTCTCTCAAATTGGACGCCCACATTGTACTGCTGCATTCTGCCCTTGATCCGGGTTTTCGGGCCCTTACTGGCTGCACAGGTGTCACATTTCCGTCTGACGTCTTCGAAGTAATTTGCCCAGTAGTACCGCTCACGAACTTTATCTAAGGTTTTATTCATGGCCAGATAACCCCCGATAATCGCATCATGTACTTCGGTCAGGAAGGTTGGTACCTTCTTCTTTGGGACAACCAGTTGGAACTTTGTTTCTCGGCCATCAGTGCTTTCCCAGACTCGCTTGAGCATTCCATTCTCTAATCTCAGAGAGTCCCATTGGGCCCATAACGATTTCAGGACGCCCGAGTATCTAGATACATCGTCCCATCGTGGCCTTGGTGCTCCTCTCTTTTTAAGTGACAGGATTGTTCGATGTCCGGATCAGCTATTTGGTCCTGGATGCACTGTTCCGTTGTCCAATCTTCATTGGCCTACATTCGGATCTGTCTGATTCTACTCTACAGGGTCTTCTTGAAAAGGCATCGGCATTATTATGCAAACGACCGACACGAAGTTTAACCTTGAAATCGTATTGCTGTAATTTCTCCATCCACCTCACCAGTTGTCCTTCTGGTGTCCAACAGCCATCTGAGAGCAGCTTGATCTGTTCGGATTAGGAAATGACGACCATAGAGGTATTTGTGAAAATAGTCTACAACCCTTATTATTGCCAGAAGTTCTTTTTTGTTGACGCAATAATTTCTTTCCGGCTTCGAGAATCCACGGCTGTAGGACTCGATCACCCTCTCTTCACCAACTTGCACCTGAGATAGGACGGCCCCCAAACTTGTTTACTGGCGTCGGTGTCTAAGATGAACTTGCCGGACTGCTTAGGAAATGCTAGGATTGGGCTGGAACATACTGCTGCCTTCAGTCGTCTGAATGATGTTTCGCAATCCTGATTCCAACGGAGTTCATGCTTGTCTCTTGGGACTGGCCAATCACGGATGGCTTCTATCTTGTCCTCGTTGGTGCGGATTCCTGACTCGGAAACGATGTGGCCCAAAAACTCTACTTCTTTTTGGAACATGGAACACTTCTTCGGGTTGAGTCTCAGGTTGGCATTATTAATTCTGCAGAATACTTCGTCCAGGTTCTTCAGATGGTCGTCGAATGTCTGACCCATGACTAGAGGTATTCTAAGCACGTCCTCCATGTTAACTCGCTCAGTACATACTCCATTACCCTCTCAAATGTAGCGGGTGCATTACATAAACCAAAGGGCATGACGGTGAACTGAAACAGCCCTTTACTGGTGGAGAACGCTGTCTTCACTTTGTTGTTTGCATGTAGACCAACCTTCCAATATCCACTTTTTAGGTCTAGTGTTGAGAACCAACGGGAGCCTGCTAGTGTGGTCAGAGTTTCATCAATTCGTAGTAGTGGATAGCTGCCTTTCTTCGTGACGTCATTAAGCTTTCTGTAATCCACGCAAAATCGGGTGGTTTCATCCTTTTTTTTAACCAGCATGACGGTAGCGGACCATGAGCTGATGGATGGCTGAATAACTCCGTTTTGCAACACATAGACTAGATGTTTTCCTTGACTGCCTGTTGTTGTCCCAAGGGTAGTCGCCTAGGTGGTAGACTGATGGGTCGATCCATCTTGGCTGGTAAAAATATGCCAGTGATTTGCAATAAATTGCTTGGCTTTCCTCTGTTCCCCTGGTGTATGTGTTTCAAATGGTCAGCAAACTGTTGTAGAAACTCTTTACTGGGCCCTGTCTCCTTCACCGATGCCTGGTACTCTTTTTCACAATAGGTGATGGTCTCTACTGGCTCGAAACAAGCTATTTCTTGACCATTGACAATTCTGATGTCGTTGATGGACAAATTAAGGACTCTAATTGGTATTTCTCGTCCGGTATTAACTATAGCCCATCCAACTAAGTAGTCATGAGCTGAATGTACGGGTTGCACCATTCCAACGCAGCTCCCAGGATTGCTTTCTAGCTGCCCATGAATAATCTGTTTCGTTCGACCGGGAATTCTGGTTAAAGATTTTGCTACAATTTTTATGGAGGTCGCTGGCCTGTTGAGGGGCGTGTCAATACAAATTCCTCATTTAGGAACCGAAGAACATATCTCGGGTCGAACATGAATCCATACTGGCTGATTAGGTCCATACACAGTATAAAATCGTCCTCAAGCTCCGCTACTAGGACCCTATGCCGGATTATGTTGTCCCCTATCTTGCACGACATCTGCCTCACTCTGTATTGGCATGGACTCGCCGGTGACTGTTATGTTAGATTTAACTGGCAGGATTTCTGATGACCTCAAAACCCTGGAGTTGGCAATAGACACAGCGGCGCCGGTGTCAATGGTGATGGTAATTGCTCGGCCATTGATGGTGCCCCTGATGACTAAGCTGGATGGATAATGTTTTGGGGGCTGGTGGAGGGTTAGTCAGCATTCGCCCCCTTATGCTGACTGGCTGACGGTCCTTGGACATGTGGCTGTTTTGTTGGTTACCCCTGCTCGGTGATCGTTCCCATAGCCTCGCTCTGCTGTCTCGTTGGAAGTGTCCTGTCCGTCCTCACCGGTGACATGCTCCTCTGTGGTAAGTTATTTGTGATCGTTCTAGTAGTTTATGGATTCCGGACAACACTGCCTGGAGGAATGGTTCTGATTTTTCCTGGTTGAAGGAAACTGCTTGCACCCTCAGTTTGGGCATGCTCATGACTGCCTCTACGGAAGTAAAGCTTCATTACTTTTCTTGACGCCACTAAGTCTTAGATTTCTTTGTACTTCCACATCTCTGATACCGTTTATGAAACTCTATGTGGCCAACTGGTCTTTCGTTTCTTCTGGCAGTTCTGGGTAGGACAAATGTACTAACCGTCTAATCTCTGCTTCGAATTCTTGAAGGCTCTCTCCGGATTTTTGCGTTTTTCCACTTAGATGTTTAGTTGTACCTGGTATCTTTGGCTCAGGGATTGATTGTCGTATATTTTGTCCAGGATGGCGATGATCTTGTCGTCGAAATTGCCTTGTTTAAACACTGGAATGCTTTGGAGGAGTTCTAAGGCCGGACCTCTTAAGGAAATTACAAGAGACGTAGATTTTTCTTGATTATCCCATCCATTAGCTGTAGCCACGGCTTCAAATTGCCGTTTATACATGCGCCAAGATGAGCTGCCATCAAATGTGGTGCTAAGGGCATCTTTGGTACTCATGGTGTTCTGGAATTTTCCTCGCTGTAAGTCCTGTTGCATTTTTTAAATTTCTGTTTCTACCTTGATATAGATGGCACTGATTTTATCTTGTACTTCACTTTGTACTTTGTACTTTTTTTAATGGAATTGGTTTGGTCTTGACCTGTGTTTTGAATTGAAATAATTTTAAATTTTACCAGGCTTTGGATGGAATCTAAAACTATTTGCATTCTTTCATTAACTGTTTCATTAACTTGCGCTACTATTTGCATTAATTGTTCAAATCGCAGTTGTCTTTTTCTTCCGTTTTGCCTTGTTTTTTTTCATATTTCGAGATCAATCCTTTCAATAAATTTGGTTGTTTTTCTTCCACCGTGGAAACAAGAATTGTTGTTTTTTCATCAAAAGATTTCACTAACCTTTGCTGGATTTATTCTTGATGTTGTTTCTCCTTCTTGGCACATTTTTTCAGGATCTGAGCTATTTTTCGTCTAGTCCATCCGTAATCTGTTTGAATTTTTTTTGTAGTCTTACCCAATTTTTCCAAACTGCGAGGTTCCATAAATCAAATTGCGATTTTAACTTCACTTAATCTTTCACTTCTGATCACCAAATTGTTATAAACTCCGTGGGTTCAAATGTAATTTAATTTTGAAAAACTGATATTCACTTCAACTTTCTAGAACTTTTATTAATACGCTTTTATTAAGTCGATGTGTATGTATGTATTCTATGTAACGGACACTTTCAACGTAATTTTCACCAACATAAAGAAGTCCAATTAAGTTGAAAATTGACACACGTGTCAAGGGCCGATGACAATAGAATTCTATAAGTTGAATTTTCCCGATTGTTGTCTTTTTGTCATTGTTCTTGACTAAATACAAATTCGTCTATTAACTACTGCCATCTAGTTGGCAGTAGTAAAACTACAATGAAATGGAAAGGTTAGCAAGCATGAAGTAAACTTTTAATTATAAATACATCGTTATGAGACTAAAAATAATTATAGTTTAAAAAAACTAAATAATACGCTTTAGTAGCAAACCGAACTAAAAAGCAGAAAATAATTTTTAATTATGAACAGTTTATATTACAGCAGTAAAAAGCGTGGGGTACATTTCACTATATTTGCATAACTATCCTCTTATAAATAGTTGCCAATAGAATATTTGTAAAATTTAATATTTCAAGCACCCGATGCTTTTTACTGCTGTTCATAATTAAAACTTATAAATTATTTTCTGCTTTTTAGTTCGGTTTGCTACTAAACGTATTTTTTAGTTTTTTTAAACTATAATTATTTACACATATTAAAACATCAAATATTTTCAGCAGCTGATTCTATACAATAACATCGAAATCATAACAATAGGTAAGCTCTTCAAACTAACTAACTACTGAAATTAATATCTCCTTATATACGCCGAATTTTCTGGTCGTTCTACCCTTGTTCGCACAGCGTCCAGATACAGTTTTTTTCACATCCGGACATTCTAGTTCTTCTCTTTTTAATATCCAAGCGATTGATGTGTAATTGGAATGAATAATTTACGTTGCTTTCGCCAGGGACGGAGTGGATAAATTTTATAACGATACAGATGAGTCCATTCCTGGCATTAAAATATTGTTGCGAAATTTACCTAAGCCGGCCCTGGTTTCAGTCCAAGACATCAATCGCTGAGAGGACAAAAAAATTAATCTCGAAATAACTCAACAACTGTAAAATTGACACGATTGTACGAGAGAATTCGATGCTGATTTTAAAAGGAGCGGCCCATCATCAATCTTCCAGGCAGTTGGTGCGACGAAGAGCTTATGTTGTATTATATTTGTGATATTCGAATCAGCTGTTGTGTATATTTAATGCAAATAAAAGTTTTTAGAAAGTGAGAGTGAATATTAGTTTTACAATTTTAAT
The DNA here is from genome assembly GCA_034190945.1 of Octodonta nipae. Taxonomy (NCBI): domain Eukaryota; kingdom Metazoa; phylum Arthropoda; class Insecta; order Coleoptera; family Chrysomelidae; genus Octodonta; species Octodonta nipae. The sequence goes on along the minus strand of CM067218.1, from coordinate 73,153,567 downwards.
TGAACCCACGGAGTATATAACAAATTTGGTGATCAGAAGTGCAGGGTTAAGTGAAATTAAAATCGTAATTTCATTTATGGAAACCTGAAGCATGGAAAAAACTGACAAAACTACCAAAAAAAATTATCAAACAGGTTACGGGGGAATAGATGAAAAATAACACAGATTCTGGTAAAACGCGACAAGAAGGAGAAACCACATCAAGAATAAATCCAGCAAAGGTTAGTGAAATCTTTTGATGAAAAAACAACACATCTTGTTTCCACGATGGAAGAAAAACAACCAAATTTATTGGACGGATTGATCTCGAAATTTGGAAAAAAACAAGGCAAAACGGAAGAAAAAAGACAACTGCAATTTTAACAATTAATGCAAATAGTATCGCAAGTTAGTCAAACAGTTAATGAAAGAATCAGGAATCCGCACCAACGAGGACAAGATAGAAGCCATCCATGATTGGCCAGTCCCAAGAGACCCGGTAGAGCAGAATGCGGACATTGTCTGAAGACGGAACAGCGAGTGGGTATCACCATCAGACAGATCCGAGTACAGGCCAATGGAGACTGGACAACGGAACTGTGCATCCAGGACCAAATGGCTGATCTAGACATCAAATCAATCTTGTCACTCAAAACGAGAGGGGCACCCCGGCCACGATGGGACGAGGTAGCTAGATACTCGGGAGTGCTGAAATCGTTATGGGACTCTCTAAGAGTAGACAATCGAATGCTCAAGCGAGTTTGGGAAAGCACCTATGGCCGAGAAACCAAGTCCCTACTGGTAGTTCCGAAGAAAAAGTTACCAGCCATCCTGACCGAAGTACATGATGGAATTACCGGGCGCCATCTGGGTATGAACAAAACCCTAGACAAAGTCCGCCAGCGATACTACTGGGTAAATTACTTCGAAGACGTCAGATCTTGGTGCCGGAAATCTGTGCAGCCAGTAAGGGCCCGAAGAACCGGACCAAGGGCAGAATGCAGCAGTACAATGTGGGCGTCCCATTTGAGAGAATTGCCATCGATGTCGCTGGTCCGTTTCCCGAGTCTGAGAGGGGGAACAAATACATTCTGGTCGCAATGGATTACTTCAGAAAATGGCCTGAGGCATATGCGATTCCGAAACAAGAGGCAACCACGATAGCGACGGTGCTAGTAGAACAGCTATTCAGCAGGTTTGGCGTCTCAATGGAACTACATTCAGAACAGGGGCGTAACTTCGAATCGAATGTATTCCAGAAGGTCTACACGATGTGGGGGATCAGGAAAACGAGAACAACACCATTGCACCCACAGTGAGACGGAATGGTGGAAAGGTTCAACAGGACCTTGGAACAACACCTATCCAAGGTCGTCAGTAATAACTTGCGTGATTGGGATGAGCATATTGCCCTATTCCTGTTGGCATATCGCTCTGCCGTACATAATAGTACAGGCCTGACTCCAGCCAGGTTCCTATTCGGAAAAGAACTGCGATTACCCTGCGATTTGGCTTTTGGCTCCCCCGAAGAACCTTCTCAAGACATCAACGATTATGTCGACCAGCTCCTACATAACATGCTGGCAATGTACGAATTAGCCCGAACGCAGATGTTGGCCACCAGTGACCGGATGAAGACACGATACGACCTTAAGGCCAATTCAGTCGAGTTCCAAGAGAGGGACAAAGTCTGGCTGTACAACCCCCAACGAAGCAAGGGTAATTTCCCAAAGCTTGCACCCGCCTGGGATGGTCCATACGAGGTGGTCAAGAGGCTTAATGACGTCGTCTACCGGATCCGTCGAAACCCCAGGGCTAAGTTGAAGGTGGTCCATTTAGATCGACTCGCTCCCTACCATGGAAAGGATGTTTCTGATCGGGGTAGTGTTGCGAAATTTACCTAAGCCGGCCCTGGTTTCATTCCAAGACATCAATCACTGAGAGGACAAAAAAATTAATCTTGAAATAACTCGACAACTGTAAAATTGACACGATTGTACAAGAGAATTCGATGCTGATTTTAAAACGAGCGGCCCATCATCGCGGCAGGCATTTAGTGCGGCGAAGAGCTTATGTTGTATTATTATTGTGATATTCTTCAGCTGTTCTGTATATTTGATGTAAATAAAAGTTTCTAGAAAGTGACAGTGAATATTAGTTTAGAAAAAAAAACTAATGTCATATATGAAATACCATGTAAAAATTGAAAAGGAACATATATCGGCCAAACAACACAACTATTGAAAAATAGACTAAATAATAAATAAATAAAGTGAAACAAATCAAATAAAACGAGAAATATATGAAATGATATATATAGAGACACAACCATTTGCTATAAATGCAAAAACTGACACCAAAAATTTAAGTACGATTTATAGCATTATACTAAAAAAAAACAAGTCGATAAAAATTGTACCTCCCCCGTATACGACCAACCTGTAATGAAATCTCAAATAAACGAGCAATTTTTTTTCGTGATCCATTCCAGATCCACCCATTCCAGAAAGAAACAAACCAACAAAACAGTTTACCTGCATTTTTCTGTAAAATTTTCGTTGTGGTGATGTAATTTTTATGATAGTTTTTAGTGCTAAATGTTTTATTATATCACATAAGTAATTGTATTTTAAAGTAAACTAGATTAACCTTATTTTAATGTTTCATAGGTGTTTCTAACAAAACAGTAACAAAAAAATTTTGAAAAAGGCCGAAACTTAATTAAAAAATAAAAATATTTATTCCCATATATATATATATATATATATATATATATATATATATATATATATATATATATATATATATATATATATATATATATATATCATCATATGCAGCTATATTCAACCAATTTTTCATGGTGTATCAGATTGAAAGATTGCAGAGGAACTTGAAGAGCTGTGGAAATGGAGAACTTAAGGTCTTGAGAAGAGAGGAAGAAGAAGAAGAGCTTAAGATCTGTGAGAAGGACTGAAGGACTGTATTTAAGAGAATTGAAGATAGGTGGGCAAATGGTCGGTTTTACTAACTGAAATGAAGAAGAAGAAGAAGTGTAGGACTGAAGAATTGAAGAACTGGCTCGAAGGATTGAGAAGACGAACATATATATATATATATATATATATATATATATATATATATATATATATACATAACATATATATAACCGAGGACCAAGAACCCATTTTGGAAAGATAAACAGTTGTTCCCTTTCCGCATATATATATATATATATATATATATATATATATATATACTCCATAATCTTCAAGTCACGAATGGCATTCCGCCTTAAGAAGAAAGTCTTTGATAAGTGTGTTCTACCAGTACTGACATACGGTTGCGAAACCTGGATTCTGAAAACCGAACTTACAAGAAAACTTCAAGTAGCACAAAGGTCTATGGAAAGATGCATGATCGGAATAACGAGAAGAGATCGGAAGAGAATAGAGTGGATAAGGAACAAAACCCAGGTAATAGATGTTATCCACAGAGTAAAATCTCTGAAGTGGCAATGGGCAGAACATTTGGCAAGAAGACAAGATAATAGGTGGTCAACAAAAATCACGCAATGGTATCCTAGGGGTGGTAAAAGACCAAGGAAACGCCCCAATGTAAGATGGGACTATGACATCGAGAAAATAGCAGGCATAACCTGGTCCCAAAAAGCGTACAACAGAACAACATGGAGAGAAATGCGAAACGAATATGTAAGAGAGGCTACACCATGAAATAATGGTCGAAATTAGCTGCATATGATAATGATGATATATATATATATATATATATATATATATATATATATATATATATATAATGTAAGAAAGGTTTCGGGAAGCAGCCTTTTATGAGCGATTTTATAAAGAAGTGAAATACACTTTTACTTGGCCGAATTCTTCGAAAGCATGACATAGCGACAGCTTACAAACCGCACCAGACCATAGGCACCAGTTTAGGAAATCCTAAACCAAAAGTAAAACTTGAAAACCAAGGGGTATATAGTATAACTTGCGGAACGTGCGATAAGGTATACGTCGGACAAACGAACAGGAGAATTTCAACCCACACAAATTAGCTGTCAAAAATAAACAAACGACATCGGCCCTATTCCAACAGCAGCAACAATCGGCCATAAAATCAATTTCAATAGTTGTAAACAGATCTCACAAACTCCTCACTACAAAACCAGACTAATACGAGAAGCTATTGAAATTGAGAAAACTGGACAACTAAACAAAAGAGACGACGCCCTGCACCTCTCTAACACTCTAACAATTATAAAACAGCAAAATAAAACACAATTAGCTACACAAAATACAAACCCGACACGGCAGCGAAGGGGGCGGAGTCAACACCGACCAATCAGGCGCGATACGACCTCCGACGGAGACATATAAAACAAACAGCTCAGGCAGATCATCTCTCAGTTCACCGTAACAACGCATTGAGAATGCCAAGTGAGACCTTGGCGAAACGTCTGCAGGATTCAAACATGAATCAATATAACGAACGGATATATTCCCGGATAAATATTTTTTCACATTGTTCCATCCGTGAAAGCCTACGACTAGGCATATATATCTCAATCTGCCTACTCTCCAAGAGTCACTATGCAACTGATGATGAAAGGGCTGTGAGGTGATTGGTGGGCGTGTTTGGTTTGTTTAATCTGACAATTACTACTAAACACAAAAGAGTCCTTTCTGGAAAATAAATTCTTGCGATTATAGCGATTTTTTGTTGCCGCATCGCTCAGTTGGTTTGGTTTCGTCTGCAGTAGTAGTTTTTAACTCTCACGTTGACATATCCCATCGCCCGCCCCGTGCATATCGCGTTTACATTGCTATGGTCCCATATTGCAACAATATCATCAGCGTTAGGCTGAGTCTCAAGTAAATCCGATTTGCGCGGTGCGGGCGGTGTGTTGCGTCAAAGTGACAACCGAAAACTATCAGACACATAAAAAGAATTCACTTTGTCTTTAGTGAAAAATAAATTCGTGCGATTCAAGCGATTTTGTGTTGTCGCATGGTTCAGTTAGTTTGTTTTAGTCATTAGTTGAAGCTTATAATTGTCACAGTGACGTATAGCACCGCCCGCACTGCGTCTACGTGGGACACAGCTTGATACTTTCCTTCTAATTAATTCTCAATTCCTTAATAATACCTTTTTTCTAATACTCCGTAGAAAACAAATAGTAAAGTTTTGTCACATTAACTTACTTTGATCAGACATTTTGGGCAGAGGATATTTATCGTCTACAGTGAGTTCGTTTAACTTCCTATAGTCGATAATAACTCGCCACTTTTGCTTACCAAAAGCATCGAGCTTCTTGGGGATGACCCATACGGGGGAGAACCAAAGGAGAAGAAGACTGCCTGATAATGCCTTGATCAAGCATTTTGGCTATATGGGTTTTCACTTCCTTTTCACTTGAGGATATCTGTAAGATTTTGTGAAAACGGGCTTGGTATTATTGGTGTCAATAGAGTGTTTCACGACGTTAGTTAAAGTCAAAACATCGCCTTCGAGGTAGAAACTATCTCCGAAGTCTAAACAGAGGTTCCTGATAAGTACTCGCTCTTCATCATTAAGGTGTTCAATCCGAATTTGTTCCCTAATGGTTAAGTTTCTATCTAAGTTTAGAGACTTCAAAAGAAAATGAACTAAAAAGCATGAAATAATATTTTGCTACAATTAAATACTTTTTATGAAGTCGGTACCAAACGAAAGTGAAAATATTTTGTGAGGTACGAGTACATTGATGAGTTATACTTCGCAACTTCGCTGTTCAAATTGGCACCGAATTCATAAAAAGTATTTAATTGTAGCAAAATATTATTTCATGCTTTTTAGTTAATTTTCTTTTGAAGTTGGTTTTTGTTTTTTTAAAAATGTATTTATTTTACAATTTTCAGTGATGCAATGGCTTAATTTTATGCAGTTTTCAAATCTAATTAACTCCTTCTATATCGCCTAACATAAGGTGTTTTACTGTCATGTATTAGCTTGACCAATAGAATATCTTGTTTCGTAGATATGTATGTTATATTTAGAAAAATTTTTATACTACTCTAACTTAGGTGGATCCGCTATATTGTAGACGATTAGAGTATCATCATTCTTTATGTTTGTTAATTTTCCTGCATTCATTTAATAGTCTCCCCTCCGCGGAATCTTATAATAAATCGTTATACAGTTTTATTTAATTAATTTACTTTGGCTGATAATAATTTGAGATGTTATTAAAAATAAAGGTACTTAACTTAAACAAAATTTATAATCAACCTATTACACAATTTGAGAAAGTGACATGAAGATCAATTATATAGTTTTTAGTGATATGGCATAATTAATTTTTTTAAATATAATTCTTGTTACCCCTGTTTGATAAGATTTTTATACATTATGGCATTTTACTTTTAAGCAAAAGTCATATTTGGTGACAAACTTCCTATAAAGTTATAAAAGTGACATATAATGATTACAGTATATTTTTCTGACCATGCATATTTTTTTATGAAGAATATTTTTTCTCTAAATACTTTACATAAGAAGTTTTCCGTTTGAATTCAACTTATGAAGATACACTGTTTATAGAAATCAAGTGAGGACATCTACCTTGAAGTTGATTAACTGACATTTATTTAGATTTATTTCCAGTCAACTTTCAATTTACTACAATTTTTAATAATACATGCCAATTGGATGTAGTTTTTAATTCTAATAAACTTGGCTTGTTTACAATTTGAGATGTTATAAAAAAATAAAGCTCACTTTTAAACAAAACTGATTTATTTTTTGAAATCTAGTATATAGTTGTGAAAAGTTAAAGAAATACTTATTATACAACTTTTAGTGCAATAGCGTAGGTAGATGCATTTTTAAATTATAATTACCTGGGTGACCAAGCTTCACTCGTAAATTCAAGGTGTCATCATCAATCTAATATAATCTTATTTCCCTAAATTTTTTTAATACATGGTGTTAGTATTAGTAGTGTTAGTATTCTATTCCACCCTATATTTTAACCACCCTATATATGCAACTGCTTGTGTATGACTGATATTCTACTCAATACCATATTCTAATCATCCTGTATATGCCACTCTACACACACTTATGTTTCTAAAATCTTTTGACCACACTCTGAAACTGTAATTCTACTTCGCCCTATATTGTATAACTATAATTCTGGTCCAACGTATATATAATACTTTTTATAGGCTCTCAAATATAATATTTTTGTGCTAACACATTTTAAGTCACACTGTATAACTATAATTTCACACCACAATATGTTTTAACTACCCTGTATATGAATTTGCCTATATCCACCTATTGTTATATTTTTTTGAACCACCATGCATAATTATAATTCCAGTACATCCAATATTGCAACCGCTCTGAAAATGTAATTGTTAATGAGTTCTCCTGCAGCTGTAACATACTATTAACATTTTTTAACCATCCTTCATAACAATATTTGTACTCCGCCCTGTAAGTCAGCAATCATTAATTTCCAACTGCTATGAGCTACCTTATATAATTATTTTTCCTTGCTTTTTTCTAACCATCCTGTATACTATAATTACATTCGACACTATGTTTTCACCATCTTGCATAGCAAATCTTATGGATCACCTAACATATTAATAACTACTCTATATAATTATATTTTTACACCACAAATTTATATTTATATGCGTGAAATTAATATGCAAACACATAAGATTTTACTCATCCAAAAATCGCCTGCCTTGGCAACTTTACCACTTTGAAAACTTGAGATCTCCAGGTGTAAAAATATAATGCTAGGAAAATATGAGGGAGGCATTTAATAGTTACTTGTTCGGAACATACAAATACAGTTTGTATTGAAAAATGATTACAAGAGCAGTTTCACTCTCAAATAACCCTGTATTGAAAGAATTTTTACAAGATGAATCTCACTCTTACATAGGTTACCAAATCACCCTGTATTGAACACCTTTAAATTACAAAGCAGCTATCTTGATTGTCGCAAACTGTCAATAATATTTTTAATTATCTAATTTCTTAGCAAAACGATTTTTCCCAAATCTGAGACCCTCACCAATCGATTTCTATACATTAAAACTTCTAATTGGCAAAATTTCATCGAAATCGTTAGAGCCGCTTTTGCAGAACTCAATTGCATATATACATACTAGTATTAGATTACTTCAATTTGATAACAATTTTACATCTTAACAGAAATGAAGATACTTTAATTTGTAATCAAAAGTCCTCTTTGAAGACAAACCGCGTCTACAGTTAATAAAAAATTGACATGGAATGATTACTGTTTATGTTTTAGACCATGTAAAAAATCTGTTTCTGAAGTATAACTTTTTCTCTTAAAATTATGAATAAAAATAAATCGTTTGATTTATGAATACACACTGTATATACATATTAACTGACACTTATTTTGATTAATTCTTCTTATTTACTCCAATTTCCGAATAGTTAATACCAGTACCTCTATCAAAGCTTATAATACCGGTGACTCCACCAAGACATAGAATATAAGAAAATAGGTAAAAAGTTTTTCTCCCTTCTATAAGAAACGATACAAGCTATGCGAAAACATTTCTGACCACATTGAGATATCACGTAACTAATTCAATCCCTTTCAATTTGTACCACGTTCCCAATAAAGTTTTTCAAATTTTAATAATACCGGCTCCTCCACCAAGGCATAGAGTACATGAGAATAGGTAAAACTAGTTTTTCCCCATTTTCTAAGAAACGGTAGAAGCTATTTTAATGAAAAAAATATGGGACCATTTCGCTATCCCCCCAAACAGGATCCAGTAAAATGGTCCAAATTCCTCGAGTCGTTTCCGAGTAATCGGTGAACAAACATAAAAAAACATAGATACAGATGAATTGAGAACCTCCTTCTTTTTGAAGTCGGTTAAAAAGGATGTGTTTGGTCAGGAGGTTCTAAATCAAGATCGGAAAAATTGACCGTCTTGGGCATTGTATTCGCGTTTATTATTTAAGTTAGAAATTCTCCTTTTCAGTTAACACTTTGTCAATTACTTGTGTCGGTAAAATTGCGTCAGTATTTCTAAGTTCACATTTAAGTTTGAAAATTTGTTCGGTTCGTCCTTGGATTGTTATTTGATTGTTATGAGTATGAGTTGGTGCCTTAGTACTGCGGGTGTCTGTTGGTTTTGTATTAGATTGGTCGTGATCGGGCACTTTATGTAGGTGGATAGTTTTAAAGTTAGTAATTAATTGTTTGGATTTTAGGTCGACGATACATTCGTAATGCTCAATCAATTGACTGGTCGGCATAATCGTTGATGTTTTGGGAAGTTTCTTCGGGGGAGCCAAAAGTCAAATCGCAGGATAATCGCAGCTCTTTTCCGAATAGGACCCTGGCTGGAGTCAGGCCTTTACTATTATGTACGGCTGAGTGATATGCCAACAGGAATAGGGGAATACGCTCATCCCAATCACGGCACGGTGTTCCACCTTGAAATCGTATTGCTGTAATTTCTCCATCCACCTGGCCAATTGTCCTTCCGGTTCTTCATGTCCAGCAGCCATTTGAGGGCGGCATGATCTGTTCGAATTAAGAAATGACGACCACAGACGTATTTCCCTTATTATTGCAAGCAGTTCTTTTCTGGTGACGCAATAATTTCTTTCCGGTTTCGAGTACTAACCTTGGGAGAGCTTGGGTTTTTTGTCCTCGTTGATGGCTATCTTCCACTGAAGGCACCATTCCGCTAAATCGTCAGGCTGGCTCGAATCTGAAAGATTAGCATCCTATGGCGGTGATCCCAATGTTAGTTCCTGACAGCTTGAGAGGGATTTATACGTGAGTAGAACCTGTATTCGACGAATAATATCAAAGTATAGGTAATTTCCATCCTTTTTGTCCAATTACACTAAAGGTTCATGAGGTGGAGTAAAAATTATGGGGGAATTTAAATTTTAGTACGAATCTTATTTACAGACAAGTGTACGTTTCATTATTATCGAACCAAAACCATCTACTTTTTTACGTAGACAGTTAGCCAAGATGGACAGTTAATATTTGTGCAGGAATATTCAGCAACATTGTATTGGTCCAATTTTCTTTAACGCTGTTTTCAATTCCACCAAGTAGCTACTTAAATTTCTTAGTTAACAATTTATTTCAACTTCTAAATTAAATTTCGCCTGCCACATTAGCGAACAATAAATAAACCCTGAAGAACCAATGACACCTGAAGATGAGAAAGTATCACCCAAAAATGCAAGTTTCGTTGAAGTTGTGTTGTCTATATTGTTTATTTACTGAACGATTTTGTTATTTTTGAGGTCATTACTAATTATTAAAGATTTTAGTGAAACCCACTGTTTGATTTTCACAGCCAACTCTACTTCTGAGTACTCCATATGTATAAGGAAGACTGGAAGGAAAGTATTTGAGACAAATACAGATAATTTTATATCCTTGGAAATGAGTGAAAACTCACGTCAGATCGCATGCGAAATGAAACTCCACAAGCTTTCTATGACTATGAACATATTTTATGAATAATAAGAAAACACACAACAAGTATAAAACATTTTGATTTCTTGATTTCTTAAAAAAATGTTAGAAATAGATACACGGAACCTTAAATGGAATGAAAAGAAATTAAATGAGTTATCAGGTACCTTGACAAAAATCTGGCTCTTCAATAAAAATTTGAAATAATCAAGTTATTGAGGGTTAAATTTTTCAAAATTCGAGGAACTATCTCGGATTAGGGTTGTTCTATAGGACATGATTGAATTCTACGAAACTAGAAGCTTGACATTCATTTTTATTTATTGGCATTGTCACAAATTTCGAATTGTCGTTTCTTTATGTAACTTTCTTGTTTATTTATTGCTACATAATATATGCCTAGTGATTTCTCCAAAATAGAATATAATACATTCGCACGGAATTTTCTAGATGCAGATTCTTTAAAGCATCAATCACTTTATCCTCTGGATTTGCTCTATTAGCGTGGACTGGCTTTTTCTGCAAATTCTGCTGTATCTAACTGCTACTTCAAAGCGCTTTTCCGTACACTGCTTTCTCCAGAATCTCGTTCCAATACCTGCTGGCCTTCTGCTCCTTTATCTGCCTGCTCCTAATTCTGCCAGCTTTCTTTATAAATTTACTGCAATCTCAAACCAATGCTGCTTTCTATCTGCTTCTTGACTTAACTGCTCTGTTTATAATGTGGCTTCTATACTGAATGCACTTCACCAGCTTCTGTGCACACCTGCTTTCTTTAAATCTTCTGGTTGATGGTTGCTTTCTCAATTAACTTGTAATAACATTTAAACAATTTTGAATTTTGAAAAAATTTTCTCTGTCAAACTTTCTGACAGTTAAACGTCAATTTCTAACCCCGAACAAAGTTTACTTTAACACTGCTAAAATCTGAATACCCCTTATGACATGCCCTGTCGCGTATTTGTATTTTTTTATATTGACCAACCAAATTCATCTAACTTTTTTTAACGAACTTTCCAATTTTCTTTCCTCCATATGTTGATCCACTTGTTCAAATTTCACTTCCCAAACGCTTAGTTTTTCAAAATGCCCTCCCATTTTTGTAAAACCTAAACAATTTTTTCTTCTTGTTCCTTGATTTAATTGCCACCTGTACTTCAAAAGTATAACCTGCTGCTAAATTTCAAACACAAATTTCCATTCTATACTGCCAACACTGCGTTCAGTATAACCAGCGATCAGTCCCTGTCGTCCTGTATAAATTTCAAATATGTGTGTTCGTTGTTGTTGTCATAATTTTGATCCAAAGTTATATGTCAAGTCAATTACAATTTTGTTGTTTATAGATGGAAATAATGAATTTTCAATCGCTATTTACCTTGAATTTTTCTATTAAGATCCTAAAAATACTAATGTTAAGCATTGCTGTACCAGAAATTTAAGGTTATTGAAAATCTGGACTTGTGAATTTGATAAACGTCACTCCCTAAAGTATTATATCACAATCAATTTAAAATTTTACTATTTCTATTGCTTAAACAATCCCGATGTAATATATAATCTTACTAGAGTATTGCTTTATGCTTGCTTAAACTATTTACTCTTTTTTAAGAAATGTTGGTAAAACTGTCAAATTTGTTGAATTCAAAAATTTATGTTTTACTAGTTCTATCCATTAAAAATTGCATTAGCAGTTACCAGTTCATGACCTGTATTTATTATTTTACAATTTCAATATGATTACTGCATCTATATTTCCATTTGATGTTAGTATTGTGTTTTTAGGGTTCCGTATATACAAAATACGGATACCCTTATAATATCACTCAGGATTTCTGCCTCTGTCACATCACAGCCATTTTCTCCTAAACTACTGGACGGAAGAGGTTGAAATTTGGTATCAATGTATAGTTTGGTGACCCGATCAGGAGTACATATCGTAAAAGAAAAAAATTTGATTTTAGGGGTACTTCTGGGGGGAAAAACTGAAAAAATCGACCGTTCCCCCCCTGATCTCCGAAACTACTGAGCCTAAAATTTTGAAAAAAATAGAAAATATAGAGCGTTGCCCGAACTTTACAGGAAAATTAAGGAGAAACCATTAATGTTAATTTTGGGGGGCAAATTATAGAATTAAATAAAAATTTAAAAATAATTTTTAACGCATCATGTGATATATCAAATGAAAGGTCTCATTCTGAGGAACACAAATATATTTTTTTCATATTAAAAAAAATTATTTAAAAAGATATTAACGAAAATATACGAAAATTTACCCATTCCCCCCCTGATCTCCGAAACTACTAAGCCTAAAATTTTGAAAAAAAAAGATATAGAGTGTTGCCCGAACTTTACAGGAAAATTAAGGAGAAACCATTAATGTTAATTTTGGGGGGCAATTATAGAATTAAATAAAAATTTTAAAATAAAAATTTTTTCAAACGCATCATGTAATATATCAAATGAAAGGTCTCATTCTGAGGAACACAATATATTTTTTTCATATTTTTAAAAAAAATTATTTAAAAGATATTAACGAAAATATACCAAAATTTACCTATCCCCCCCTTATATCCGAAACTATAAAACGTAAAGTTTTGAAAAAAAATAGATTTATAGGTTCTGACCTGAAGTTTACTGGAAAAATAAGGAGAAACCTCTACTTTTAATTTTGGGGGGGGCAATTACAGAATTAAATGGAAAATATAAAATTAAAATTGTTTCTAACCCATCATGTTTTATATCAAATGAAAGGGCTCATTACGACGAAAACAAATATATTTTTTTCATATTTTTAAAATAAATTAATTAAAAGATATTAACAAAAATATAAAAAAAATTACACATTCCCCCCCTTATCTCCAAAACCATAAGCTGGAAAATTTTGAAAAAAATGGATGTATAGCCCCTCACCTGAACTTTACTGGAAAATTAAGGAGAAACCCCTAATATTTATTTTGGGGTGGCAAATTATAGAATTAAATGGAAAATTAAAATTAAAATTGTTTCTAACCCATCATGTTATATATCAAATGAAAGGGCTCATTATGACGAAAACAAATATATTTTTTTTCATATTTTTAAAATAAATTAATTAAAAGATATTAACAAAAATATAAAAAAAATTACACATTCCCCCCCTTATCTCAGAAACCATAAGCTGGAAAATTTTGAAAAAAATGGAGGTATAGCCCCTCACCTGAACTTTACTGGAAAATTAAGGAGAAACCCCTAATATTTATTTTGGGGGGGCAAATTATAGAATTAAATGGAAAATTAAAGTTAAAATTGTTTCTTATCCATCATGTTATATATCAAATGAAAGGGCTCATTATGACGAAAACAAATATATTTTTTTTCATATTTTTAAAATAAATTAATTAAAAGATATTAACAAAAATATAAAAAAAATATCCATCCCCCCTATATCCGAAACCATAAGCTGGAAAATTTTGAAAAAACAATGGAGGTATAGCCCCTCACCTGAACTTTATTGGAAAAATAAGAAAAAAAACCTTATATATTTTTTTGGGGGGCAAATTATAGAATTAAATGGAAAATATAAAATTAAAATTGTTTCTAACCCAGTATGTTATATATCAATTAAAAGGGCTCATGATGAAGAAAACAAATATATTTATTCCATATTTATAAAATAAATTAATTAAAAGATATTAACAAAAATATAAAAAATTTTACCCATTCCCCCCCCCTTATCACCGAAACCATAAGCTGAAAAATTTTGAAAAACTAGAAGTATAGCCCCTCACCTGAACTTTACTGGAAAAATAAGAAAAAAACCCTAATATTCATTTTGGGGGGCAAATTATAGAATTAAATGGAAAATAAAAAATTATAATTGTTTCTAACGGGTCATATAATATATCAAATCCCAGGGCTCATTACGGGCAAATTATAGAATTAAATGGAAAATAAAAAATTATAATTGTTTCTAACGGGTCATATAATATATCAAATCCCAGGGCTCATTACGACGAATAGGTACAAATATTTTTTTTTTATTTTTTTAAAATGAATATTTTAAAATATATTTAAAAAAATATTTAAAAAAAATTACCCATTCTCCCCGTTATTTCCCAAACTCTAAGACCTCATTTTTTTTTGTTTATAGGAAAAATATGAAAAAATACCTAATTCTATTATTTGGCCTCCAAATAATAGAATTAAACGGAAAATAAATTACTAGAAAACCCCCATAGTAATTTTAGGGACAAATTATACAATTAAATGGAAAATAAAGATTCAATTTTCAAACGCATCATGTAATATATCAGATAAAAGGCTCATTATGTGAATTACAAATATATCATATTTTTAAATCATTTGTTTAAAAGATATTAAAAATATTAAATATCGACTTAATTCCCACTTTAGAAACTACACTATTTAAAATTGGAAAAATATATTTTATTTATATTTTTAAATAATTTGAATAACAGATTTAATAATTTATAATTTAAACTTTGACCTATTTTGCCGTTTTTCTTCCAATCTACAGGGCCTCAAAACTCAGACAGTAGATTATAAAAGGCATTTTTGTAAGTTTATTAGTAAAATAAAACTCTAATGTTACTTTTTGGGGGCCAAATTAGAAAATTAAATACATATGTATTGTGATAAAAATCAAGCGAATCCTAAAGCAGATAAAATAAAAAGTCTATGTGTGGAAAATCAAAGTGTATATTTTTTATAAATTTAAAATGCTTCCTTTAAAAGATATAAGGGTAAATATAAGAAAATGCACTTATTCCCTGCTTGTCTGAAACTGGAATATTCAAATCTTGAAGGTGGTACGGAACCCTAAGTATGCGAGTCCAACTCGCACTTGACCAAATTATTTATATCTAAGAACCACCGTAACATTTGTTTCCACTGTTTATTAATATTGGTATTATTTTATTATCTACTGAACTCTATTAAGTTTAATTATTATATGTGTTTATTTTCATTTCATATATATATATATATATATATATATATATGACATAATTCTTAATGGAATGCATCATCAAAACACTAGTCCATAGAGCCAAAAATATTTGCAACACACCCGAGGCCCTCAAAGAAGAACAAATGAAACTTTGAGAAGACCTTTTGACGAATAAATATCCGGAAACCACCATGAACAAGGCATTTAAACAATGGACAAACTGCCTAGGCAGGAAGAGGAAACCACGATAGCAACCGTATTACTACCATACACTAAAAGATTGTCGGAAAAAGTTACTACGTATTGGATACGAATATGGAATCAAAATGGTTTTCAACAAGCAACACCTTGAGGAGCATGATCACACAAATAAAGAAGGATAATCCTGCAGTACCAAAAAACGGTATATACAGCATACCTTGTGAATGTGGCAATCTCTACATTGGGGAGACGAACCGACCACTGGACACCAGGGTTAAGGAGCACCGCATAGGTATTCAAAGGGGACAGCTAACAAAGTCAGGATTAACTAATAACGTATGAAACGGACACCATTAGATCAACTGGAACCAGGCAAGGGTAATTCACAAGGAAGAGCACTGGTATAAAAGAAAATTTATAAAGACGCCATACATAATCTCTACTGAGAATATAATCAGCGAGCCCAGTGTCCAAATTAAAAACGTTTGGAGACCTCTTCTTGAACCACTGCCGCTAAGCTGATTGGACGAGACAATGAGTGTGACCGATTAGGGGTATAAATACGACCTAATTAATTATAATATACTTTACTATCTATATGCTCGCAATGTACATATAAAATTTGCTAATTCGTTATTAAAATTTTCAGTGTCTACACTTCCCGGGCTATTATGTTGGAATGAAAATGTTTAAGCGGAAGTGTTAGTTCACTTCGTTGGTATTTTTGATAGGCATATTGGATTTTTCGGCGACTTAATGAAAACTGCATGTTACAAAGCATAGAAAAATATGAAACTACTTCTGGGTCTTCCTTAATACAATGTAATTTAATAAACTATACAAATCGGGAAGGGGTTTTGGAAAAATCGACCAATATATTAGGTATATTGGTCGATTTCCATGCAAGTATGTGTTCAATCACAAATTTCATACCTTAACGAATTCAATTCTGTTCTCATATTTCACCAGTTCTATTAAATAAAACAATAATTATTCATATCCGTTCACACAGGGGAAGAAATCATGTAACATTCATAGAAAAAAAAACTACACGCCGAATTGATTTCCTCCTTCTATTTGGAAGTTGGTTAAAATAGTTTAAACATTTATAAACAGCAGTTGTAATATGAAAATGAAACCAACAATACAATTAATTGGGAAATCTCTCCACACTTCTTTTCTGTAATAGATAAATATTTGAAATTTGTAATAGAAACAAATGTAAGAAGTCAATTTCGAAAAATTTGTATATTGTGTATATTTATCTATCTGGTGTTGTATGTATTACCTGTATGTTATTTCTTGAATATTCATTGAGATGTAATCTAAGAATGTCAACCAAGAATGTTAAAA
This sequence comes from Octodonta nipae, assembly GCA_034190945.1. Taxonomy (NCBI): domain Eukaryota; kingdom Metazoa; phylum Arthropoda; class Insecta; order Coleoptera; family Chrysomelidae; genus Octodonta; species Octodonta nipae. The sequence continues at coordinate 73,136,564 of CM067218.1, read as the reverse complement.
CTGTGGCGTTTGATTGAACGAATCCACCAAGTTCCCAGATAATTTGAATCAACCAACTCCTACAGCCATATCAATTCTCTAGCGTGCGATGTAACTCACAAATTAAATGGAATATTAACAAAAACTGAATAGGTTTCGTGGAATATGTAGTAGGAAAAAAAATAATACACTAACGAAGACTAAAGAAAATTCTACATAATAATGATAACAACTGTTTTAACTTGTGGGAGTAAAACTTGGACAATGACGAAAACGATGAATGCAGAACAGCAAAAACTAAATTGTTAAGAAATGCGAAACACGCAATAAGGATATATACAGGTCTTTCATTTCAACCACTACCCACCCAAAATAACTTTTAAAATTACTTTAAAATTAATGTAAATGTAATTAGACAACTTAAACATATAATAAAATATAAATCACAAGGATACAGAGACATAGGTAAAACCTATACCTAGAAGTGAATAAAAAAATACTTTATTACATGAATCTTCAAAATACTTCAGTTTAGTTTATCACTCCAAGGTTTCATTGTTATTTTTTGTAGATGAACATTTCTTAATAAAATAACCCACTAAGAAAGAAATAGAGCAGCCATACTCTATGTAGGGTTCCACAAGAATTTCGAAACAGAACCAAAACGCTTCTCTCTGGTCGAACGTTTTGACGCGGCGTATCACGAGGCGTAGCCGAACTTAGTCGCCACCCACAACAGTACAATTTTACTATGCCGCCACCTCCGATATCTATTTGTGAGCGCGTAGTCCCTTTAAAAAAGTCGATATTGTTTACACCCCAAGCCTTAAACGTGTTGCCACAATATGTTCAAAAGCCGTACGCCGGAGTATACAGCAATTACGGATCCAGACGATGATGCAACGTCACGCTCCACGGGTTTAAACTCGAACAAAAAAAAAGGATGATGATAGTAAACTGCTTCCTAATAGTTCCCTAGCACTTGCCAAGTCGGGCCGACATTTAGAAACTGTACACCCGAGTCTAAGGACAAGAATAAATAATTTTTATACGTAAAAAAGAACAGTTATTGTAAAGTCAAAAATCTATGATGCATGTAACCCAAACTATTAATTAAAAGGGCGCGGAGGCTATCGCATTGCGCCTACAGGGGAAGCACACACTATCGCTGAGAATTTAATAAAGTCATGTGTGTTAGACATAAAATGTATGCTCGATGAAAAATCTGCAAAGCATCTGTCTACTGTGCCGCTATCAAACGATAATGTTTCACGCCTAATTAATAATCTGGCAAGCAACGTTATATTAGTTACACGTGTACAAAAAACATGATTCGTTTTGCAAATGCAAATGGATGAGTCGACTGATGTTGCTGGTCTGGCTATTTTGCTGATTATTGTGAGATATCCATATGAAAGTTCTTTTGAAGAAGATATGCTTATATGTTCACCACTGTCCACAAACACTACCGGGAAAGAAATTTTAAATAAAGCAAATAGTTTTTGAAGAAAATAATCTCAGTTGGAACGATTGCATTGACATTTGTGCAGATGGGGCTAAGGCAATCACGGGTAAAAGAGCAAGAGTAGTGTATAAATATAAAGCCCCTAATTCTAATTCCAGCCATTGTATCCTGCATAGATAAGTACTTGCGACGAATCTAATGCCGTCAAATCTAAAATTAGTTATGGATGAAGCGGTATAATTAAATAATTTGACCAAATCACGACCACTATAATCCCGATTGTTCTCATTATTCTCTGACGATTATGGCAGCAAACATAAAATACTGCTACTCCATACAGAAGTACGATGCCTGTCTCGGGGTAAAACTTTAACAAGGCTATTTGTGCCAAATTATAAACGTTTCTGTCAGTGGCAGATACATCTTTTAATTTGAAAGACTGTCTTTTATGGCGGATATCTTTCAAAAACTGAACGAATTAAATTTATCATTGCAACGTAAACATACAACAGTGTTCGAGGCCTGTAACAAACCTGTCTTCTAAAGAAAATTAGATTTTTGGATTATTTTTTACACAATTTGCAAAAGCCCAAAAGTATGTCAAACGAGATATATTCTTTTAGAAATGTCATCATGACAAGTTTGGAGTCACTGTTCAAAACGACGCCTCTGAACGATTTTTGGTGCAGAATCCGTGACGAATATCCAACGCTTGGCAAAATGGCTCTGAATATTCTTCTCTCGTTCCCAATAACATATTTGTGCAAAACACGATTCTCAACCTATGCAGCCACGAAAACAAAATACTGCAATAGACTGCAATATACTGATATGAGACTTCAATTGTTAGCTGTATATTTTTCTTTTTTAATATATGCTATTATTATACTTATTATGTAGTAAAGTAATAAATAAAATAAATAGTGACTGACTGTGCTTTTATTATTAGGAGTCCCAAAAAAGCATAAAGAGCAATAGTGATGACGACCAGAAAAACATATAATTAGTTCTTGTACTAGGTTAAACACCTAGTACAAGAACTAATTCCTCGACAAAGTCGCGTTAATTCTAATGGGTTGATGTATGGTACCAGACACCAATGCCTAACTTACGCAAATGACAATCTGGCGACTTTCAAGGAAGAAGCAGTAAGGACGTTCAAACTGCTGGAATGGAAAGCCAGAGAATACGGTCTTATAATAATTTAAAAGTAACCTAAATATGGGGTAGTGAAACACTATTCTACAGATTACCTAAATTATTAACGCCAATGGGAATGGGAAATACATGGGGTGGGGCACTTATCTTGAGACCAGGTAATGTCTCGAGAGGATTCTGTTATTTAGAAAAAAAGTTTCAAACAAAAGTTATATGGTATCAAATGGGCCATATTACGACTTCCGGTCTGGATAGGAAATGTTTTTTAATAGAAGTACCCAATTTTTACTGAGGACTCCAATAGAAAAGTGAAAAATATCAGTTTTTGTTCTTGCTAGTTTTTAGATTCGATCTACATTCTGATCAGAAATTAACCGTAAATTGTCAAGAGTGGTTTATTATGAATCACGGAAATATGTCAATTATTTCGAAAAAAAGTGTCACATAAAAGTAATAGGGTTTATGTTACGAGCGCCGGTTTGGACAGGGTATTACCTTTTCCGACCGAAAGTGTTATTTTTAAATAGAAATACCTCATTTTTATAGTAGAATTCGAAAGAAAAATGGAAACTAACACTTTTTGTTCTTGCCAGTTTTTCGATTTGTTTCATACGTTGGACGTCTTATGTTGTTTTTCATTTATTCTTCGAAGTCCACATCCACTAAAAACACTTCAGGACGGAGAAGGTCAACTGGAAGTCGTAATATAGGCTATTAGATGGTCCACTTGAAACCCTACAAGGTTTATGTCAAGCTCTTTTCGAAAAAATCGATTACACTGCAGATATTTCCTTGTCTCAAAATAAAACACTCTTAACGTTTTGTGGCTAATTTCTGGCCAAACTATGGATCAAATCGAAAAACTGACAATATCAAAAAGTGTTTGTTTTTCATTTTTCTATCGAAATCCATAATTAAAATTGCGTATTTCTATTTAAAAAATAACTCCGATCGAAAGACGCAATTTCCTGCTCATTTCATGGTCCACTGGAAACTCCACAACTTTTATCTAAAACTCGGAATAATAAAGCAAAAGAAATAGGTTTTTCTATTTCTTTTGCTTTATTGCTAGAGAAAGCAAGTACCTTCTCAAAGCATTAAGACTCACATACATAACAAGGCAAACAAAAGTGAGGGTATATCAAATAATAATAAAGCCCAAAGTTGCCTATGCGTGCGAGACAATGACAATGACCAAAAAAACCGGCAGTGACTTGGGAGCGTGAAATATTAGGAAGATCTTCGGAGAAATTAAGTACTAGGATGAATATAGAAGAAGAACAAATAAGGAAACTTCGAAGCTTTACAAAAAACAAGTATTGTTCAGAAAGTGAGAACACTAAGAGCTAGATTATTAAGACACGGAGCAATACTGCCTGAAAAAAAGATAGGTAAAAACACTGTTGTAAAGTAAATAAGTAAAAAGAAGATGAGATCTAGAAAAAAATTACTATAGGAAGTGGGAACAAGGGACTGGAAGAAGCAGCCATTGTACCGAAAAAGTGGAAAAGAACTAAACTTTTAGAGCTGCTACAGAAATATTTCACAGGAATTGACCGAGTTCTGGTAGCATCATGATTTCTTTCCCTAACTCCCTTTTCTCTCAGTTCTCCCGTCTTTTTTTCGTTTAAATTTACCGCTTATTAAAGCACTGAAACTAAGCTGGGTTTAAAAACTCACTACCTACTACTTCGCTGACATACACTCTGTAAATGAATTATTTATTTAGTCAATTGTAGAATAACAAACGCCTGATTAAAATATCGATATTAGGGAATTCGATAATAAAATATCACATGGACAAACTTTGAATTGTTGAAACGAATATATTTGAGGCTCAGACTTGGGCTAAGGCGCAGAGAAATCCAAAAAAAGTTTACAGCTACATTCAAATAATACACTAGACATACATGTTACGTCGATAACAAAATTAATAACTTTTTAAAAAAATTTATTTTTACTAAAACACTTTTTCAACTTTTACACTTTGAATTAAAATTATTACAATTAATTAATGCCGAGTTTTGCAGTCGAGGGAGAGAGATCTCAAAAATGAACTAACTAAATTAATGGTTGTGCTAATATCTACGTTAATATCTTGAATGTGTTGATATCAACTCTCCTACAACTTTACAAAGAATTTATAGGTTCTGTGATGATGACTAAGGTGGCCTTAATAAAACGTGCAGATTTACTTGACCAATAGAATACTGTTAGCTATTAAGCTCACCTCTGAATAAGTAATTTTGGAGTAAACAGAAATATCAATTACTTGAAAGGAAATATTATAGATAAGCTACAATGTTGCATAAAGGGGTCTTTCATAGTGATTCACGTAACAACTTCCCCCTATACAAAAAAGTTGATGCCATGCATCAAGTTTTCAGGAATAAAATCAAAAATAGATATAATTTCAAAAAAATTCAAAAATTAATAAAAATAAATACATTATAAGAACATCAAAGTGCAAGTTGTACAAATTATATATATATATATATATATATATATATATATATATATATGCGAGTAAAATACAATAATATAAGTATATATGAGAATAATATCAAAGGTAAATGAGTATATATAAATAAAACATAAAAATGGTTAAAATAGAATATCAAAAAATGTTAGGATTCGAAAAATAACTAAAGATACAATTTTTGTGTTATTCATACATATTTTAGGAAATGTCTTTGAGTGGCATCTCAGGGGATTCTTCTTCAATCTGCTCACCAAGGTGGATGCTACTCCTTCTTCTGGGTATGAAACGTCTAATACGTCTTTGAAAGACACTTGGAACCATTGGTGGTACAGGTGGATCATCTGGTCCTTGTATAGAGATTAGGTGTCTTCTGCGTCTTCTTTTACACTTGCAGAATACGTATAAACAAATTAGAGCAATAATTATTGTGATGGTAAATATAGTATACCAAGATAATTTGTTTGTTACCAAGGGCTGATTGATAATGTCATCTAATTGATCGGAGTATTGGGACAACTTGTGTTGAGCAATGTTTAAATCGTCTGTATTTAACTTGCTTAATTTCAATGGTTTCAAATCTGGAAGGTTGATTTTATGTACTAGATCTTCACAACAGCTGAACGGTATATTTACTGGATGGTTTCTATAGGTTATATTTTGGTATGTATCCAGTAACTGTTTGGCTTGGACTCGGGTGGATCCGATAAATGCACTACATTTTGGTTGTAGCTTTAAAATAGTATTAACGTTTACTATTTTTGTGATAACTTCTCTTCCTTCACATCTAACGGTGATCGGTAAAGGTTCTGATATACTTATTAGCCAATGGTTTGGAGCAATTGATTGGATATTATACTCCTTTGCATAAATTAATATATTCTGACATGTTTTTGGTAAGTAACTGGTTTGTTTGAAAAACTGGGCTTCACAAATTGCATCACTGTCGACTGGATAGGGCAATATGTCTGGGCAAATTTTTGTTCTTCGGTCTATAGACTTGTAATTGTCCATGTTATCAAGAGTTACGTAAAGTAGAGAGTCATCGTCTCTAGCAATATATTTATGACCAATTTGAAGTATATGGTGTAGACCTGTACGATTATCAAAAATAGGAATCGGGTATAATTGGTAAAGGATGTAATTTTCAGGTTCTACCAAAGGTATTTTTAAAACGAAGACGATTTTTGAATCAATTTGAAATGCTTCTAATTTTATTATTTCAACATACTGTGCCACAGTTGAAGTATAGACTGGTATAGGTAACTCATTTTTATACAGTGATTCAGATATCTTTTGTATTGAATTTAATAGATCATTGGGTGATATAATTGAACTGTGTAAAATTTTAAGTCTGGCAAATGAAATAGAATTTAAAATGTCATCAAGAGTTTCTTCGATAAAAACATAACTTGTCATCAATGATTCGCAAATTTGTAATACTTTTATTTGCGCTTGATAAAAGGCTAAATCATCTAAAGGTTAAAAATTGCGGATTGAATTTCTTGAAGATCTTTGTTAAATGTGGACTCGTCAATTTGTAACTTTTGTATCGTACTATTAAAATTCTTAATTACTGACGTAGTCACTGAAATCTGATTCTTTAATAAATTTTCTATCTGGTGTTCGTCTCGCGTAATTCGGTCAATAGACTGACTATAATATTCTCCATCAGATGAGTCAAGATTTCCTGATATAGCTTTCCATATCGTACCTAATCCGTTAATAATGCCGCGTTTGCGCCTGTTTGAACTTGAACCTATATAACTAATGTGTGTTGATAATTCTACTTTAAACGCAATCATTCGATTGTTGTTTTCTTTGAGTGAGTCTAGCAAATGATTTAAAATTTCATCGTTGTTTGAAATCGCCTGTTTAATATGACTAAGTTCTTTGTATACTAAGAGTGTCCATTTTGAATTTGATATTTTTAGATTACTTTCCTCTTGAAAGTAAACACCGATCGTATTATTTACTGGTGAAATTTGATATTGGCATCTTGAGATGATGATTATCCACCAAAGGATTAAAATTCTGAAAAGAAGAAATTTCTAATCAAAATAGGGTTTAAGCCTATCGAAATTTACTTTAGTAGTTTGATTAATATTTGGATTAAATAATTTTGCTGAGTTTTGATAGAGTTCTTTGATTTCATAGGGACCATTGAATTTATTTTCCGATTTATTTTTAATTTGAGATTCTTTGAGGTATACTTTATCTCCTATATTAAATTCAGGTTGGTTTTGGGATACGTTCTTATCAAACCGAATTTTTGATTTTTCTTTTTGATTATTTATCTTTGCTCTTGCTATTTTATAATAGTGTTCCATACGATTATTTAGATCTATAATATATTTAGAAATTAGGTTTTACTGATTGTATAACGTTTCAGGGGGTCTACTTGACGTATGCCCGAATACTAATTCATATGGGCTAAATCCATGGGTGTAACTTTTTGTATTATTGTAGCAAATGACAGCGTAGGGTAAAACATTAAAAGGATGTTCTTCGGGATGTTCGGCTGTATTGGCATGAATCATTTCAGAAAGTGTTGCATGAAAACGTTCGATTGAACCATTGGATTCGGGATGGTTCACACTTGAAAAAGTTAGTTTAAAATCATCATTCTGAAAGGTCTTTCATTAAAGTATTGTTGAATTCGGGGCCATAATCGCAATGTATGCGCAATGGTGTGCCATGTTGAAAATAAATTAACAAGGTGTTAACAACTGAGGAAGCTTTCTTATCATTCAGTGGATATGCTTGAGTAAATTTCGTTAATTCCTCGCGTATTGTTAGTGCATAATTTTTGTCAGGATATTCGAATATGTCTATATTGATTCGCTCAAAGGGAGTCTTTGGTGTTTCTGTTATTACGAAGGGTGCGCTTAAATTCTTTCTGCAAAATTTTACTTTTTGGCAGATTTCGCAAGATTTTATAAAATTTTCAATATTTTTAATTATTCCTGGCCAATTATATTTTTCTCTAACGCGTCTCAGAGTTTCATTTATACCTCTGTGTAAATTATTTTTTCCACAATGATATTGTTCAATGATTATTGGTATCTGATCTTCAGTTGGAGTTGTTACAATATTTTGACAAATTTTTATTTTAATATCTTTGTCAGCAAATATAAAAGATAAAATTTCAAGAGTTGATAATTCAATATTATTTTCAACATAGTATGTTTCATTTGGATTAAATTGATCTTGTGCTTTGTAAAGAATGTAAAATAAATGAGGGACTATTCTTTCTGGGTCAAAAGGAAGGGGTATTATGAAATATCTTCGTTCTTTAATTGAACTACTGGAGAATATATTAATTATTTCGGTACTAAAGTCTGGATTTATTTCGAAAAGGTCATTTATGATTTTGTCATGTGTTTCTCCTAGTTTGTTTTGGCAAAAGAAAGTTACTATATTTTTATGAGTTTTATCAAGAAGTTGAGAGTTTGAAATTTCGATTTTTGAGTAATCAATTAATGATTTGGTTTTGTAAAGTTCAACAAATCTGTTGTATTCTGAAGTCATTCTTTCATTTTCATTTTGAAGGTTTTGTTGTTCAATAAAGTCATCATTTGAAGTTTCGTCTTCAGTTAGGGCATGAATTTTTGTTTTTGAATGAAAGTTAGTACAGTCTTTGAAGTGATTTATCTTTATGCGTGATAATGCGTCTGCATTGCTATTTTTCTTTCCGGGTTTGTAAATAACTTTAAAATTATATTCTTCTAATTTAATCCTCCATCTAGCAAGTCTGCTACCGGGGTCTTTTATTGAGAAAAGCCATGTTAAAGGGCGATGATCGATTGCGACTGTAAAGGTTCTCCCGTACAAAATTGAACGAAATGTCTTAACGGCCCATACTACCGCTAGTAGTTCTCTTTCAATAGTTGAATATTTGGTTTCTGCTTCACAAAGGGTTCTAGAGGCATAGGCAATTGGAAGATCTTTACCTATAGGTCCTCGAGATAAAACGGCACCTATTGCAAAAGCACTTGCATCGGTTGTTAATATGAATTCCTGTTCGAAATCTGGATACTTTAAAATTGGGTCAGAAGTAAGAATTTCTTTAAGTTTTTGAAAGGCTTGGTTACATTCATTATCAAATAAAAATTTAACGTCTTTTTGAAGGAGTCGACTGAGTGGCTTTGCTATTTTAGCAAAATTAGGAATAAATCTGCGGTAATAACCTGCTAAGCCTAGAAATGATTTTATTTCTTTTGGGTTTTTGGGTTCAGGAAAATTTAATACACATCTAACTTTATCTGGGTTTGGTTTAACACCATCAGGAGTAATGATATGACCTAGATAAGCTACTTCACGCCTTAAGAATTCCCACTTATCTGGCTGAATTTTGAAATTAGAATTACGAAGTCATTTGAATACTTCTGAAAGTCTGGAAATATGTTCATGAATCGTGGGTGAGTATACAATTATATCATCCATGTATACTAGGGCTCTTTCATTTTGGATACCAAGAAGGATGTTGTCCATTACACGTTGAAAAGTGGACGGGGCATTTTTTAATCCAAAGGACATTCTTATAAATTCATAATGTCCGTTCTCAACTGAAAATGCTGTTTTAGGAATATCGGTTTCATTGATTTCTATCTGATGAAAACCTGAAGCAAGGTCCAGAGTAGAAAAATATTGACATTTACCTAGCTGATCCAATAAATCAGAAATATTGGGTAAAGGGTACTTATCATCGACGGTTAACTCATTTAATTTACGATAATCAATTACAATTCTCCATTTTTGCTTGCCTGAAGCATCGAGCTTTTTAGGAACAACCCAAACAGGGGATGACCATGGGGAAATTGAGGGTCGAATAATACCTTGATTTAGCATATTACTTATTTGAGTTTTTACTTCAGTTCGATGAATCCTATAAGACTTGGTGTAAACAGGTTTGGAATTATTGGTGTCTATCGAATGCTTTATTTCATTGGTGAATGTTAATTTGTCACCTTCTAAAAAAAATATGTCTGAAAATTCTAGACAAAGATTGGTAATCATTTTAATTGGTCTTTTATTAAATGAGTCCTATCAGTGAAAGCTGATTCATAAATGTTGGAATTGAGATTTAAGATTTGATCTAAATTATTTATTGGTTCTAAGGAAAGGTCTGAAAAATCAACAGATTTTGGGATTGAATTTGCGTTTATGACTGATGTTAAAAATTCACCATTTGCGTTTATTTTCACAACGGCATGAGGTAATCTAACTTTCTCCTTTTCTTGTGCTTTAAGTATGGCATCAGTATTAGATAAATTGCAGAAGAGTTTTCTTGTCCGGCTTTGAATAATGGGACAGTTTTGAAATTGATTATCAATTGTTTGGATTTAAGATCAATAATACAGTCATAATGATCTAAGAAATCAAGACCAAGAATTCCATCGAATTCAATGTCTAAGTTATAAACAAAAACTTTATGATAATCATTAGGGGCAAAAGGAATTAGGGTTGATTCTGTGATTAATAATTTTTCATTAGTAATACCTTGAATTGGTTTACTTTCAGGGTATCTGGGAAAATTCTTTACGACTTTTTCTTTAAAAATTGAGATTGAAGCTCCGGGATCGATTAGTAATTTGTGAGTTTGAGTTCTGTCAAAAATATAATAGTTTTTGGAACTTACGGTGAGTAAAGGATTTAAATAAACTGGTTCATTTGAGGGTTCGTTTGAGTATTTGTGTCGAGGTTCGTTTTGTTGAAAGTTAAGGTTTGTAACTTGTTTTGTATTTCCTCTATGTTGGGTGTTTTGTTTCCCGAGGCTAATTCTTGAAAATTTTCTTCGTTTTGAGAAGAATTATTTTGATAATAGTCAAATTCTTGTGGATTTTCATAAAAGTCATTATCATAGTATTGTTGATAATTATTTTCATAATCATCTTGAAAATGTTCGGTTTCATAATTATAGTTTGAAAATTCATAATTATGGGGATATTCATTTATGTGATACGTTCTTGGATTATTAAAATTAAAATTTCTTTGCGGATTTGGATTATTTAATTGAGGTCTTTGTTGAGAAAATTGGAGCAAAGAAGGTCTGAATTGTTGATTCGTTTGTTGGGTAAAATTAGATCTTTGTTGACTAAATTGTTGTGGGAAATTGGGTCTCGGTTGAAAATTTGTATTTCGAGATCCGTTTTGGAAATTATTTGTTGGATTCATTTGAAAACGATTAAATTGGCAATTAGGGGCAATGTGTCCATTTCTGCCACATTTGAGACATTTTATTTGAATATTAGGTTTCTTAATTTGACTTGTAGATTGTCCGTAGATTCCAGACAATTTTGGAAATTTTTGGTTTTCAAAATATGAGAGTTGAAGCTCGCGTTTTATTCTTGATTGTGCTTCTAATATATCTCGAGGATTTCCTGCACGAATGATTTGTCCTAGTCTGGGTTCTAGACCAGTCAAAAGGGTATTTAAACTCATTGTATCAATTAAACTGCACTGAGCATTTTTCTGTTCAGGGGTAAGATTTTGGGATTTTTGTACGAATGCGTGCATTTTGGCATTTTAAACTTGTAACCGACTGACAAAGTTAAGTTGGGATTCATTTTGTATTTGTTTCAGTCTTTGTAAGTCTTGGATTAAAGATGAGTGATCCCTTGAATCTCCAAAATGGGTATTTAATAATTGTTTAATTTCTGGATACGTTGTGGGGTTTCTAGAGCTTACGAGCTGTGCTGCTCTGCCACGTAACTTATTTTTAATGTGAATACTTAAAAGAAAACGTTGGTCACCAAAGGCCATATTATATGCACAGTCACATGCATTAAGGAATGATTGTAGGAAAATTTGATCTCCATCGTATTCTGGGATAATAGAAAAGATTTCTGATAACTTGTAGTTTTCTACTTGAGTTTCTTCGCTTGACATTGTAGCAAAGTTTGTTGAAATAACTTATAACTAAAACGTTTCTTAATAACTAAATCGCGTTTCTTAAAACTATATCGCTTTTTCTTTTAAAATTAAATATTTCCACCTTCGAAAATATTTCTCCGATAATAAAAATTCTTAAATATTTCCATCCCCGAAAATATTTTTCCGATAATAAAAAATAATCAAATATTTCCACCTCCGAAAATATTTGTCCGATAATAAAACAAAAATAATATTTCCACCTTCGAAAATATTTTAAATAAAAAATCAAAACAAAATTCTTAAAATTATAAGGTTTAAAGGAATGATTGGATATTAACACTGATAATCGTAAAAATGCAACAAATTGAACATAAACATAAAAATTAAAGAAACGATTATCTCTTACTTGATCTCTCTTGTTTTCATGGAGCTTGAGCCTTTGTCGTGTCCACCAGCAGTGAGGCAAATTCCGTGTTCAACCGGCTTCTTTCGACTATCTATCTTGTCCTAGCAGTGAGGCTGTGGTCCGTGTTCAACGAGGAAAGTAGATTTTTGGCTTTGGTCCTTTGTTTCGGCAAGGGATTGGAATCCGCCGTTTCCAGTGAGCATTCGCGTGTTCTAGAAACGTTCACGAAATCCGAATGAACTGCGCCAAATTTCGTTACGTCGATAACAAAATTAATAACTTTTTAAAAAATTTTTATTTTTACTAAAACACTTTTTCAACTTTTACACTTTGAATTAAAATTATTACAATTAATTAATGCCGAGTTTTGCAGTCGAGGGAGAGAGATCTCAAAAATGAACTAACTAAATTAATGGTTGTGCTAATATCTACGTTAATATCTTGAATGTGTTAATATCAACTCTCCTACAACTTTTACAAAGAATTTATAGGTTCAGTGATGATGACTAAGGTGGCCTTAATAACACGTGCAGATTTACTTGAACAATAGAATACTGTTAGCTATTAAGCTCACCTCTGAATAAGTAATTTTGGAGTAAACAGAAATATCAATTACTTGAAAGGAAATATTATAGATAAGCTACAATGTTGCACAATGGGGTCTTTCATAGTGATTCACGTAACATACATATCGCTCTAAAATAAAAAACAAAGACGTAACAGTATTTTTTTAAAACTAATTAATTAACCACCTTGACAACCTTAGTTAAAAGCGAAAACTAAAGTCTCTCACCTATATGACTTGGTGCAACTGTCCTGCCAAAAATAATTCAGTGTCGGATACCCCAACTTCAGGACGATAGACAATCTGGAATTGTGAAAAAGCGGATAGAAGAAGAAACAACGAAAACAAGGAAGTGAAGTGAAGTAATATGGAAAAACTTGTCGCTGGTATATTGCAATTTGATTTTAGAACCTGCACTTCACTATAATTAACTAATACAAATTAGTTGAGTGAGAAATATTTTTTTATCGCGAAATGTATTCCGACATCCAGGAGTTTCCGGAAAATCCAGCTAACAGAGACTCCAAATCGGAAGTTGTACTGTGTGTAACATCGTTTCCCTGTGATTCCTAGGATAGAAATCACACAAAAAAGTTCGTAGGTTTACTAAAACCTCTTAAAGAAATTACGATACTAACTTTTCGAGATTTTTCAATCCATTGAACGCAAGACAATATATTGTTTCTAGTCGAGAACCTTCATCAGTTGCGATCCCCTCAAATGATTCAATTCTCGAATAATTATATATTATATAATATAGTACATATAACTGAATTTATCTATTTTATCGCGAAATGTATTCCTAGATCCAGAAGCTAGATTTTTCTGAAACCCCTGGATGTCGAAATACATTCCGCCATAAAACAAATTCAGATATATGTACTATATACATAAATAATTATTCGAGAATTCAATCAGTTGAGGGGAGCGCAACTGATGAAGGTTCTCGGCTAGAAACAATATATTGTATAATAATTTTAGTACAATTAAATGACAAATTTACTTACTTTTCTTGTATCTGCTTCTGGAAACAGAAACGCCAATAGTGGTCCGTTCAAGAGATTTAACTGAAATCGGAACGTGGATGTGACAGTTTTGCTTGGTGATGCAGCTAACAAATAAATCTGAAAAACATTTATATGATAATTAATATGTATTATTAAGGTCTAATAGTGACAACACATTGAGAATGCCAAGTGAGACCTTGGAGACACGTCTAATACATATATATATATATATATATATATATATATATATATATATATATATATATGTATTAGATGGTTTCCGGGAATTCATCCGCGTAGTTGATCTGCTTGCACCCAGGACACCTCCACGTGGTGATTGTTCCACTATCCGATGGTTACGGCGTTCATACCGTCATGACGGCACAAGCAATTGTTTTACGATGCAGGGTCTCAGAAGCCCAGTTTCGGCGGTTGGTCACAGGCTAGAGTCTGCCTGTGCATAAGTTGCACTCAAAAAGGTGTGCAAATCCATTCAAAGGTCATCACATAGGCAAAGACTTACGAAATATTTCTAAAAATTTGATAAAAGTGTCTTGTCGCCAAGATATGTGTCAACTGTAGAAAAGTAGCCTATAAGTTACAGAATAATGAATAACATGCTTCAGCTGATTTTAATGTTAAAAGATGTGTCTGAAAACGCTTGACACTAGTGTTATTGATTCTGAAGTCGAGTCATCCACAAATTAACTCAAATATCTAGAAAGAAAGCTCTTGCAATAGTCTACCAAAGAGTAGCTCCATGCGACAAACCATACTTACAATCGCTCCAGCTGCTCGTAAAATTGCTCGGTTGTTCTTACAGGGCAATAATCAAATATTTGAAAAAATCTGTCGGTGTATTAGCTACCCAACTTCTAAGAAAGGTAAGAATCTTGATACAGAAGTAGTTTCTGCGTGTATCAAAAAATATACTATCACAGTCACAATCAAAGGAAAAAAAGTTATTAAAGAAAAGCATTTACTTCTTTATGATATTAAGGTCGTCTATACAAATATTCAGCCACCATATGTAACTAACGGCCATATTGGATCGCCATTTTGAATTTTGCAAATCACACCTCGGATTCGTAATCTGCTACCTGAAAAACCCCGGTATACCAAATTTGATACAAATCGGAAGATTTTCAAATATTCGGCCACCATTGAATATTTGACCACCATATTAGATTCTTGATATTGAAATTTTGAGATCTATGGTTTGGACTTTTTCAGGGCATATCAGGTTTGTTACAGGGTACTTGAAATTGCTCTGATTTCGACCACTATATTGAAGTCGGCATATGGGATTTTTTCAACGGCGCACTCGGCATTCGAAAGCAGAGGTATTAAGCTTCAAAATGACTACTTGCTCGATGCCTCCGGTCGCTTCAAATTTTGGGCGTAGCTCTGATCCAGTTGACGCGGATCTCTCGTACGTGTGTTAGTCCTCAACACCGTTTTGATGAAATTTTTTGCTGATTTTTCTGTCTGTATTGAAAATAGTATCGATATTGTGTCTGTGTAGAATTCAATACTGTCCGTGGTACCCTTGACATACGGTAAATAAGCCTTGGTTATTGGTGTCTCATGCTCCTCGTCTGTTCGTCTCGGCTTTTGACTTTAGGGCTCTTTGAATAATTTCGGTCTGTAAATCCGTTTGGTCTCAGAGCTGTTTTTAAACTGTCCATTTCCTGTTTGATATTGTCCTGGTCAGCTAGTCTTTGTGGCTTCATCAGGTGAATTTTAGTGCCTTGTTAAGTGGTCTACAAGGTGTTGAGGTGGTTCTGTAGTTTTTCTATATATTGTATGGCCAAGGGTTCCATTCCTTCCTATTTATGAGAACGTCGGAACGGCAGTAATTGGGCTTCAACCTCCATGGTGAATTTTATTTTGGATGGATGCCATTAAGGTGGTCTAAAAATGTGTTGAGGTGTTCCCTCCCATGAGGCCAAATACAAAAGTCATCCACAATCACAACCGTAAACTGGGTTTAAGAGTTGCTGTTCTTAGTGCCAGCTCCTCAAGTTCTCCATAAAAAGGTTCGCTATAACTGGTGAGAGTGGCATCCCATTGGAGCTCCTTCCACTTGTTTGTATCTACAAGATCCAGCATATAAACACATTACTACAGACCCAACATCTTATCTGGAGAAAACAACTAAGGCCAAAATCCAAGCAAGTAGGATCGACAAAAATCTCCAACTGCAACTCATTCCGCGTGAAAATCCATCGGGATGTCCGAAATTCTATGGGTTGCTAAAAGTTAAAGAAGGTGCACCTTTGAGGCCAATAGTAAGTTCAATTGGATCGCTAGCCAAATGCCGTTTGCAGAGGGGGTAGATTCATATGTCAAAAATTCGTTTCATCGAATTTAGAAAAACGGTTTTATAACCTGCGTGTCTTCTTGTCAGTTTTGACAGTGTCCCTTTTCATCCCTATCGACGAAGCCTTGGATACAATAATAGAAAAATACAAACCACCTCAACACCTTGTAGACTTAACAAGGCACTGCCTGATGAACACAAAGACTAGCTGACCAGGACAATATCAAACAGGAAATGGACAGTTTAAAAACAGGAGACCAAACGGATTTACAGACCGAAATATTCAAAGAGCCCTTGAGACGAACAGACGAGGAGCATGAGACACCAATAACCAAGGGTTATTTACCGTATGTCAAGGGTACCACGGACAGTCAAGAATTCACGGAGACACAATATCGATACTATTTTC
The DNA here is from genome assembly GCA_034190945.1 of Octodonta nipae. NCBI lineage: Eukaryota > Metazoa > Arthropoda > Insecta > Coleoptera > Chrysomelidae > Octodonta > Octodonta nipae. The sequence goes on along the minus strand of CM067218.1, from coordinate 73,119,897 downwards.
AATACAGACAGAAAAATCAGCACGGTGTGAGGACTCCGAAGACGAGGATCCCTTTAGAACAACAGGGAGTGTACGAGATTCCATGTGCTTTAAAACCTATGTGGACTTTCAGCAGGCGGGAGGCGCGCCCACTAAGCGCCCAGGGCCAATCACACGCAGCCGTTCACGAATAGCCGCCGAGCTGCGACTATATAACGGCGCGCTCCTGAAAATATCAGTATTCGAGTAACTAGAAGCGAAAGCAGAAGGCTACGAGAATTATTCACGTCGGAAGATCAACTACGCGGATGAATTGCCAGGTCGGTTCGCATAATTCTCGTAGCCTTCTGCTTTCGCTTCTAGTTACTCGAATACTGATATTTTCAGGAGCGCGCACGGTGTTATATAGTCGCAGCTCGGCGGCTATTGGTTGGCACCGTGAACGGCTGCGTGTGATTGGCCCTGGGCGCTTAGTGGGCGCGCCTCCCGCCTGCTGATTTGTTATTTCCCCTTGAGTTTGCTCCACATAGGTTTTATGACAGTCTGCACATGGAATCTCGTACACTCCCTGTTGTTCTAAAGGGATCCTCGTCTTCGGAGTCCTCAACACCGTGCTGATTTTTCTGTCTGTATTGAAAATAGTATCGATATTGTGTCTCCGTAGAATTCTTGCAATACTGTCCGTGGTACCCTTGACATACGGTAAATAACCCTTGGTTATTGGTGTCTCATGCTCCTCGTCTGTTCGTCTCGGTTTTGACTTTAGGGCTCTTTGAATATTTCGGTCTGTAAATCCGTTTGGTCTCAGAGCTGTTTTTAAACTGTCCATTTCCTGTTTGATATTGTCCTGGTCAGCTAGTCTTTGTGTTCATCAGGCAGTGCCTTGTTAAGTCTACAAGGTGTTGAGGTGGTTTGTATTTTTCTATTATTGTATCCAAGGCTTCGTCGATAGGGATGTTGGTGAAAAGGGACACTACGTCAAAACTGACAAGAAGACACGCAGGTTATAAAACCGTTTTTCTAAGTATTTCGATGAAATGTGTCGAATTTTTGACATATGAATCTACCCCCTCTGCAAACGGCTAGGTATTTGGCTAGCTGTTGTGTTGGGGATCCAATTGAACTTACTATTGGCCTCAAAGGTGCACCTTCTTTATGTACTTTTAGCAACCCATAGAATTTCGGACATCCCGATGGATTTTCACGCGGAATGAGTTGCAGTTGGAGATTTTTGTCGATCCTACTTGCTTGGATTTTGGCCTTAGTTGTTTTCTCCAGATAAGATGTTGGGTCTGTAGTAATGTGTTTATATGCTGGATCTTGTAGATACAAACAAGTGGAAGGAGCTCCAATGGGATCGCCACTCTCACCAGTTATAGCGAACCTTTTTATGGAGAACTTTGAGGAGCTGGCACTAAGAACAGCAACTCTTAAACCCAGTTTACGGTTGCGATATGTGGATGATACTTTTGTGATTTGGCCTCATGGGAGGGAACACCTCAACACATTTTTAGACCACCTTAATGGCATCCATCACAAAATAAAATTCACCATGGAGGTTGAAGCCAACAATTAACTGCCGTTCCTTGACGTTCTCATAAATAGGAAGGAAGATGGAACCCTTGGCCATACAGTATATAGGAAAGCAACTCACACCAACAGATACCTTCATGCTAATTCTCATCACCATCTAGCCCAACTACAAGCCGTCGTCAAAACTTTAGTAACCAGATCACAAAGACTAGCTGACCAGGACAACGTCAAACAGGAAATGGACATTTAAAAACAGCTCTGAGACAAAATGGATTTACAGACCGAAATTTTCAAAGAGCCCTAAAGTCAAAACAGAGACGAACAGACGAGGAGCATGAGACACTAATAACCAAGGCTTATTTACCGTATGTCAAGGGTACCACAGACACAATATCGATACTATTTTCAAATCAGACAGAAAAATAAGCACGGTGTTGAGGACTCTGAAGACGAGGATCACTTTACAGGGAGTGTACGAGATTCCATGTGCAGACTATCATAAAACCTATGTGGGGCAAACTAACAGAAGAATTCAAGCTAGACATGATGAACGGAACAAGCCACCACGACGTCACACCGAATAGACTTTGAGAACACCAGAGTACTGGCAAATATAGAACACCCGACATCAAGACTCGTAAGAGAGGCAATTAAAATAGCGAAGAGGCCTCACAGTCTAAACGCACGCAATAAAATCCAGAACTTATCGAATTGTTGGACAATTCTATTAAACACCGTACCGGCCCGGACCCGTCCAATAACAACTCAACCGGAAATAACAAATCAGCAGGCGGGAGGCGCGCCCACTGAGCGCCCGGGGCCAATCACACGCAGCCGTTCACGGTGCCAATCAATAGCCGCCGAGCCGCGACTATATAACACCGTGCGCGCTCCTGAAAATATCAGTATTCGAGTAACTAGAAGCGAAAGCAGAAGGCTACGAGAATTATGCGAACCGACCTGAAGAGGGCAGATATGACTCTGCCGAAACGTCGTCATTTTACCATCGATCCCGGCAGGGATCAGTTATCATCTACATGGATGAATTCCCGGAAACCACCTAACACATTTAGTGCCCGCGAAAGCTTAAAAACAAATATATATATATATATATATATATATATATATATATATATATACTTGCGGACCCGACAGACGTTTAATAATTAAACTAAAAAAACAACAATATCTAGTTGACCGTATTGTGAATCTAAACCATCCTCAAACCCCCTGGAATACACGCAAAAAATTTCATCAAAATCGGTCCAGCCGTTTAGGAGGAGCTGAATGACTAACACACGTACAGAAGATTTATATATATAAATATATATATGAGACGATCCGCGTCAACTGGATCAGAGCTACGCCCAAAATTTGAAGCGACCGGAGGCATCGAGCAAGTAGTCATTTTGAAGCTTAATACCTCTGCTTTCGAATGCCGAGTGCGCCGTTGAAAAAATCCCATATGCCGACTTCAATATAGTGGTCGAAAGTCAGAGCAATTTCAAGTACCAGGAGGAAAAGCGTGTAAAAATTCAAATTAACTAATGATAGTGACGTTTCTTTACTTCAAATTGTAGCTGATAGATGCCCTGAAAAAGTCCAAACCATAGATCTCAAAATTTCAATATCAAGAATCTAATATGGTGGTCAAATATTCAATATGGTGGCCGAATATTTGAAAATCTTCCGATTTGTATCAAATTTGGTATACCGGGGTTTTTCAGGTAGCAGATTACGAATCCGAGGTGTGATTTGCAAAATTCAAAATGGCGGATCCAATATGGCCGTTAGTTACATATGGTGGCTGAATATTTGTAATATGACAGACCTTAATATCATAAAGAAGTAAATGCTTTTCTTTAATAACTTTTTTTCCTTTGATTGTGACTGTGATAGTATATTTTTTGATAGGCATTATCCGGCTGTTTTCTCCGGACTCATAAAATTCAATTACTTCAGAAACTACTTCTGTATCAAGATTCTTACCTTTCTTAGAAGTTGGAGTAGCTAATACACCGACAGATTTTTTCAAATATTTGATTGAATTGCCATTCTGTAAGAACAACCGAATTCTTTGGCAATTTTACGAGCAGTCCAACAATCTGGAGCGATTGTAAGTATGGTTTGTCGCATGGAGCTACTCTTTGGTAGACTATTGAATTTTTACTTCAATCCATCCAAAATTTCTTCAAGAGCTTTCTTTCTAGATATTTGAGTTAATTTGTGGATGACTCGACTTCAGAATCAATAACACTAGTGTCAAGCGATTTGTTTTCAGACACATCTTTTGAATCTTCATTAAAATTAGCTGCATTAGTATCATGTTATTCATTATTCTGTAACTTATAGGCTACTTTTCTACAGTTGACACATATCTTGGCTTTTTTTTGACAAGCTCGGAAACACTTTTATCAAATTTTTAGAAATATTTCGTAAGTCTTTGCCTATGTGATGATCAATTTTGAATGGATTTGCACACCTTTTTGAGTGCAACTTATGCACAGGACTTGTAGTATCTGACTCTAGCCTGCTTTCTCACCCTGACCAACCGCCGAAACTGGGCTTCTGAGACCCTGCATCGTAAAACAATTGCTTGTGCCTGCCATGACGGTATGAACGCCGTAATCCAAGAAACTTCGCCGGATAGTGGAACAACTCCGTCACCACGTGGAGGTGTCCTGGGTGCAAGCACATGTTAAATTTTGATGCAAGCATGAGATCTTGAACGTTCGTATGACCAAGGGATTCGTTATGCCGACATGATGGGCGAGTTCTAGGAGAGTTTTCTCGTCTAGCGACTGCTGGATGAAGTACGATCGTGCCGTCGACGCCAAGGGCAGCGGTGGAAAAATTTCAATCGCATTATAATGTATGACGGAACAAGTTATAATTATTTGTAAGGAATGATAAACAAAAATAATCTCGACGTCATGAGTGCGTGGCGGAGCGACCTAACGACTGATCAAAGAAGTTAAGCAGCGGTTGCTACTTGAATGGGTGTGTGACCAAGCTTGGCTTCGAATCGGCTGTCTGGTTTTTCGTCCGTTAACGTGGTGAGCGCTAGATATTTCAGAAAAGATCCTAATGCTTCAGGTCTCCGCAAAGATGACCAAAAGGGCCTGCATCGAGTCCTGACAATATTCTGGCAATCTTGGGCAGGCTTTTTTCAGTGAAGTTTTTCCTGACCCACAGACATAATCCCGGATAGAGCTGGAATGTAATAGTGAAAAGATATAAAAATATGAAATTTCAATAACTGATTTACTTTTGAGGCATTAAGAAGCTTCGACCTTCAGTCTTGCAAATTTTTTAAATTCTTGTCACAGATTCAAATCAATGACAGCAAAAACCTACTCATATCAAATTTAATCTCAATCAGATAATGTTCGAAAATTTCACCACCATATTGCATCAAGCATCTTAGTTCCGCCATCTTGAATTTAACATCTTTGACAATTTTGACACCAATTCCTGATCTGTTGATTTTCTGAAAAACTTTTCGCCATATTGGATCCGCCATTTTGAATTTTGCAAATCAGACCTCGGATTCGTAATCCGCTATCTGAAAAACCCCCGTATACCAAATTTGATACAAATCAGATGATTTCCAAATATTCGGCCACCATATTGGATATTTGACCGACATATTGGATTCTTGATATTGAAATTTTGAGATCTATGGTTTGAGCTTTTCCAGGGGATCTATCAGCTACAATTTGAGCTAAAGAAACGGCACTATCATTAGTTAATTTTAATTTTTACAAACTTTTTCTTCTGGTATATGAAATTTCTCTTTTCGACTACTAAATTGAAGTCGCCATATTGGATTTTTTCAACGGCGCTCTCGGCTTTCGAAAGTAGAGGTATTAAGCTTCAAAATGACTACTTGCTCGATTCCTTCGGTCGCTTTAAATTTTGGGCGTAGCTCTGATTCGGTAGACGCGGATCGTCCCATATATATATATATATATATATATATATATATATATATATATATATAAGAAAGGTTTCGGGAAGCAGCCTTTTATGAGCGATTTTATAAAGAAGTGAAATTAAAGTATTTGCGAAAGCTTTCGAAATACTTTAATTTCTTTGTCAGTCTTTTGACTACAAACAAAATTTATTATTATAATATGTGAGATAATTTTTTAAATACTTACAGTAATTTGAAAAAGCGCACAAACATAGGAATTATGAAATTAATAAATTAGATGTAACAGAATTTTTTTGAGTGACATTGATAGCAAATCTGGAAATGAAGTTATAATCAAAAATAACATTACTATGGTGAGTCGAATAATGTATTGTTACTATGTGACTTAATTGTTGAATACTGAAAATTCATTTGTTCTTGCCGATGTCTAAAAGATTGCAAAAAATGTTATACAAATTTTGGATATGTTTTTTTATTAATATTATTCGGATAATAGTTAATATATACCACTCTAAAAAAATTCTTTTGTAATAATTTGGTTCAAATGCCAGAACTAAAGCTTGTTAAAATTTATAGTGTGTGAATTTTTACTACAATGAGTGGCAATAGCACAACTTTCTTTTCCTACAGTTCTTGAGGTCTGTCCAATATACGTTGCATCACAATTAATACAATCTATTTTATATACAATATTAGATTTCAATTCTTTTGGTATCTTATCTTTTGTTTGTTTGCTAAATAGATGATTTACCGTTTTGATTGACTTATAAGTTATTAAAATACTAGATTCGTTTTTTAAAATTTTACTGATTTTAGTTGATAGATCTTTAATATATGAAATTGAAATATGATGAAGATTGACGTTGTTATTGGAATTGTTGCTTAGAATTGAGTTGTCTCTTTCTCTGTAATTAGTATTGTTATATAGAATTTTGTTAATAAATTGAGGAGGGTAGGAATTATTTAAAAAGATGTTATATAATAATTTTAAGTTTTTATTATATAACAGATTAGGAAATCACAAACCAAAAGTAAAACGTGAAAACCAAGGGGTATATAGTATAACTTGCGGAACGTGCGATAAGGTATACATCGGACAAACGAACAGGAGAATTTCAGCTCGTTTAGAGGAACACAAATTAGCTGTCAAAAATAAACAAACGACATCGGCCCTGTTCCAACACCAGCAACAATCGAGCCATAAAATCAATTTCAATAGTTGTAAACAGATCTCACAAACTCCTCACTACAAAACTAGACTAATACGAGAAGCTAATGAAATTGAGAAAACTGGACAACTAAATAAAAGAGACGACGCCCTGCACCTCTCTAACACATGGAAGACAATTATATCAAAACATCAAAATAAAACACAATTAGCTACGCAAAATACAAACCCGTCAACAAGCAAAACATCCGACACGGCAGCGAAGAGGGCGGAGTCAACACCGACCAATCAGGCGCGATATGACCTCCGACGGAGACAAATAAAATTCAAAGATGAATGAATGTAACAAACGGATGTATTCCCGGATAAATATTTCTTCATATATATATATATATATATATATATATATATATATATATATATATACGTGTTAAGTTGTCACCTCCATACAGTTTAAGAGGCTGTCTGACCTCCAGGTCTATCAGATGATATTTCTGTAAGATTGATTTATATATGAGATGAGGGGGAGTTATTGTAACGGTTTTGCATTAGAGGGGAAAGAATTTTTGTAATTTAAAATTTTATATATATAAATATATTTATATATAGTAGTAGATATACAAGATACGTAAGGACCTCATTTGCCGAGCATTTCAGGTGTTGTACTGACCTCCATCGGTGTTGCCTGATTTATGAATTTGCTAGACTTTCTACCAACGCAAGTAACGACTTTACATGTGATATGTAAATATTAAAGTTTTAAAATATAATATTTAAATTTGCAGAAATAAGAAGATTTTTAACAGAGGTATTTTATTGCAATGATTTATCTACTACTGATATGAATCTATTTATTATTTAGGATATAGGAAATAATAATATTATTATTTTATATAATTCATAATTTATTAATGTTTTGCGACCAATGCAGCCTGTTAAAAATATATGATAATCAACTAATTATTTTTTTTTCATTAAGTGTGGCAATTAAGATTTTATCATAGGAACAGTTCTTGGAAAATTTGTTATATCAATCCTTCACTGGAATGATAAACCTGAATGTTTAAAAAGGGGCAATTTAATTCAGTTATGTTATTATAGAGTGAGGACGCGTGGGTTGGAACAAATTCATTTAAAATTCAGGTGTTGGTTTTATGGAAAAACGCTCGGCCACTTCGTTTTTTTTAGACTGCGGTTTTTGTGATGATAAACTCATTTATACAGGGTGGGCCAGAAATAAATTGCGACCATCAACTTCATATTTTCAAATGGAAATATTTGTTTTTATTTTATTTTTGAATTCTGCATTGAATCTTAAGTATTTTTCATGTTCTATACCGAAAATTAACAGTTATTAAAACTTGCCCCGTTACACGTTGATGCTAAAATGCCACACCAAAATGTTACGTGACACTAAATTTCTACTCTACCTAGTTATGCTAAGGGCAGAAGAAGGTATGTCCGGTAGTCTCAGTGAAGACGGGGGGTTCGTTTTATTTGAACGTATATGCCAGATTTTACTTGGCGGATAAATATAAATAAAGAGAAAATAAGGGCGCCAGGTAGATTCCCCTATACCTTCTAAATACACATAATCAGGACACCTACCCTTCCTAAAATATCTGCTGTAGTAATTTTTGCTAATTTGGGGGCGCTAGATTTCTAAATATAAATAAATAAATGTTGTAATTAAAAGGAATAATAAGCATACCACAGTTCCAAAATATAAGTTTAATTTGCGCGAACAATCTAGTACAAGGCGCTAAAATATGCCATAGGGCACTCTATTAATGCAAAACAGTCTTAGAATGTTTAAGCTAAATATACCTAAAGAAAAAAATGAAATGAAACAAATATACACTTATGGACAGAGATTCAAACTGTACATATAAACATGTGCGATCCTGAATAACCTGGATACAAATATTTAAACATTCCTCTAATACAATAATTCTAATCAATAGAATATTTAAATAAGTCGTCAATATCAAATACTACATTAATTGGAACCGATCATAATTACCTGATATTTATCATTCAATAAAATTCAGAATTCCGACGTTGGTGTCATCTATACTATACTCGAGCTCGAGGGTAAGTGCAATCGATCAAAATAATAATAATAAACCCGATAGTAGGCTAATGGTGTTTACTTTCGGTTAACAAATTCCATCTTACTAATTTCAAATCAAATACTAAAGTTTATATTATTATTGTAAAAATAACTGATAACTGATAAACAGTAACCAGATACACAAATTGTCACTTATCTGAAACCACAGCTGAAGCTGAAGTTAGAGTCCCTTGCGCTCACTCCACCACTGGAACTCTGATGATAGAAATACCAGAAATACAGTGTTCGTGTATGCACCATCAACTAGTTCATCTGCATGCTAAGTCCATGATCGGCATGATACCATAATGCCAAACCAGGTCTGTGTTCTAGTGTCGTAATAGAACAGCAAAATATAACCCCAATCTCACTGGATGGAGAACAAAAACAGGAACGCCGCACGTAGAAACAAAACAAATGGAAGAAATACGACAACAGTAGGAAAAGAAGTAGAAGGAAGACAAGAAGAAGAAAGAAGAACCCCTATCAACCAAAGGGGTTCTTATACCAAAGGTTTCATTGTGAGGGTGGCCCCGAATACCATGACCACTCCGAAGAATGACGCAACAACAGAAGTTTTCAAATCCTCAATGAGAGAAGTATCCCAGCAACTAATCAACAGTTCTTCAATATGCTGGAACACAATGTAGGGATTTCCATATAACTCCCGAACTCGGATGGCTTATCAAAAGCCAGTATACTAGTGGAAAATCCCTTAAAAACAACTGCACGACTTCTCCAGTTAACCTCACACAATTTTCTCCACGCACATCCCGCCTTGTCGACGACAATGACAACTGTCAAGAAACACACAATGCCAAACACGAAATATTCGATAAATCACTTCGTCTCCACAGGTCGAATTCAAACATCCTTCAAAAATAAATCAGAACCAAATATAATAATAAGGCAAAATCGGCGCGCAATCAGTAGGTTATCGATCGCTAACAGAACGGACGAATAAAAGCAATATTTTGACCGGTCTTAAACGCGTTCAATTATACTGAGTGGCTAAGGCAAAAATATAACGTAACAAACTTAAGAAAACAACGGTAAAAATAACGTATACGTTGGTTTGAACCTATTTATTTACATTTGGTTTTTATAATTGTTGGCAGTATTTTAGCCGCATGATTGGAAACCCTTTTTTTATGATGGAGTTTATAAAAATTGTTTACTTCCATATAAACTGTACTATAATTTTACTTCAAATAAGTAGTTGTCAAGTGCAATTGTGAAGTTTCAAAGTATGGCACGTTTAACTGAAAAGCAGCTAATAGAAATTTTGAAGATCGTAGGATATGGCAACAGAACTCGAACACAAGTTGAAGTTTGCCAGTTGTTTAATATGAAGTACCCGGCGCGAAGTAAAATAGAAAAAATATTTCTAGAATTTTGTAGTAAGAGACAATTACAAAACCAAACATTTTCCAGAAGATACACAATTAAATGTTTTGCTCGATTTACAAGAAAATCCTCACAAAATCCAGTAGACAAATAGCCGCAGAACAATCAATAAGTAAATCTTGTTTTCTAAAATGTTTGCATAGAAATAACTGGCACCCATACAAAATTCATTTAGTTTAGAACGTACTGAAGATGCTTTGGACCGGAGAGTAGAATTAAAATTATCCGATAATGCATTTCTGATACTTTCTAGCATTACAATTTTTCGGCAAACATGTTCTATATGAGATGGCATACACAGCAATTTATATTGCGTAATAATTACTTTTTTTTTCAAGTTCTTATTATTTCCTGGGAGTCGCTGGTTTGCAATTTTGGATTATAAATTTGTAGTCTGTCAATTAAAATCAGAATTATGTTGCAATTAGCCATATTATTTCTGATTTGTTAGTATTGACAATATGGTTTAAATGTATGTTCTTTGCGTTTTAACAAACTTCATTTCATACAATGAACTTAATTGTTTATAATGCGATTATGCAAAACTCAATAATCCGACAGAGTCCATAAGACCGTGTTTAAAGAAAAGCTTGTAAACCATTATTTTCTGAATAATCTGTGCTTCAGTTTGAAAACTGCCTAAGTTATGGATTTTTCAAATATCATTAATGTTAGTGGTTATTCCAGTTTTTCCCTGTGCGTAATGCTCCGATCATGCTTTACAAAAATTAATTTTAAAACGTTTTTCACTTTTATTACAAATATTTTTTTAAAGCATTGCTATATAGTCAAAAGTTTACAAATTATAAAGGAAAAAAGTTTAATTAATATTGTTTGTTTTGGTTTATTGTCGAATAATGCAAAATAAAATGTATTGGTTGGTAGCTGATGCATTTATTATATTATTCAACAAACAATCAATTTAAAAATAGAAAGGATTCCGGCTTTCTAGTTCGAGAGTATCGGTTTGTTTAAACTGAGAACACAAAACTCAAATTCAAAATCTGAAGAGGGAAGCTAAAACGAAATTTATTATATCAATAAATTCAGAGAAATAAAAACGAAACAAATTCAATTTAATTTAAAATGCTAAAATATTTTTGAGATATATAAAGAAAGAAGAGTATAAATAAATGCCGAAGCACACATAAAATATTTGAATGATGTTATGGCAGTTATTATTAGTTATTAGAAAAATACGGCCCAAATTTTAGAATTTTATATAATTTATGGTCTGTGTCTGAGATGTAAAATCTATTTATAATTAAATCTGTAGAAATAAAAAAAAGTTTACACAATAGTTTCTAAATAGAGGACAGACTGTAAATGACATATAGAATTTTTTTTTGTGGTTGTAAACAAATTGGTTCAAAGGCAGTAAGGGTACTCACCCCCAAAACTACCCCCTAAAGTTCACATATTATTTAGCATCACATTCCTCATTATATTTTATTTAGTATTTCCGTTTGTTGTACATTGATAGTCATATCCATCTATTTAAATTCATTTTATGCGCAACCAAAAAAGTAATCTATCTAAATTGGTAATGAGCGACGGGAAGTATATTTCGTAACAAGCTTTCGCTTCCATCATTCAGTCCCGGTCCTTTTAAAATTAAAAAAATATATCTAAATCTGTGTTTTATTTAGTGGTGTCACGATTAGAGAGGAAAGAAAGGCCATCTATCAAAGTGTATGCCACTGGTTGAATTAATTTAAATTGCTTCTTTACAACAATTGCCTTTCAAAGGTTATTAAAAATGTAATGTGATGAAGTTTTCGCCAATATTCGTTTTTGAGTTTTAAAGATTAACCCTCTAAATCTGGAATATGAGTGGTGTAAGGATTTATTAAACAAACTCTCAAGGCTGTAGCTAGAAAAATATTTAGGGGAGGTGTGATTACTTTAGCCATTTGTTTTTAATATTGTGGACTGATTGGGACCGCGAAAGTTAGTTTTCTATTCAGTATACTTTCAGTATATAAGAGATGTATACAATAAAATAATATATTTTCATAAAGAAACTTCTTAATTCGTTAAAATTGAATCTTCAATTCCCAAATTTCGTTTTGAACCTCGAACCCTCCCCTGGCTACGGCCTTGTAAACCATATTTACTTTTGTATTTCCTATTGATCATACCAATTTACCTTTTTGGGACATGTTGTATTTATATAGCCTGTTATCGCTAGGATTATTTTTTTATGAGTTGGCTTTGCCATTATACAGTGCTATCTATTCAAAACTAGCCACCCAAAATAACTTTTAAAACATCTTTAAAAGAAAAAGACAAAAAACAAGTTTTTTATATACAGGGGGACACATTTTAAACGTATCGGCCACCCTACAGTTTCAACCCTTAAGCGGAGGTGAATATAATTTCTTTAAAGATCTCACAACAAGGTAACAACCATTACAACGACAAACTAGTACAATTTGGTACTGAAAATCTAAAAAGTTGTATTAATGCTATGAAAGAACTAATAACTGTACTAGGGAAGTAATGAGATTAACAGATAAAAAAATCCAAATAAACAGAAGGATACCCATATAAAGCCCCTGACACTCTAGAAATACAGATGACTGCCTAAGGAAGACCAGAAGTTCTCGTGGAAGAAGTGGAGTCAGCGGTTAAAAAAATAAAGAATGACAAGACAACGTCGGAATATCGCCTAAATATTTTCGCAATATATAGAAACTCGACACACACAAGAAAGGCAGAAAGAATCCATTTTCAGTTAGAGCACGATAAGTCTTCTATCGGTAGTCTATAAAGTGTTTACTGAAAGTAACAAATACCAACTCAGTAGAGATTATCAAATACTAGTCGTCTTGATTTTCATGGACTTCCAGAAAGTGGTCCGCACTAGATTATCGAAGGAGAGCGCAGAATGTCGATAGACCATGTACATAAACATTGATTAATATGCACGGCTTTCATTTCAAAACTCAAATTATTTTTTGAAATATCTTTAAAAGAAAAAGACAAAAAATACATTAATTTATATTTACGGCGGGACACATTTTACAGGTATCGGTCAACCTGCGATTTCAGCCCCTAAGCGGGGATGAATATCACTAAAAGTTTATATACAAAGGGATATCACGTGATATTTTGTTTTAAAGTTCTCTTTTTGACAATCTTTTGAACTATCATTTGTTACAATAAGATTATTTTTACAGAGTAATATCATTTTAAACTTTCAATTTAAAATAATTATTATTTTATGTATTTATTATTAATATTGTATTAGCGTTAGAATTACCTTGTATCTACAATTGTTTAGTGGCATATCCATTTAAAAAAATCCTGCTTCGTCAGAAAAAGAAATATTAAAAAATAGAGTGTGCATTTGACCTTTGAATCATTAATTCGCAGAACCTTCTGTCATAATCATCCTCAGCAAGCTGTTGAAAAGCTGTATTTTGTCGGGAACGGATTAATTTAGGTATGACGTTTTATGCACAGAGCCGACCGAAATATTTGTTAACCAGTTAACCTTGAGAAATTTATGAACTAAATCCAACACATACCTACTAATGCCCAATATTCTTATCAGGATGTCTCTGATGAAAAACATGAGCAGTTCTGCGTGCACCGCGTTTTTCTTTCCCATAAATATATATTATTTCAATTCTTCCTTGTAAAGAATTAACCATAGTCGAAATTTAATGGTCAGTTGTTAACGCAACCACTAAATTTGTTACATTTACACTCACAAATATTTTTCGCATAAACATTTAAGGATTTTGTTTCACTTGTTTATCTCTGTAATTATTCTCATGCTTTTTTTGTAATTATAATTAAAAATATTATTTTTTACGATTTCTAGGTCAATAAAAAAATACCCCCTGTGTATATAAACTTTTAGAAGTGATATTCAACCCGGTTAAGGGTTGGAATGCAGGGTGACTCATACGTATAAAATGTGTACCCCGTAAATATAAATTAAAATGTTACTTTTTCTTTTAAATATATTTTATAAGTTATTTTGGGTGAGTAGTTTTGAAATGAAAGCCCTGTATATGTTATGGACCAAGTGATTTATTGGAAACTAGTCCTAATGTCCGGGCTTTTGGAAAAATGATTTGACAAGAGCATAATATCTATTTAAATCATTAAATAGCCCATACATAAAGTCAAAGGAAAAAATAACATGTTTTATTGCCATTATTTTTTCTGACATGAAATCAAAATTTAAAACACAAGTAACATAAAACTTCTTCGTTTTGTAGACCATCTTCCCATTTGATTAAAAACAATTTAAATAATAAGGTTAATAATTTATACTTATTATGGAAGTGTTCTACATTTAGAAACTACTAGTTCTTAGCTGTTAAAAGTCAAATTAAAAATATAAGACAATTAACACAAAACGGTAAGTAAACAAAAATAAGGAACACGATGTAGTGAGCAGTGAAGCAATTGGAGTCAGCAGTCAGTCATCGCAGGGCGTTTGTCTTCTCCTGTATGCCTCCTCCCTTAAGGCATCTCTATTATACTTTGCCCAACCAGTGGCAGATCCAAGGGGGCTCAACTCCCCCCTCCTAAGCATCTGAGTTTTTTTAGCATTTATTTTGCTAAAACCTACCTTCCCATCCCCTCGATTATCACAACAGTATTCATAATGCCCAGGCAGTTTGATGAATAATGAAGTTTAGATAATATCACTTGGCCCGACGTAGCTTGCCATTATTCATAATGCCCGAGCATTACAAATAATGCTCTCATTAATCACTCCTATTTTCGCGCACGCTAGGCGAGTCCGCTTATTTGACATATTTATCTTGAAAATTTTTTAATTTGATAATATTCACATCGCTTAAATTTTTAGATTTGTTTCAAATCCATTTTAACATTATCATTCATGGGCGAAAATTATATGGCAACAAATTGTTCTAAAAATACATTATTTTCGGATTTAATATAATAAGCTAGTTTTCATTTCAGGTTTTTTGACGTTTTATTGCTATTTTGAACGTTTTTAGTGTTTTATACATTTTTACATTTATGACATTTTTGATATTTTTGAGGTTTATGACATTTTTGACGTTTCATTTATTTCTGGTATTTCAGATATTTTTGTATTTTTTCACATTTTTCACATATTGACATATTGTTTTTGACTATTTTTGGGTCTCGTTTGCATTTACGGTGATGTTGGTATTTTCACTCATATCTTTATTTTTGGCGTTTTTTTAGATTTTTCTCGTTTTATGTTTTTGACACAAGAACTTTGATAAATTTGTCAAATTTTATATTATTGTGATATATTGCCTGCACTAAATCTGATAGTGACCTCACCCCCTCACTACTGGCAAACATTTAAGAACAGATTCAATTTATCACCTCTCATGCAATGGAATAAATACTCCACATTCCATTTCTAGTCATTTCAGGAGAAGTGCATGTATACCAACTTTCGTGCCTGCATCTTTTTTGTTGCTTAAAAATTGCTGACACCCATCGTCTTCCTGCAATAACAGAGTTTTCCTATAATGACACATCAAATCTCAATAAATTTAAGGAACTAATATTATAATTCTCATATTTGTATTATTTTTATTATTTCGCTTGCCCCCTATCGTATACCTGAATGTTCACAATTTGATAAAACTCTGTTGATTTTAGAAGAGTATGTATATCGAGATTCACACCGGTATTGCTTTCTATTTCGGATATATTAAATTCTTTCTAAAACCATAGTAACCCCCTTTTTATCCATTTTGACAAAATAGCGACTCACGTATTACTTCATTTAATAAAGGACTCAACCTCTTAATTCTTTACTTCAGTTTCCGGAGAAATAGTAACTTTTTGGAAAAAAAAACATTTCCCCTCCTGACCCCCATGAATTAATTAAATTTTTGCAGAATGACGATACTCATTATCACTTGTTTGGAGAGAGAAGTATATACACCAATTTCCACGTCTTGTTTTTCTGGATAGGGACAATAAAATCAGCTGGCGACATGCAATATACTTTACAACCTACTCTCATACATATCAAATATACAAAAAAATCATAAAAATAGGTCGAGACCTTTCGGGGGAGTTCGACCACGAACACCGTGACATGAGATTTTGTGCAAATTTCATTTTTATTTATATTTAAGAATTTATTAAATAATGTTTAAAATTTGGGGTCTTAACTTTTGATGACTCTTTGTTTCTTTCCTCAGGACTTGGGTTCGGGGTTAATCTATCTATTTAATTCAACTATTGATTCACTTATAACACATATGTGTTATTTTATCAACAACATTTATTGAAACCTAATTTTCTCAGACTATTAATATGTTATTATTTAATCATTGCCACTGTACTGAACTCATAACTATAATTTATTGTGACATTAGACTTTTTTAAATTATATTTAACAAACAATTTTTTTTCTGGATATGGACATGAAATATATTTTACAACCTATTGTCGTTCCTATCAAATATACATAAAAAATCGGTGGAGCCGTTTCGGAGAAGTTCGATCACAAACACCGTATCACGATATTTTACATATTAGATATGCCTTTACTTTAAATAATGCTACTATATAAACCGCGATTGCTCTAAAATGCATTCATGAAAGTCATAATAAATATTTGTTCAAATCGGATTTTGAAAACTCACGTATAGTAGAAATATAGTTTTTACATCGGTTTTTTGAAAAGTAGTATTTTCAGTATTCATCTCATATTTATTTTCTATTTGAAATCTGAAAAAATTAATGATCATTGTTAGGTTTTCTATTATACGAAAGTTAGGCATTTCTGCAACAAACTATTAAAGATGAAGTAATCACGTAGTTTTGATAAACATTTAGGACTATAATTCAAGATTTGATGTGATATTTATTACGAAATAAATAATAGTGTCTTTCAAGCTCATTTAACCACGGTGAATAAACAGCGAGAGGATGTTTGTTTCCACAATGTGCCCTCCTTTGCTTTCGCCCTTAGGTATATTCAGACAGCCCCAATTATATAAATAAACTCCTAACAACTAAAATTAACCCATCTACAATCTTAAATCTCACCCAAAATCGAAAAAGTTGAATATTTTCATAAAATATTAAACATATTATTAAACAAATTACTATTATGAAAATTTGTAAAATTAAATTAAAAAATATATCGCTTATCTTTACCCACAGCAAATTTCAATATGAGATGTAACAGATATGCTCTGTCACGCATTTTCGAGTTCACAAGAAGTAGAAGAAGAAGACCTGATAACAAGTTACCGTTCAAATTCACAGCGTTGCTAAAATTTGGAGGTTACAACGATGATCGTACAACCCGGAGGTCAGAACTCACTTGTTGTATCACTCTTAGGCAACACTAGCTCCAGTGGTGAACCCTTGAACTAAATGGACGACTCGAGGATACTTTAGATGCGTTTAAGCCTCCTTTAAAATTTTGCTGATTTTACTAAGTCAGCTGGGAATGTTGAATTGTCGTTGCGATATAAGTTCGTTCTAAGTTCATAGCATAAACTTATATAACAACTCCCATCCATATAAAAAAGTTGATGGTACAGCATAAACTTAATAATATATTTTAAAGCCATTGACAACAAAGTCAGAATCGACTTTGAAACGTTTGGTATTTTCTTTCAATATACAGCTTTTTAAATTCAATTGTGGTGTTATTCCCAAGAAAACTTAAAAATAATCAAGAATCACACTTTTCAAAATTGAGTTTTTAAAAAAATATATTTAACTTGTATAAAAAATATAACGTTTGAAATATAAAATGAAAAATAACAATATAAAGTAACTACAGATAGAGTGATAATGAATACAACATTAGAGCAGTTTTGCAAATTATAACATATAATATGGCCATGCCATAATCTGACACTACACGTGTTTCTGAGTCAGCTGGGAATGATAAATTGTCGTTGCGATATAAGTTCGTCCTAAGTTCATAGCATAAACTTATATAACAACTCTCATCTATATAAAAAAGTTGATGGTACAGCATCAACTTAATAATATATTTTAAAGCCATTGACAACAAAGTCAGAATCGACTTTGAAACGTTTGGTATTTTCTTTCAATATACAGCTTTTTTAATTCAATTGTGGTGTTATTCCCAAGAAAACTTTAAAAATCAAGAACATGCCACAAATATCATTTAGAAGCCAAATCTTATGATGTTTAGTTAATAGCTTGCAGTCACCCAGGTCTTCGAAGGATGTGTATAATAACGAATCGTCGTCTCTCGCGATAAATTTTGTCTTTAATGAAAGTATATGATGAAACCCTGTTCGATCAACTAACATTGGGATATGATAAAGGTGATAATGCGTGTAAATCTCACGATTCACTAATGGAATTTTCAGTACAAAAATGATTTTGGTGTGAATCTCAAAAGCTTCTAATTCTATTAAATCGATGTATTGAGCAACATTTGAACTGAAGATAGGAAATGGTAAATTATTTTGATGAAGTGATTGAGCAATTTTTTGAAGGGAATCGACCACTTCTACTGGTGTTATGATCGAACTATGTAAAATTTTTAAGCAGGCGAAAGAGACTGCAGTTAAAACATCATTGTGTGTGTTTTCGATAAATATGTAATTCTCCATTAGGCTTTCACACAGATCCAAGATATTAATTTGAAATTCATGAAAATCAAGATCATTCGAAATGTATAAAATTGACCGCCTTATTTTTTCAATGTTATTCGAGAATAGTTTCTCCTCAGATTGAAATTTTTGTAAAGTGTTGTTGAGGCTCATAATGACTGAGGTTGTTACAGATATTGTTTTTTTTTTCTAAGTCTTGAATTTGGTGTTGGTCTTTAGTAATTTTAGTTATACAGTCATTTATGTATTCACCATCTGTTCCTGAAATTGCTTTCAAACTGATCCCAGTTCGTTAATAAGTCCGCGTTTTCTTCTGTTAGTAGGGTAAGTGTCAGCGAAGATATCTGTATATTTAGAGTTAACGGATTTAGAAATTTGGTTCAAGAGTCTCACACGTATCTGTATTTTTGGCTTAAATGATTTTGTATTATTTGAGTTTTCGTTTTAGCTCTAAAATTCGGTTTATTATAGCGTCATTATTTGAAATTGCATTTCTGAATGGGCTGAGGTCTTTGAAGACAAGAAGTGTCCATTTGTCGTTTGAAATTTTAACTGTGCCTTCTTCATGGAAGAAAACTTCTATTGTATTGTTAACGGGTGTATTGTATTGTTGAAGGTTCACGAATGAAAACAGTCAACAGAATCTGAAAAGAAGGGATTCATTCAAAATAGGGCTTTAGTCTGTCAAAGTTAATTTTACTAATTTGGTTAGTCTGTAAATGTTTAACGGTGGCAAAGTTTATTCGTATCGCGGTAATTTCAAAAGTTCCATTGAATTTGATTTCGAATTTGCTTTTAATCTGAGACTCTTTCACTTAAACTTTGTCGTCTACTTTGTATTCTGGTTGGTTTATCGAAACATGTTTGTCAAATCTAAGTTTAGATTTGTTTTTGTTGGTCGGTTTTTGCGCGGGCAAGTCTATAATAGTAGTTCATTCTGTTGTTAAGATCCCTAACGTATTTAGAAATGAGTTTATCTCTTGTTTTTAGTGTTGTTGTAGCAGATAACTGCGTAAGGGAGGACGTTGAATGGATGTTCGTCCGGATGTTCTACTGTATTTGCCCTTATCATTTCCGCTAAAGTCGCGTGAAACCTTTCGATAGAACCGGTTGATTCGGGATGGTGGACACTTGAAAAGAATAGGTTTATGTCATATAGTTCGCACAGGTCCCTTATGAGAGTGTTATCAAATTCGCGAAGAGGTGTACCATAATGTTCGAAGAATATTAGGAGGGCCTTTACTACAGTTTTAGCTGTTTTGTTGCCAATTGGGTAGGCCTGAGTAAATTTGGTGAGTTCATCCCTAATATTCAGTGCGTAGTTTCTAGTTGGATATTCGAAAATATCAATATTGATACGTTCGAAGGGCGTTTTTGGTGTTTCAGTTATGATAAAAGAAGCACTTAAGTTTTTTCTACTGTACCTTTTGGCAAGTTTCGCAGGCCTTAATAAATTGCTCTACACTTTTGATTAGTCCATTATACTTCTCCTTAATACGTCGGATGGTCTCATTAATTCACGATGGAGGTATTTTTGCCGCAGTGGTACCGTTGCAGTATAACGGGAATTCCGTCTTGTGAAGGAGTTGTCACAATATTTTGACAAATTGTTAGTTTTACGTCTTTGTCTGCGAGTATAAAGGATAGAGTTTCGAGAATCGGTAGTTCTACGTTGTTTTCAATACAAAAAGTATCGGATTCGTCGAACTGGTCTTGGTTGTTATAGAGGATGTTAAAAAGATGTAAGACAACTGTTCCAGGATCAAAGGGTTAAGGGACAATTAAATATTTTTTATGCCTTACAGTTTTACTGGCTAGAACGTTTAGAGTGTCTGAAGTAAAGTTAGGGTCTTCTTCAAAAATGTCTTCGATGATTTTGTCAAGCCAGCCATTGAGTTCATTTTGCCAGAAGAAAGTGACTATTCGTTTGTGAGATTTATCTAGGAGTTGGGCGTTAGAAATTTCTATTTTTGAATAATCGATTATCGACTCGGTTTTATATAGTTGCACAAATCGATTAAATTCTGTTGTCATTCGTTCGTCATGATCATCGGGTTCCTGATTGTTATCGGAGTCTGGTTGTTCTGGGTTGGTTTAGTTATTTGCAAAAATGCTGATTTTAGAAATAAAGTCGGTGTATTGTTTGAAGTGATTACGGGAAAGAACTTCTGCATTCAGGTTTAACTTGCCGGGCTTGTTTTCGATTTTATAGTTATATTCCTCTATCTTGAGGCGCCATCTGGCTAGACTAGCCAAGTAAGCGGGCGGTGATCGCAGAGTAAAGTAAACTTTCTCCCAAAAAGATAAGATCTATAGCAGTTGACTGCCCAAACAATGGCTAGTAGTTCTCGTTCGATAGTGGAGTATCAAGTTTCTGCAGCGCAGAGAGGACGGGAAGCATATGCTATAGGAAGATCGTTTCCTACGGGGCCTTATGAGAGAAATTCTCCAATTGCAAAAGTACAAGCATCAGTAGTTCTTCGAAATTTGGATAGATCAAGATAGGGTCAGATACAAGGGCTTGCTTCACTTCGTTGAAGGAAGACTTGCAGTCTTCGTCGAAGATGAATTTCACGTCTTTTTGTAGCAGTTTTGTTAGAGGCTTTGAGATCTTAGCGAAATTGGGGATAAAACGTTGGTAAGTAACGGAGAGCCCAAGAAAAGACTTAACATCTTTAGGAGTTTGGGGTTGAGGAAAATTTTGGATATATTCAACCTTTGAAGGGTTTGGTTTCACTCCTTCTTGGGTGATAAGACGACCTAGGTAAGCAATTTCCTTACTGAGAAACTCACACTTGCCAGGTTGAATTTTCAAGTTTGACTTGACGCTTAAAAACTTCTGTCAAACGGACATATGCTCATGGATGGTTCGTGAATAGACTATTATTTCATCCATGTACACGAGGCAACGTTCATTTTGGATACCCAAAAGAACGTTGTCCATGACCCTCTGAAAGGTAGAAGGTGTATTTTTCAAGCCAAATGGCATACGAACGAATTCGTAATGGCTATTGTCAACAGATAAACCGGTCTTAGGAATGTCTTCCTCAAGGATTTCCAACTCGTGGAACCCGGAAGCGCGATCCAGTGTCGAAAAGTATTGACACTTACCAAGTTGATCGAGGAGATCAGAAATGTTGGGCGAGAGGATATTTGTCGTCTACAGTGAGTTCATTTAACTTCCTATAGCCGATAACAACTCGCCACTTTTGCTTACCAGAAGCATCGAGTTTCTTAGGGACGACTCAAACGGTGGAGAACCAAGGAGAAGAAGAGTGCCTGATTAAGCCTTGATCAAGCATTTTGGCAATTTGAGTTTTCACTTCCTCCTTATCGACTTCAGGATATCTGAAAGATTTTGTGAAAATGGGCTTGGTATTACTGGTGTCAATTGAATGTTTTACTGCGTTGGTAAAGGACAAAACATCGCCTTCAAGATAGAAAATGTCTTCGAATTCTAAACAGAGGTTTGTGATAAGTTCTAGCTCTTCGCCATTAAGGTGGTCTGTACGAATTTGTTCCCTAATAGTTAAGTTTCTGTCTAAGTTTATAGAGTAATCCTGTGTATTCAAATTTAAGAGAGTGTGTGTAAGGTCAAAGGATCCTAAATGAAGATTGGAAAAGTTAACAGTTTTGGGCATTGCGTTCGCGTTTATTATCGAAGTCAGAAATTCTCGCTTTGAATTAACGCGTTCAACTGCCTTGAGAAGTCGTACTTTGTCAATTACTTGTGTCGGTAAAATTGCGTCACTATTTCTAAGATCGCACTTGAGTTTGAAAATTTGCTCGGTTCGTGCCTGGATAGTTACTTGGTTGTTAGGAGTACGAGTTTGTTTGTTAGTACTTGGTGTGTTTGTTTTTTTATATTAGACTGATTGTGATCAGGCACTTTATGCAAGGGAATAGTTTTGAAGTTCGTAATTAATTGCTTTGACTTTACGTCAACAATACATTCGTAATGTCAAGAAAATCAACGCCTAATATTCCATCAAACTCAATATCTAGATTGTAGATTATGGGGATTACCTAAACCAAATGGAATAAGGGTGGGACATTGGAAGACTGACCGAGTATCAACGAGGGGTCAGGAACAACAGAATAGAAATACTTGTCAAGACTATCATGGACAATAATCGAATACACTCCCAGTGGGATGGATAAAACATCACATTTCAGCAGTGTATGGACAGTCTACGACAAAAACTTTCCGTCTACAAAAGTCGATTGAGAAGATACAATATCAGTAACCAACGGAAACTAGACAACGCACTATTCCGAAAATCAGAAAAAGAAACTCTACGCAACCCACGAAACACTAACAGCCCTTATAAATGACTTAATTACCCACCCCCACAAGATGCCTAGTTTCCTTATGCACGGTGCTACATACCTCCTACCAAAGGACAACATATGTGCACAGGACCCAACAAAGTACCGACCAATTGCTTTCCAACCTTATTCAAACTCATAACATCGTGCATTAATCATCGCATTTTCAAACATTGTGAGCTGAACAATATAATTACTCAATAACAAAAGGGATGCGCGAAAAATTCGATGGGCTGCAAAGAACAACTGATAATTGATTCCGTTGTACGCAATCAAGCCCACGCCAAACGACGAAATCTCTACATGGCATATGTTGACTACAAAAAGGCATTGATTCAGTTCCAAATGATTGGCTCATTAAGGCAGTGAAACTCTATAAAGTTAATAATTGTATTATTAACATGTCCACCTGGCAAACCAAAATCTCACTGAATGAAGCCAACTGTTCGTTACAAACTGACCCCATTCCAATCAGAAGGGGTATATTCCAGGGAGACTCTCTTAGCCCGCTGTGGTTCTGCCTGGCTATGAACCCTCTCTCAAACAAACTGAACTCGACTTGACTATGAAAAACTACCTAACAGCAGAGTTTTATAGAAGGGTAAGACGACTGTTGAAAACCAAACTAAACAGTAAAAATCTGTTTCAGGCTATTAACACCTATGCATGTTCAGTGCTCAGTTACTCTTTCGATATAGTTAATTGGTGCAAGACTGACATTGAAAAATTGCAACGAAAAGCCATACTTACAAATACCTTGAAATAAAGCAGGCTCAACGAATTGATCACTCCACCATGAAGAAGGACCTAGCAACAGAGTTCAATAGAAGGATAAGACGACTGTTGAAAACTAAGCTTAACAGTAAAAATCTGTTTCAGGCTATTAACACCTACGCGTGCTCAGTACTCAGTTACTCATTACTGAATACAAAGAACGACACGATGCTGTGGCTAAAATACTGCACCAGGAACTTGAACTATCACAGTCGGTAAGATTACCATATTATAAATACAAACCAGAATCTGTTTTAGAAAATAACAACTACAAGCTGTACTGGGACCGCTCGATACTGACTGATCGGTCTGTTGCTCACAATAGACCAGATATAGTTTTGCTAGATAAAGTCACTCGGAAAACAACTTTAATTGACATAGCAATTCCTAACAACAATAATATAAATGACAAGCAGGCTGAGAAAATAACCAAATATACAGATTTGGAATTTCAAATAAAGACTCAGTGGGATATGAACAACATTCGAACTGTTCCAATAGTTATGTCAACGACAGGACTAGTCCCAAAACATCTATTAAACAATTTAAAATACCTAGGTCTGGATGAACATCTTTACAAACAAATGCAAAAAGCCGTCCTGTTAGGGACAGCCCGCACGGTCAGGAAATTCATGGGAAACTGCCGCCATGACTCCAACCACGGGCCTGAATACCTGGCAAGGGCTCCCACAGAGCTAAACCCTTTTGATATCTAGGATAGGTTTAGTGAATTTTCCCCTAAAGGCACTCTTAGCATGCCTTAGATGGAGTGTGATGCCATACATTGTATGGTCAAGTCGGAAATCAATGCAATAATGGATACCAAAATAGAACAAGAGATAGAGATCAGAATCGAAATACCAATCAAAATCAAAGAATGAATGAGAAGTTGCAATAGACGACCAGGAAATAATAATACAAACAATCCAACAAATAATGACAATACTCAACAGACTAATCCAAATTTTTAGAAGCGCAGTATGTTGAAAATATTAATAATAAGAACAATGTAAATAGTAGTTTTAAATCAAATCAAATTTGTATATTCAAACATCCAAGAGAGATAATTCAAATGGAGGAGCCAATAAACCAGGAAGAGGATGAATCTGAATTAATATTTATAAAAGGAAAGGTCAATGCAGTATCTTTCAAAATACTCATTGATACTGGATCAGAGAGGAGAGTGTAATCAATGAAGAACTAGTGAATAAATTAAATTTGAGGGCAGACAATATAATTATAACAAGGAAAATAAACATTGTATCTGTAAATAATAAAAAAATGTTTGTCGCAAATAGCATGGTAAATTTAGAAATAATGTTTGGGGATAAGAAAATTAATGCGGAATTTCTAATAGTTAAGAACATCAGCTATGAAGCAATCATGGGAATGGATCAGTTAAGAGGCAATACAGCAGAATTATTATTAATTATTAAGCTACAGGAACAAGTTAGAAAGTTTGAAGAGATAAGTGAAGTAAAGATGTAAGAAAGTCAAAGTGACAATGAAAATAAAAAGTTAAATAATTATAATAATATAAATGGTGCAAGGACCATGTTAAATAAAATAAGTAATAATTGTGAGGAGAAGTATGAAGTGGTAGCAAATCAAATAATTTGTCCTGAAGAGAAAAGTAATATTTTAATTCCTATTATCTGCAAATTTAAGTCATTATTTAATGAAGAAAATCGCATAGCAAAGGAGTATAGTCACAAAATAGAAGTCAAAAACATTAAAAATTTTAAAGCAAAGAATTATCCCATACCGTATAAGTATCGACAACAAGTGAATGAAGAAATTAGAAAAATGCTAGAAGCCAACATCATAGAAAGAGCCGTAACAAGTTATATAAATCCTATAGTAATTGTAAAGAAGAACAGTGGAGAGCTAGGGATTTGTCTGGACGCCCGAAACACAAATCAGTATACCTCAATATGAAGCTCCTCTGAGTATAGATGCCATCTTCAGTCGAGTGACTGGTGCAAAAATCTTCCCTAAACTCGATTTCAAACAGTTTTTGGTTAATACCATTAGAAGATTCTTCACGAGACTACATGGGTTTTCAAGTGGATGGAGTGGTCTAGAGATTTATAGTAGTGCCGTTCGGCATACAAAGCGCTTGTGCCTCATTAGTAAGAGCATTACATAAAATACTAGATACATATGAATTGTAATAACACTATACACTATATCGACGACATATTGATATTTTCTGACAACATAGAGAAGCATGTAGAACACATCAAAATTATTCTACAAGATTTAGACAATGCAGGGTAGAACATCAAAAAGTAAATGTTAGAGTAAAACGGTTATCAGGTATTAAAAAATTGTAACAATATAACAGCAAAGAGAAAGGAAACTAGTTAAAAATACGTGCAGAGATTCAAATAGTATAACGTAAACAAGAATAGGTCAAGAACAGTTCAATAAACTCACATTTTGGGGAAAATAAAGAAAGGTATTAAAGGTTAGAATTTCATTTAAAGTCCAGAACTAAATAAAAAAGATTTCCCAAGTGATAAAGTACATCAAAAGGTACAGGAAGGCTTAAAGAATAATAAATATCCAGGAAAATCATGTTAGAGAAAAATATTCAAGTTCAAAAGAAAATATCATAACCTAATTTTCAATTGCAAAATAAAAGACTAAAACTGAATTGAAAGACAAGTGTTATATATCAAAAAACCAGTATTTTTCCTAGATTTTAATGATACAAAATACAAAGGGTTTAATTAAAAATTTTATTTCATTAATTATGTCAATATGAATTAATTGTCATAAAGATTCAGATGTTTTACAAATTTCTATAAATTACCTGTCATCTTTTGACAATTGTCCAGTCTTTATAATCAAGTAAACTGTAAAATTGTGTATATTTAAACAAAAGTGCATCAAAATTTGTTGGCATAAATCGCCATATTAAATAAACTAAAGTGAAAGTGACATTTCAAAACCGAGAGTTAACGAAGCCGAACTAATCACGTGACAAATAATCTCAAGTCGGAGATATACAAGGAGAGTTTATAAAAAAATAGAACAAAGACAATTAAATATTTCAAATGCATATTTAAAATAAAAGTTCATCAGTAAAAAGGATGAATAATGGAGCAGAGAATGACTACAAATACAACATAATTAAAAGTTGCAGATGTAATGAGATCAAACTATAAAAGATCTTTACCAATAATGCAGTAGCCGAGACTTAGAGGAACAAAACACGACCCAAAGGAGAAAAGAGAGTTTTTCAGCCGGACGCTTTAAAAGTGATGAAACGTATTTACTACAAAACTGTTTTAAAAATAAAAACAATGATGAATGTGTCTTAATTGAATTTTGTACATATGTTTGATTATTTGATAAAGTTTATTGTTTGATATTTCATGATTTAGTAGTTAGGTGTATATAATATATAAAATAAGTAATAAGGGTATTTTTGATTTTGGAAAGCTCCACATTTCTGAACAGTAGTTTTAATAGAGATATGCATTGAAACAAATGTTCAATATAACTAATGTTTGAAAATTGTGTTTAGTTTAAAAGATTCAAGAAAATATGTAATTTAAAATATGCAATGATTGCTAAATGAATTTAAAATAAAATTATAATTAATAATTAAACCATTTCATTTATTTAAAAAAACAATTAAGTGCACAATAACAAACAAAATAAAATAATAATTACATTGTTGAAACAGTTGTTAACTTTTTACAATATGTCATGACTACCTGACAAACCAAAATCTTTCTGAATGAACCCGACTGTTCGATACAAACCGACCCTATCCCAATCAGAAGGCGTATATTCCAGGGAGACTCTCTTAGCCCGCTGTGGTTCTGCCTTGCCATGAACCCACTCTCACACAAACTGAACGCTACTAACTTTGGATTCAGTCTCAAGCACAACAACGTACAAGCACTAAAGATAAACCATTTGTTATACATGGACGACTTAAAGTTAATGGCAGGTAAGAAACAACAGCTGCATGATATGCTTAAAATAGTAGAAGGGTTCTCTAATGACATCCATATGCAATTTGGCCTAAACAAATGCCGAATTATCAATATAGTAAAAGCCAAAATACAGCAGGGGCCCTACGTAATGAGAGATGGCACCTCAATTGAATCCATGGAGGAAGGTCATATTTACAAATACCTTGAAATAAAGCAGGCTCAACGAATTGATCACTCCATCATGAAAAAGGACCTAACAACAGAGTTCTATAGAAGGATAAGACAACTGTTGAAAACTAAGCTGAACAGTAAAAATCTGTTTCAGGCTATTAACACCTACGCGTGCTCAGTACTCAGTTACTCATTCGGGATAGTTAAATGGTGCAAGACTGACATTGAAAAACTACAACGGAAAGTTCGAGTTCTACTAACAAAAGCTCAAAATCACCATCGAAAGAGCTCTGTCGAACGTACAACGTTGCCACGGTATGAAGGAGGAAAAGGATTGGCAGATATAGGCAAGTTACGTGATCAACAAATTTCTAATTTGCGTAATCATTTCCAGAAACTCGCAGAATTTTCTGATCAACACAGAGTCATATGTCAGGTTGATGCCTCCACACCTCTGCTACTGACAGAACAACAAGTTCAAGTATACCACCAGACAACTGATCAGAAACTGCTCAAATGGAAAGAGAAGTTGCTTCATGGAAGACATATAAATGACGTCAACCAAGATTATGTCGACAGTTCAGCGTCGAACTACTGGTTGATCTCTGAACATATGTTTCCTGAAACGGAAGGCTTTATATAGGCAAACCAAGATCGAGTAATTCCAACTAAGAACTATCTAAAGTACATCGTCAAAAAATCCTTCTATCAACAACGACAGATGCAGATATGGTTGCCAAACATCTGAATGTATCCAGCATATCACAGGAGGTTGCCAAGCGTTCGCTGCAACTACATACAAAGAACGACACGATGCTGTGGCAAAAATACTGCACCAGGTACTAGCGCTGAAACTCGAGCTATCACAATCGGTAAGAACACCCTACTCTATATACAAACCAGAATCTATTTTAGAAAATAACAACTACAAACTGTACTGGGACAGGACGATATTGACCGATCGGACTGTTGCTCACAATAGACCAGATATAGTTTTGGTAGATAAAGTCTCTAGAAAAACAACCTTAATTGACATAGCAATCCCTAACAACAATAATATAAATATTAAGCAGGCTGAAAAAATAGCCAAATACAGGGATTTAGAATTTCAAATACAGAGACAATGGGACATGAACAACACTCGAACGGTACCAATTGTTATGTCAACAACTGGAGTAGTCCCAAAACACCTATTAAACAATTTGAAATACCTCGGTCTGGACGAACATCGTTACCAACTGACGCAAAAAGCCGTCCTGTTAGGAACAGCCCGGACGGTCCGAAAATTCATGGGAAACTGCTGCCACGACGCCAACCACGGGCCTGATAACCTGGCAAGTGCTCCCACAGAGCTAAACCCTTTTGATATATAATATATCTGGGGTTTAGTGAATTTTCCCCTAAAGGTACGTTATGCGTATCTTAGAGGGAGTGTGCTGCCATACATTGTATGGTCAAGTCGGGGATTACATTACATTAATTAATAGGTGCCCAACATAAATCAAAGAATCATAATCAAAATGAATTTAATAAAAATAAAATACATAATTAAAAGTAAAACTATTTCATTTAAAAATTTAATCAATTTCATAACAAAATAAAATAAATAAAAAAATTAAATAATCAATAACAATCAATTATATAAGTACATATATACATATATTACTGCTTTATTTCCGAAACTATACTATTTAAAATTTTGAAAATAATTAGGGGTACTGGGGCTCACTTGAAATTTATAAGAAAAATTAGTATAAAACACCAATATTAATTTTGGGGACAAATTATAGAATTAAATGGAAAATAAAAATTAAATTTTCAAACGCATCATGTAATATATCAAATGAAAGGCTCATTATGTGAGTAACAAATATATCATATTTGTAAATCATTTGTTGATATTAACAAAAATATTAAACATCGATTTAATTCCCACCTTAGAAGCTACTAAAATTTAAAATTTTGAAAAATATGTTTTATTTGTATTTTTAAATAATTTGTCTAAAAGATTTAATAATTTATTATTTAAAACTTGACCTATTTTTCCCTTTACCTTCCAATCTACAGAGCCTAAAATTCAGACAGTAGATTATAAAATGTTTCCTGAAAGTTTATTAGTAAAATAAAACCCTAATGAATCTAATGTTAATTTTGGGTGCCCAATTTGAGAACTAAATACATATTTTTATAAAAATCAAGCGAATCATGGAGCAGTTGAAATAAAAAGTCTATGTGTGGAAAATAAAAGTTTATATTTTTTACAAATTGAAAACGCTTCCTTTAAGAGATATTAGTGTAAATATAAGAAAATGTACTAATTCCTTGCTTGTCTGAAATTGGAATATTTGAAAAAGATATACTTTGATTCACCTACATTGTATCAAATCTTGAAGGTGGTACGGAACCCTTAGTTTGCGAATCCAACTCGCACTTGACCAAATTATTTACAGAGTAAACCAGAAACACTAAATTATTGAAAATAATTGCCAATTACACCAAAATTATTTTAGGGTGGCTTTTAGGGTCTCTGATCACGAACCCGAGGTCAGATTTGCAAAATTCAAAATGGCCGATCCAAGATGGCGGATGGTTTTTTTTAAATCAGCGGATATACTCCAAAATTGGTATATAGGGGTTTTTGTGGTCTCTGATTATGAGCCCGGAACTTACAAAATTTAAAATGGCGGACGAAATTTTCGTCTCGGGGGTTGTTTTGTCGTAATATAAATAGACATAAGTTCAACTTTAATTTTAGATGCATTTCTTAATTGTATTTATTTCATTTGTAGATAAAATAATATAGTTTTCTTGTTTATAATATTTAACGTAAAAAGCTATATAATAGGTAAATATTAAAATACGCTTGTAAAGATAAGAAGAAATAATCCGAATAATACGATTGTAAGTTTCTCTTTGCCACTTATAAACTATTCCTTTAAAGGTTTACAGAACCCAAACAATAGTGTATATTTTTAAATACATTTAAAGTATAATAAAAATAAACTGAAAGTGTTGGTAGGTGACAATAAGGAACGGCTGACACTTAAAGTTATTGGGTATAACAAGAACCTTTTTTTATTGGCAAGGTCAGAGAGATAAATTATTTTGACCATCTGGGTGTTCCTGGAAATAACAAATTATTCTACCTTTGAAATCAACACCTACAAGAGTAATTAACGAATAGGGAAAGATCTTTACGGGTTGGCCTAGGGAATAGAAGCTTACCGGAGGATTTTTCTTCTTTGAAAAAATGTCTTTTCAAATTTAGTCGTTTAAGAAACTCGAAACAAAGGAGTCGTCTTAAGAGAGTCGTGAAAAAAAAAAAGTTGTAAAAATTCGTTCGCGACACTCGAAGCATTAATTACGTTTTTTTAAGTGTTCATTGTAATCTTTTTTTGTACTCCTCATTTCCTTTTACTCCTAATTATTTTATTAAATATTCGAGTATTAAGTTCAATCTCGTGTTATTTTAAATATATATACAATATCCAAAAACCGTTTTACAAACAAACTTCACATACAGTTAAATCACATTGAGTTGGGGTTTAACATTCATAACATAGTCCTTCGAGTCGGGATTAAATCAGTGCGTGAGAAAAAGTGCCACATATATAAAAAAGTAATCAGAACTTTATATTTCGAAATAAAAGGTTTTGAGTGAACATGGTGACATTTTTACAGTGAATAAAAAAAATAGTGCTTCACGATTCATACAGTGCAGCAAAAGAAACAAATAAAAAGCTGCATTTGAGAGCAAACATAAATACGTTCTCAATAGTTCGTCTACACATATTCCACGAAAATCATCTGTGCAAAGTAAAGAAGTCACAGAGATTCAACCAAACACGTTCCAGCAGAAAAGAAGAGGTGGAGTTTACCAGAAATAGAAGAACACTGTACTACATACGTTCCAGTAAAGAAGAACAACTTTGCAGAGTTCGTGCTGCCAAAGGTCAAGGGTCAAATAATCTGGAGGACAACGCTGATCTACGTGCTCAAAAATTATTCTTATTTTCTTATAAGCTCGTAGCTTATAAGAAAAGCTGTTTCTTCAATAACCCTATCCTTATATAATTATAAAATTTAAAATGGCAGACCGCATTAAAGAAATTATAAAAAAACGTGGAAGTTTAAAGGCGCAAATTACGAATTTTAATAAATTCATTAATGATAATAAAGATTCGGTAGTGTCGGTTGAAAATATCACGCGTCGGATAGAAAAATAAAATAAAAAAGCAGTTTGATGAAATATCGGACCAACTCAAGTTGCTTGATGAAGAAAACACCGAGCAACATTCTACCGCGAGGGCTGATATTGAAGAAAGCTATTTCAGGGTACTTGACGCTGCTGCCGACAAACTAAAGAAAATCGAGGTCTCGCGGGATCCGACGGATACTAATTTAAGTAATAGTATAGCGACTACGTCATCACAAATAAATGATAGTATAAATGATTCAAATTGGTCCCAAAAAAGAAATATTTGGCTACCCGAACCTAAGGTTCCCACCTTCAGTGGTAAATATGAAGATTGGCTTGCTTTTAAGGATGGATTTACATCGTTAATCGACAAACAAGAAGATTTATCTAACGTGGAGAAACTGCAATACTTAAAGGGATTTGTAACAGGGGAAGCGTACGATACTATAAACGGTCTTGCCACTACGGATGATAATCATGACGTTATTAAAAGAAATATATGCAGATACACGCCAAATAATAGCGCATCATCTCAGCATAATTTTATCTTTGCCCGTGCAGATTCGCGAATCAGCAGAAGGATCACTCGCTTCTTTAGATATAATAATTCCGGATCCTATAATTGTGCAAAATATCGAATTTCCAACCTTGGAGAAAATGTTAAATTTTCTTAATAAAACCGCAGCACGGCTTTCAAAAAGAGAAACAGGTCTGCCTGAAAATACGACCGACCCACAAAAGGGTAAGAGCAACATTTTTCAACAGAAAAAGAAGAAGGCCGGCTTTAAACAAACATTTTTAACAGCATCTGGTTACAAATGTCCGGTGTGCAAAAAATATCACACTTTATTCAGGTGCAATTCGTTTATAGACTCTCTAATAACAAAAAGAGTCGAAATAGTAAAAACAGCTCGTTGTGTTTAATTTGTTTACGAGAACATTCAAATCACCCTTGCAAATTTTCAAAATGCATGGTCTGTCATCGTAATGAAAATCACATGTTACATGAACACAACTCCTCCAACAACCAAGATTGACGCGAGGAGGCTACGGGAACAACTACTCAATGCACAGCTTCGGCCGAAAAGGCTACGCCTAATCAGTTAATGACCACCACGCAAATTAATATTACTAATCTTAAAAATAAATCGATTAAATGCCGCGCCTTGCTTGACACATATTCAACGGTCAATCTGATTAGCGAAACCTTGGTAAATATAATGAAGCTGCCGCAGAAAAAATGTAGTATCCCCGTAGCTGCGCTTAATAAGCTCTCAACTAGAACAAAACATGTTGTTACTGCTACTATACAATCGTTACACAATGATTACAGCAGAAATTTAGAATTTTTGACTATTCCAACCATCTCTCAGGCAGTTCCCAATGAAGCAGTTCCAAGAGAAAATATACCTATTCCTGCAAACATAAAGCTTGCCGATCCAGAATTTTATAAACCGGCACCTATAGATGTTCTATTAGGATCAGGTCCGACGCTATCTCTATTTAGTATAGGACAACATAAAATAGCAATTCAAAATCTGGACCTGTATTTACAAAAAAGGCGTTTAGGTTGGGAAATTGGGGGCTACGTCAATTATAACAAAAACGATAGTATAATGAATACCGTCAATTCTATTTCAAGTAAAATTGCCAGATCAAAGCGTGCTATTCTCTCAGAAATAGCGAGGATTTTCGATAAATTAGGGTTGTTAGGGCCCATAATATTGTATGCAAAAACCATCATGCAAGAAATATGGAAAGAAAAGCTCCACTGGGAGGAATCAGTGCCAATTAACTTATACACAAAATGGACAGAGTTTTATGACCAGCTTTTATTAATTAATAATCTTGCATTTCCCCGAAAAACGATGGTTTCAAGAAAAAATGCTGTACAACTACACAGGTTTTGCGATGCGAGCACAAAGGATTACGGTACCTGTATTTACTTACGTTCGATTTCATATAAAGGTCACATAAAAACTGTCATACTCGGTGCAAAAGCTCGCGTAGCGCCGCTAAAGGAAACTACGATACCGCGTCTCGAACTTTGTGGTGCTGTACTGTTAGTCAATCTATTCAAACAAATCGTAAAAGCAATAAACATATCATTCGATAAAATAGTTTTTTGGTCAGATTCGTCAATTACGCTTCATTGGATAAAGACTTCACCTCATCTGTTAAAACCATTCGTCGCAAACCGTATAGCTGAATTTCAAAGTTTGTCAGAACCTCATACGTGAATAACATACGCACGGTATGCAACCCAGCCCATGCATTATCTCGGGGACAGAATTTTTAATCAACAATTTATGGTTTACTGGACCTACGTGGTTTTGCAACGAAGAAAAACTCTGGCCAAAAACAAAACATTTCTGGATTAGATAACGAATTACCAGAAGTCCGCAAGGGTGTCTGTCTATAGTCAACCGTCAGTGAAGAGGAAACGAATGAAATGTTAGAAAAAAATTGTGAAGTATATGAAAAATTTTCGTCATATACAAAATTAAAACGATTTGTCGCATATGCTTCCTACTTTATACGAACGAAAGAATACAAAGGAGGATTGCATGCTGAAGATTTGATTGAGGCTGAAATAACAATTATAAAACGTATCCAGTCCGCCTATTATTCAGACGAAATTGCACATCTCGGAACAAAAATATCGATTAAAAGGCAAAGTAGATTGATTTCTCTTAGTCTATTCCTCGATAAGGATAATATAATGAGAGTCGGTGGTAGATTAAGGAGATCTAACATGTTGTATAGTCAGAAATATCCGATTATAATACCGGGAACAAATCACATAACCGATCTTATAATTAGAGAATTGCATGAAACTAATCACGATGCGGGAATTTAACCCACACAATGTTTAATGAGACGAAAATTTTGGCTTTTAGACGGTAAGGCTCAAATAAGAAAGGTAATTAGGCGTTGCGTTCGATGTTTTCGCGTCAACCCACTGACAATAGAGTATCAAATGGGAGAATTACCAAATGTTCGCGTATCTCAAAGTCGGGTGTTTAGTAATGTCGGGATCAATTATTGCGGGTCATTTTACATTAAAGAAAAGAAATATGGCAACATTAAGCAAGTAAAGGTATATGTCGCGGTTTTCGTATGCTTAGTTACCAAAGCTGTACACTTGGAGTTAGTATCAGGCCTGACGACAGAAGGTGTTCTAGCTGCTTTAAGGAGGTTCATATCTAGACGGGGAAGACCGAAAGTTATCTACTCAGATAACGCGACAAATTTCGTAGGCGCTAACAACGAACTTAAATACGTGTATACACTTTTAACTTCAAATGAACATCGCGAAAACATAAATAAATAAGTTCTTTTGTGATTATGAAATCAAATGGCAATTTATACGCACTCCGGCAGTTTGTGGGAGGCAACAATAAAATTGTTCAAACATCACATAAAACGTGTTGTAACAAATCTTTTATCTATATTTGAAGAGTTTAACACATTCATAATAAAGGTAGAAGCAATTTTAAACTCGCGTCCACTCACTGCAATATCAACCGATCCTAATGATCCCTCTGTCCTTACACCTGCCCACTTTTTGATGGCGATTCTTTTACGAACTTGCCTGAAGGCGATTTAACAGACATTCAAACTAATCGCTTATCCCATTGGCAACATATCACGCGAGTACGACAGCCTTTTTGGAAACAGTGGCATAAAGAATATTTGAATGAATTAAATATTGGCCACAAATGGACCAAGGGACAACATGCCATCAAGAAAAATTCAATTGTGTTGTTAGCAGAAGATAACATTCCTTCTATGCAATGGATTATAGGTCGAGTCATTGAGGTACATCCAGGGTCAGACGGTGTAATTCGTGCAGCAACGGTGAAAACTTTTACCAATGTGTTGAAAAGAACTGTTAAAAAAAATGGCACTTCTTCCTATAATTGACAATTTTAAAGACACTACAAGTGATTAGTATCAGAATGTGATTATCTTTTAAGATTGATCGCACCCTCTCAACCGGAGGAGTATGTTTTATCGTAATGTAAATAGACATAAGCTCAACTTTTAATTTTAGATGTATTTCTTAATTAATTGTATTTCTTTCATTTGTAGATAAAATTAAGTTTTAAATTTAAGTTTTAAGTGTTCATTGTAATCTTTTCTTTGTACTCTACTGATTATCTCCTAATTCTTTTATTAAATCTTCGAGTATTAAGTTCAATCTCGTGTTATTTTAAATATATATACAATATCCAAAAACCGTTTTACAAACAAACTTCACATTAAGTTGGAGTTATTTTCATCGTTCATATTGGATCCTCCTTTTTGTCTATCAGATTCGTGATCAGCGAACCCAAAAACCCCCTTATAAGAAGTTTGGTGAAAAACGGCTGATCTTTTAAATTTTCATACGCCATCTTGGTTGGCTCATTTTGAATTTTGCAAATCTGACCTCGTATTAGTGATCAGAGACCCTAAAAACTGACCTAAACCAATTTTAGTGTAATTGGCAATTATTTTAAAAATATAAACTGCAAGTGCTTATGAGCCACCCTATATAACAGTTTAATTCAATTTTTTTAACCACCTTGTGTAACTGTAACTCTACTTCTCGCTTTAGCGCAACCATCCTGAATAAGGTGCTGTTGTTGTCACCACACATAACATTTCTTAAACACCTAACTATACCTTTACTACACCCTATATATCAACTATACAACTGCTGATGGTCAACATTATGTAACAATTATTTCTGAAATTTTTTTAGCCACTTTGTAATGTATAATTTCTCTCCACGCTATATTTTAACCACCCTTTATATGCAACTTTTTCTAATATTGTTTTAAAGAAACTGTATAACTATAATTTTCCTTCGTCCCATATACACCACCCACATAATAGGATGCAACTGTTCATGGTCTACCCTATACGGATTTTTTTTACATTTTTTATCCACGTTGTAAAACTATAGTTCTACTCCGCTCTTGACTTCAACCACCTTGAATATACAGCTAACTATTATAACATTTTTTGTACCACTCTGTAGAATTATAAATTCATCAATCTCCAACAGATTTCTCCCAAAATGCAACTTCTTATTGAGTACTCCATTACCGATTTCATTAAATTTTCTTGAACCGCGTTATATAATTATATCTCTACCTGTTTCTTTATTCAAACCAGCCTGTTTATACTGCTGCCAACTAGTCAACCATTATAACTTATATGTCTCCACCTTATATTTTAACCCCCCTTATATGCAAGTTTTTCTAACATTGTTTTAATTACACTGTACAACTATAAATTTCCTCCACCAATACCCAAAATATTTCATCCAAACTGCAATTGCTTATTAGCCACCCAATATAACAATTTTATTCAACTTTTTTATTGAACCGCCTTGTACAACTACAACTCTACTTTCATCTATATTTAAACCATCCTGTTTATACTGCTGCCAATTAGTCAACCATTATAAATTATTTGCCTATCAGTTTTTTAACCATCCCATATAATCATAATTTTACTTTACTAAATATTTCAACCACCCTGTATATGCATCTGCTTATTATTTACCTAATATACCATATTTTAAATAATTCACCATACCTCTACTCCACCCTATTTTTCAACTATCCTATCTGTGCAACTAATTATGCGCTAAGCTCCTCGAAGTTTCCTTGGACTTCCATCGTCTTGAAACGTTGATCAATCATTTCAAGACAATGAAGTCCAAGGAAACTTCGAGGAACGAGTTACATTATCTATCAACTTCAGACTAACATGAGTTAACCTATTTCATAATTTTTTCTCATATTTTACTTTGCCCCAACTGCTCATGTTCTACTGTATAAATGTAATACTTTCTACGTTTATTTATTTATGAGTAAAAAATTATAACATTCTGTTATCCACCCTGTATAAATATAATTTTTCTCTATCCGTTATTCAACTGCCTGGTATATACAACTATTTATGGCCCACCCAGTTCAACTCTTTTGAACCACCCCGTATGATTAATTCCACTTATTTCAACCACATTGTATATATGCAGCTGTTTAAGGTCCACCTAATATCAGTTTTTATTAAAGATTTTTTAAACCCATGTAAATCTATTCCGCTCTGTTTCACCCGTCCTATATATGGGACAACCTGTACAATTACGCTTCATATATCAGTCGATTTTTTTTATCGAAAATGTTACATTGGCATATTCCGAATTTTGAATAAAAGCTAAGCTGATGCAAGTACATTTGGTGCGTGCGATGGAACTAATAGAATAATTGTGTTACCCAACATGGTAGAAGTTTTTTCGCTATATCTACCGTTTGTGTCAATGTAGGGAGATAAAATCTATACCAGATTTGCAAAAAAAATTCAGCAAAATCAGTTCTTACATGATGCCCGAACCAACAATTTAAATTTAAAAAATACTCCTGATTTAGATTTTTATGTACTATATTATCTTTAAGTTAAAAATTTTTCGACCTTAATCAATAAATACAATATTTTTCTAATTACCAAGCATAAAAATCCGTTGAGATATTTAACAATCAAAGAAATTATGTATTATATTGACATTTGAGTTCATTGGCTGAATTTTTTTATACCCGAAACTACCCAATTAACCAGAATTTTAGATATTTGAGTTTAGTAATATTCACTTAATGCAATGAAACACCACGATATAAAATAAAAACAAATTACAAGAATTTATTCATTTTATAATTACCAAATATCACGTAAACACCATTAATAATAATGCTGTGATAAGAGAAAGAAATATCTCACGCTCATACGTTCTCTTTCTGTTGCCCCTAACACAGCGATTTTAGACATGAGACGACAGTCGCCCTTCCAGTTTGTATATAATTCAACATCTGATATGGATACTAAACGATCGAGGTCTCAACAACATTGTCGCAATGCTTAGGGACTCGGAATTAGCAAAAACCTTATAAAATCAGTGCATAAGTATATACAGAACGACTGACGCGACCTCTAGTTCAAGTTTTGATGAACTAAAAACCGTATAAGTCGCGATATGCACATCACTAATGAGCCCAAAAAAAATGGATTATGGTTTTGAGGAACTATGAATGGAAAAACAATCTTAAATACAAGCTTTAGAAAACCGAGGCCCGATTTCGAGCCTCGTAAGTGCAACGCGGGCCTCATTTAGTACTTTGTAGCTCTCGTGACTTCGATGATTGCCGACTGGTTGAGTTTAGTATCTATAAATAAAGCTAAATACTAAATAACATCGAGCACCAATAAATATATAGTTGTGTAGTGTATTTGTGTAGTAATGTGCAATGATGAAAAACATAATTTGTGCACCCATAGTTCGTTTTTACCACGAAAAACTTTGATCAAAACCTAACCTTCGAATAATTAATTTTAGTCGGGGAATAGCGCAGTCGTGTTAGTCACTAACTAGTGTACCAGAAAAGCCAATAAACCAAAGTTAGAGTGTGTGAATGCCTGTGGGATAAGTTACAACGGTTCAAACAACATTTAACCTTCAGCCTTTACACCTTGGACACACTGAAAACAGGAAAAGCAATATTCTTATCAATAAAAGGTAACGATCACTTTAATTTCATCAGACTATTAAACACATAAATATTGGCATGATAAAACTAAACTGAGAAAAAATATATATACATATATTTCATCCATCCAATACCATCTAACAACAACATCTGTAGACCAATCTTATTCCACTGGTCATATTCTATTTCCATATGTTACCAGACAAAGATACGAATTCAGGGCCAATCTGTAAATCCTACACATCTAAATAACCCAACAGACTCTCGGCCATATAAGATTGGCCGAGTTCTCAGGAGCAACCCGCGCGAAAACTGCTACAGGGTAGAATCGTCTGGTAGCCTCACGCCACGGTTACTCCGTCAACAAGCCCGTGCATCACTCACTTGTCCGTTTACTGAATGGTCCCGTACAACGCTGATTGTCGTTCAGAATAAAAAACTTTTTTAAACACTTTTCTTGTAAAGAGATGATATAGCGTATATTATAGGTGAATTTAGAACACAATTCTATCTTAAGAAACTTTTGATGAATAAAAAATTGAACTGAGTGAAAATTTTACGGATTCATTTCGAGAAAATTAATAACAATTATAAAATCTATATAATCTACCACTCTGTCTTGTGCTTATATATAGAAATAAAAAGCAGGGATTTAGAAATTTAGATATTTTTATATTTGTTTTTGTAATTCGTATGTTGTTGCTCCGTCTCTTGACTTCGTTAAGTAGGCATCATGGAATGTGAATTTTGCAAAGAAGTTAAAAACAAAGAAGTTTTTCATTCCGATAATTGCCAAAAGAGAGTATGTAAAGGATGCGGCAAATTAACTTCATCAGAGATAAAAGTGTTACAACTTAACACCAGAGTAATGAAATTTCATTGTCAAAAATGCCTAGGAATGGATACATACAACTTATTAAAAAATATAATTGAGGACAAACAAACTATACTTGACAGCAAAGATTAAATAATAAAATTACTAAAAAAGGAGCTTGAAGAAAAACGGTACCATATTGGAACACCAAAAACGTATAGAGAAATGGCAAAGGAATCAATGTCAGCTGAGAAGACAATACTCATTAAACCAAAAGATAAGAAGCAAACTAGTGAGAAGACAAAAAAATAAGTAGAAAAAAGTATAAAGCCAAGCACTTTGGGGGTAGGAATATCTACTGTGAAATATGTACGGGATGGGGGAGTTGCTATAAGTTATAAAAGTGAGGAAAAACCAGAACAATTATGTGTAAATATTAAAGAACAGATGGGCCAGAATTATGAAATTTCAGAACCGGAAAAAAAGAATCCAAGAATAAAGATTTTTAATATAAACAAAGATGATTTAAATGATACAGATGTATTTATAGAAAAAATCATTAAGCAAAACAAAGTAAATACAGAAGACAAGAGAAGGATGATGAAACTGATATATAAATACGAAGTTAAGAAAGAAGGAGAAGCCCCTAGAATAAATGTAATATTAGAATTAGACCATCAAACCTATATTCAGTTAAAATCTAGGGAAAGGATTAGTATAGGATGGAAAAGCTGTTATTTTATGGATCACCTAAATATAATTCAATGTTATAAATGCTGGAAATTTGGTCACATAGCAAAGGAGTGTAAGAGCGAAAAAGAAACATGCCCAAATTGTACAGGAGAACACAAAAGCAATGACTGCACTGCCCAAACAAAGGAATGTATTAACTGCAAAAATGCATAAAAAAATTTGGGTGTAGAGAACATTGAATATAGGCACGCAGCATATGACAAAAATTGTGAATGTTATAAAAGAATTTTTAATCAAATACAAAGAAAACGACAATATCCTGATATTTATAATCCACATATATAGCAACTATCATCACAACTCTTATATTTAAATATACAAAGTTTTACAGCCCATAAAACAGAATTAATCTGGTTAGTACATCATTGGAAACCTTTAGCCATATGTTTACCAGAAACTCATATAACTGAAGATTTTTCAGAAAATGATTTGTATATAGAAGGATATTATCAATACAGAGCAGACTCTAAAAGTAGACACACCGGGGGAAGTATAATTTATATGAGGAATGAAATTAAATCTAAAGAAATACTTAAAATCATAATGGATACAAAATTATGGTTAATAGTTATAGAGGCTAATATAGATAATGTAAAATATAAAATCTTATGTCTGTACCATTCTCCAAATGCGAATCATATCTACTGACTTTTTGGAAAAATTAGATGAAATCCTTCAAAATGAATTATCCAAAGAGGGAAACTTAATACCTGTTGGAGATTTTAATGTAAATATTCAAGGAAACTTAGTAACGTTTTAGAAAGTTTAGGGGCATATCAACATATAAAGAAGTTTACAAGAGTAACACAACAAGGAGGAACAATTATAGACCAACTAATTACGGATTTGAAGAATATAAACTATGATGTACATTTAACACCCAAAATTACAGATCATTCTATTATAACAATAGACCTACAGTAAAAGCAAGAATGTAAAAAGGAAAAGAAAACTATAAGAGACCTTTCTAAATTTGAAGAAACTAAGTATCAATTGGATTTAATAGGAAAAGAATGGGATAATAATAGCGTAGATATCGACGCACTATCTGATAGATTAATATCAAACATTCAAGAAAATTTGAATATACATGCACCTTTAAAAGAAATAACAATACAAAAGGGATGGGGAAACAAAAAATGGTGGACAGAAAAAATTGGTTCAGAAATAACACAAAGAAACAGACTGTACAGAAAAGCTACACTAACTAAATTAAACCAGAATTGGCAATTATTTAAACAAAAAAGAAATTCAGTAACCGCAATGATTTGAAATCAAAAGATAGCATATTATTTCAAAAAGATAGATGAAGTAAAAAATGACTCAAAAGAAATGTGGAAAACTGTAAAACACCTTGTAAAAGGAAGCATAAAAAATGAAAATAAAAACGGAATAATATATTCAATAATGAGCTTGAAACAGACAATAATAGAATAGCAGAACAATTTAATAACTTTTTTGTAAGCAGTATAACAGAAATAACACGTAATTTAAGCTGTAATAATTCAACTTTTAATGAAATAGTAAATAATATATAGAGTCTCAATTGTCGTTTAAAAGCATTTAAAAAAATTGAATTTATGGAGCTTAACAAAATTGTAAAAGATATAAACAACAACAAAAAAAGTAGTGTAGATGGGATAAACATAGAGATAGTAAAAACATAATTTCAGGTTCTAGGTAATCATTTTTTGCAAGTTATTAATACAAGTATCGAAATGGGACAATTCCCTGAGAACTGGAAAACCTCAACAATAATACCCATAGAAAAGAAAAAAGATTCAAATTTATGCAATAACTTTCGTCCAACAAATATGGTGCCCAGTTATGAAAAACTATTAGAAATAGTCGTCAATAATCAAATAGTGGAATATATAGAAGAGAATAAAATTTTAAATCGTTTTCAAGCAGGCTTAAGAAAGAACAACTCATGTGAGACTGCCTTACAATCAGTACTGGCGCAATGGAAAAATTCACTGAGCTCAAACCTAATAATCGGCGCACTGTTTCTTGATTTTCGAAGAGCATTTGAAACTGTCAATGGAGACTTGTTAGTCTTAAAATTAGAAAAGTATGGAATACAGGAGGAAGCACTGAAATTGATTACAAGCTCCTTGTCTGGCAGAAGTCAAAAAACAAGATACAACAACAACGAGTCTACACTGAAAGAAACAATACAGGTTGTCCCACAGGGTACTGTAATGGGACCAAATTTTTTTGTAATATACATTAATGACATTAATCAGTACATTGAAAAAAGGCATATTCAACTTTTTGTGGACGACACTTTAATCTATTTCGCAGCAGATAATATAAATACAATAGTGAACACCTTAAATTTAGATATGAATAACGTATCAAAATGGTTAAAGAAAAATAATCTCAGCCTGAATATCGATAAAACAAAGTTCATGATAGTGAGAAATAAGTATAGCCCTGTAAATGTGATACAGCATCAAGGAGTATGGGTAGAAGGAGTGAGAATAGAACAAGTGAGTGAATGGAAATATTTGGGTGTCATGATAGACGATTGTATAACGTTCGCGAATCATGCATTATATCACAAGTAAAATAGCCAAGAAAGTGAATGCTCTAGGAAAGATGAGATCAACGTTAAGTGAATGGTCCAAACTCTTAGTATATAAGACCATAATAATGCCTCATTTTAATTTTTGTCCAACCATTTTATTTCTATTAAAAAACTCTGAAATTGAAATTATGCAAAAAAGACAGAACCAGGCCTTACGTATAATATTGAATACTAATAGATATGCTCATATAAGGACAATGTTGGAATCTGTAAACCTTCTAAGTGTTA
This sequence comes from Octodonta nipae, assembly GCA_034190945.1. Taxonomy (NCBI): domain Eukaryota; kingdom Metazoa; phylum Arthropoda; class Insecta; order Coleoptera; family Chrysomelidae; genus Octodonta; species Octodonta nipae. The sequence continues at coordinate 73,075,821 of CM067218.1, read as the reverse complement.
AACAGTCAGTTCACTATAAGACGTTAATATTTATATTTATTTAAACTGTACAACGAGCTACTAAACAACATAAAAAATGTAATAAATTAAGTGATTTTAAAAAACATTGTTTTAGTCATATAAAAAATACTTTTAGCGCTATAACATTATATTGATATAAATTAATTAGGGAGATTGGATATATATATATATATATATATATATATATATATATATATATATATATTTATGTGGAAAGGGAACAATTGTTTTATCTTTCCAAATGGTTCTCGGTCCTCGGTTTATATATTTTTGATTGAGAAGTCTTGGGTTTTTGGGACCATTGAAATAATTCTAATTTAGTTTTTCGTGGTAATTATTATATTTTACGTACGTTTCGACCAATTCAACAGACCATCCAATGCGCTATCGCTATCGAATTGGCCATCAAGAAGCTGCGATTTGACACCGCTGGACTATTATCGAAATACAGCCGCATACAATTGTAAATGTATTGAAAAATTGGACCGGCCGAATTAGCTAATGTGAGGCGAGCCGTGGAAGCCATTTGAATGAAAATGTTTTCCATAAATAACCGGAAGGATTGTACTTTCGAATAAAAAAAAACAAATTGAAAAATATTAACTAGTTTTTTTTATAGCATTTTCAAAAAAAAAGTTAGATGGCCCACCCGTTATATATATATATATATATATATATATATATATATATATATATGTTTAAGGTGGTTTCATGGTGGAATTCATCCGCGTAGTTGATAACTGATCCCTGCCGGGATCGATGGTAAAATGACGACGTTTCGGCAGAGTCACATCTGCCCTCTTCAGGTCGGTTCGCATAAGTCTCGTAGCCTTCTGCTTTCGCTTCTAGTTACTCGAATACTAAGATTTTCAGAAGCGCTCGCGCTGTTATATAGCGCGGCTCGGCGCCTATTGGTTGGAACCGTGAACGGCTGCGTGTGATTGGCCCTGGGCGCTCAGTGGACACGCCTCCCGCCTGCTGATTTGTTATTTTCGGGTGAGTTGTTATTGGACGGGTCCGGGCCGGTACGGTTTTTAATAGAATTTTCCAACAATTCGATAAGTTCTGAATTTCATTGCGTGCGTTTAGACTGTGAGGCCTCTTGGCTATTTCAATTGCCTCTCTTACTAGTCTTGATTTCGGGTGTTCTATATTTGCCAGTGCTCTGGTGTTCTCAAAGTCTATTCGGTGTGACATCGTGGTGGCGTGTTCCGCAATGGATGTTATTTTTTCCTGCTTTCTTACAGCGTTCTGGTGTTCATCACATCTAGCTTGAATTCTTCTATTAGTTTGCCCCACGTTGGTTTTATGACAGTCTGCAAATGGAATCTCGTACACTCCCTGTTGTTCTAAAAGGATCCTCGTCTTCGGAGTCCTCAACACCATGCTTATTTTTCTGTCTGTATTGAAAATAGTATTGAAATTGTGTCTCCGTAGAATTCTTGCAATACTGTCCGTGGTCCCCTTGACATACGGTAAATAAGCCTTGGTTATTGGTGTCTTATGCTCCTCGTCTGTTTGTCTCGGATTTGACTTTAGGGCTCTCTTCATTTCCTGTTTGATGTTATCCTGGTCAGCTAGTCTTTGTGATCTGGTTACTAAAGTCTTGACGACGGCTTGTAGTTGGGCTGGGTGGTGATGAGAATTAGCATGAAGGTATCTGTTGGTGTGAGTTGCTTTCCTATATACTGTATGGCCAAGGGTTCCATCTTCTTTCCTATTTATGAGAACGTCAAGGAATGGCAGTTGATTGTTGGCTTCAACCTACATAGTAAATTTTATTTTGTGATGGATGACATTAAGGTTTTCTAAAAAAGTATTGAGGTGTTCCCTCCCATGAGGCCAAATCACAAATGTATCATCCACATATCGCAACCATAAACTGGGTTTAAGAGTTGTTGTTCTTAGTGCCAACTCCTCAAAGTTCTCCATAAAAAGGTTCGCTATAACTGGTGAGAGGGGCGATCCAATTGGAGCTCCTTCCACTTGTATGTATCGTTGGTTCTCGTAAACAAAGTAGGTGTTAATCAGACAGTGCCTTGTTAAGTCTACAAGGTGTTGAGATGGTCTGTATTTTTCTATTATGATATCCAAGGCTTCGTCCAGAGGGATGTTGGTCAAAAGGGACACTACGTCAAAACTTACAAGAAGACACTCTGGTTGTAAGACCGTTTTTCTTTGTATTTCGATGAAATGTGTCGAATTTTTCACATATGAGTCTGCCCCCTCCGCAAACGGTTGAAGTTGTTGGGCTAGGTATTTGGCTAGGTGTTGTGTTGGGGATCCAATTGAGCTTACTATTGGCCTCAAAGGTGCACCTTCTTTATGTACTTTTGGCAACCCATAGAATTTCGCACATCTCGATGACTTTTCACGCGGAATGAGTTGCAGTTAGAGATTTTCATCGATCCTACTTGCTTGAATTTTGGCCTTGGTTGTTTTCTCCAAATAAGTTGTTGGGTCACTAGTAATTTGTTTATATGCTGGATCTTGTAAGCAATGTTCGAATTTTATTTGAATAATCCGCTTTATCTAAAATTACAGTCGCATTTCCTTTATCAGCAGGTAGAATGACAATGTCCTTGTTGAGGCGAAGTTGTTTCAAGGCCTCATTTTCTTCTATAGAGAGGTTCCTTTTGGGTAGTTTAGACTTTCTTAGAACATGTGACACATCTTGTCTAATTATTTCAGCGGTGTTCGCATCTAATTTTGAAACTGCTGTTTCCACGCCACCTATTATGCTCTCTGTTGGTATGTGAGAGGGAGCAATAGCGTAATTGAATCCCTTAGCCAACACGCCAATCGAGGAAGAGTTCAATTGGACCGAAGATAAGTTATAAACGGTTTTAATACTTGAAAATAACAATTTGAAAATAAAATATAACTTAATGAATTTAAAACACTTAATGACGCTCGCTGTCGTCGCATATGAATTTATAATCTTGGTTTTGCAAGCTAAGCATCAGCAAATTACACGTGCGAGGAAGCCGAGCGTTGTCCGTGGGAATTGCTATATCGTGAAATATGAGAGGTAATACGATATTTATGAGAAATGATTATTATATTGTTGCTATGGTGTAAATGTTCAAAGTGTGGTTTATGAACCGCATCTGAATTCATTATATACTCGACGTTTCGACTCCTGCTTTGGAGCCATTATCAAGAGACAAAAGTGAAAAAGAGTTTCAGAGTCTAGATCGAACTCGTTTGAGGTGGAATACCCTATATATATATATATATATATATATATATATATATATATATATATATATATATATATATATATGCAGGACGCATATTATGGAGACACTTTTTTTAGGCAAGGCATACATTGGGGACATCTGCATGCTTTGAGGACTGGTCCCAAACTATGTTTGTGTAAAAGGCATGCTTTGAGGACATTTTGAAATTTATATCTACAGCATATTTTGAGCCCAAAGTGAATAGTATCCAATAGATGGTGTTATGGTACACATTTTGGGTATATTGCGATATATAAACTGTCCCCAAATTTTGTTGAAAGGTTTATATATAAATGAGTTTATATATCGGATTTGTGTCTAAAGCATAGTTTAGGACAGTCATTTTTTTACATTGCATGTGTTTGAAAACGTGAAATAAGCCATCCAGCAGACATTTGTTATACATAGAAACAACGTAATAGTAGTCGCTTATGCTTTGAAGTTTTTGTATTTTTTTTTGTATAGTTCTTGTTAGTGAGATATTTATTTAAGATATTATCGTTAAATGATCCAAGGATATATATATATAGTATAATTTCATTTGTGTTTTCGATTAAATAAACACGTAAGACTAAATCAGAGAAATTATTTAGTGGCGATATATGAAGTTTGGAGTTTTAAGACATGACTTAACGGTCTCAGTTGCACATTTAATAATAATTATTATTCTTACGGAGTTTGATACTCGGCTAATGGTTCAGATGTGGATTGGGTATTATTGACACATTTTATGGTGGGATACCCTAAATTTATAGATTTTCCCAACTGTTAAAAAATGTATTAAACTTAAATTAATTCAATATATAAGGATTCAGTGGTTGATATTGGAAAGCGTACGTATAACTTGTTGGTAGTCAGAAGAAGAATTAAATTCTTGGAATACATTTATTTCGGCTGAGTGTAAGAATTACTAATGGCCGTTTTTAAGTGTTGGTATATTAATTCATAGAAATATCTCACTTTCGAAGCTGATTAATACTTTAAACGGTAAAATCGTTTGCTGGCAATATAAGGATGTTCCTTTCGCGTTATTCAATATCATACGCTGGGTAGAGGAATTACTTGAACCTTTATAATCAATATGGGAGTTTCCGGTTTTGCAGTTTTATTTATGCGAAATTTATATCAAAGTTGAAAAAAGAAATTTGTTGCATTTTTGCATCAAATGATTGTTATTCAACAGGGTGGTACATGAAATATTTGTTTGACAAAATTCTACAAATAAAAAATACAGTGGTGTTCTTAATTGAAATTATTGAAAAAAATCGCTAAATAGGTCTTGACTGAGTATTTATCGGTAGACTTTGAAATGTTGAAGTAATGTAGTTTTGAAAATGTATTAGTCTATTTAGGTAGAATAAAATTAAACTTATGTTTCATCGGTTGATTAAAATGCAGGATTTTCTATAAAACATTGGATTCGTAATTTGAATTAATTGATTAATTAAACGTTACCTAAGATTGAGTGTGGTGCAGTTTAGTGGGGATATATGAAGTTTGAAGCTGTAACAACTGACTATTATCTATCTTAATTGCACATGTATCTATAAAGATTGAAAACATTACTAACGGTTGAGATTTGAATTTGGTAATATGTTCACAAATAGTGTACAGTAAATAAATGGTTTTACGGAATTCTTAAAAATGTCGTTTACAGAATCTAAATTCTTTGAATACAAGGGAAATAAAGTTTTTTGGTGGGTACCTATCTGGATTTATATTTTATTTTATGAGGATGATTGTGGAAATCGAATAGGATATGTTTAATTTCACAAGAATAATTACATTTTTACAATTCATTTCTTTAAACTGATAATAAGTATAATCTCGCCCTGGCTGATGTTGCTCTAGGCTTATATTGATTAATAATTTAAACTGCAAAATCTTAGACGTGTAATTTGAGCATGTATCACTAACGTTTTTCTATATTTTATGTAGGCTAGATAAATTCTTCAAATAAAAAATCTGGTGGTATTCTTAAATAAACGTAATATTTTAGATAACTATTTTCAGGGTTTTGTTGAGCTTGGTAAAGTTTAACAAACATATGAAATATTCCAGATTATTTTTTTGTGGGGTCGGAACAGTTTCTTCTTGGGAAAGTTCTGTAAATAGGTCTTAATTGAACAATTTGTCAGCAGATTTGGCAATGTTAAAGTGTTTTTATTGTAGTTTTGACATTTTATTAGTCCATTAAAGAATAATTAAACTTTGGCTTAACAAGTTGATTAAAATTTGGTGCGATTGTTGGGTGTCAAAATTTGGAAATTTCTTAATAACACTAGCCTGGTAATTTTATCCAATTGATCAATTAAACGTTACCCACGTTTGGGGTGGTGTAAATAGTTTAGGGGGATATATGAAGTTTGATGCTGTAACATGTTATATTTATAAAGTTTGAAAATTTTACTAAGAGTTGAGACCTGAATTCGGTACTATTGTCATATATTGTAAGTGGTGTTCCGTAAAATTATATTATCTGTTTTTTTTTCAATATTCTTAAACATTTCGTGTGTAGGACGTAAACTCTTTCAATATTAAGCGAATGGAATGAGTAGTTTTGTCGGTACCCATGACGAAAAGTATATTTCAATTTTGGTGAATGATTGTGTAAATCATATATGATATTCTTAAATTCACAAGAAAAATTAAATTTTTACAATCCATTTCTTATAACTGAGAATAAGTATGATCCTGTAGACAGCTAATTTTCACCTATGTTCGTATGTTGATTAAAAATTCTAACGGTAAAATCGTTAAGTAACGATATTATGATGTATCATTCACGTTAGTGGATATTCTATGTTGGATAGAGGAATTGCATGAACCACTACCAAAACTCGGTTTTGCTGTAATTTTCTTTTCAAACATATGGCAGAATAGCTAAAGAAATTTTCAAAGCTATTATTGTTCCTAAATAGGAAGCTTTTTAGTGACATAATTTGAAATGCTTGTATAATGAACTTCTGTAACTAAAAAATATAGTAGTACTCTTAGTTGAATCTAATAAATTATTATTTTGGGGATGTGTGGTGCTCCATAATATTAATATATAAGTATATAACATTTTCAGTAAACTTGTATGTGTAAGTCGGAAGAATGCCCTAAAATTTCTGTTAATTTGAACAATTTGAACATTTATCGGCTGACTTGGAAATGTTGAAGTGTTTTTAGTGTAATTTCGAAATTTTTTTGGTCTATTAATTGAAGGATTAACATTTGGTTTGACACGTTGATTTAAATATGTTTAGATTTGAAGACGAGAGATGTAAAGACCGACATCTAGTTTTTCGGGGAAAATAGCACATAGAGGTTCCGAATCTGGAGCCGTTCCATGTAATTGCTGTTACCCGTAATTCCTAGGTTAGCATGTCGCGATGAAATTTTCAGGTTAACTTCACCTATCAGAGATATTGAAACTCTCTTCGAGGTGTCATTCTTTTGTACGCAAGACAATATATATACTATACATGGTTTGTGGTTACAGAATCTTCATCAGTTGCGCTTCCCACACTTTAATGTCCTCTCGAATACTTCTTTATGCATTTGATACATTTCTTTAAATTTGAAGACGCGAAATGTAAAGACCGACATCTAGGATTTGTGTGTTTCTATACAAGGCCCTTGACTCCTATTATACCTACAGCAAAGGTTAAATAGGAAAAGTTTTAGAGAAAACCTAGTGCATTGAATACCTGGCTTGAGATTTACAATCGGTCAATTGGTTTTGGAGCCGGCAAAAACCGAAAATAGCGGATTTCGTTTTTCGTCGGGAAATCTGACAGGTTAATTTGATCACTGTCAAGATGTGACATTATTTGAATACATTTTCTTAATAGAATAAGTTGGCATTTGTCACATGTCTCAATAGTTTTTTGTCATTCCGCAAACTTTCCATTTTTCTTATGGCCTCCATATTAGATTTTGTAATTTTTGAAATAGCGTAAACTTTCCAGTCTAGTAATACACCACAAGTGCATTAAAGATTTCAGTGTCAACAAAATATCACACATCAGGATTAATAAAAAATAGCCCCATTATGCAATAGTTTAAAATCTAATTAAGTTCTTAACTGCTTCGTAACTAGGTATTATTTTAGAGAAATGCAAATTGGCGTCCATTTACATAGGGACAATTTTGACAATTGGTGACTGTTTTTCGTACAACTTCACAAGTGTATTTCCGGCAATACTATTTATAAATGTATCTGAAATTCTATGTTTCAGGTAAGTTAGATTAAATTACCAACGATCCCACACCAAAAGTTACTTCCAAATGTAGTCTATACACATCTCTTTGCCAATTCGTGAGGGTTTTCCATATCACATTGATAAGTACATATTGTGCTGATTACAACCTTCACAATTCGTATATCAACTCTCAGAGGACCACAAGATATAATTTACATAAATGAGATATTCATTACTCTTTCTAATATACCACTCATAGAAACGCATTCGTCTTGGAAAATCAGTTTCCTTAAATCCTTGAACTATTTTGGGTTTGTATGGATGGTACTTATTCTTTTTTATCACTCTCTTTACCGTTGATTTTGAAACACGAAATTGCCGTTCAACAGTTCTTACCTAGGTATTAGGCTTTCGTAGACAGTTCGTAAAATACTTCTGTTTCGATTTTCTTTTTCAATATTGTTTCGGCTTCTAGATTGTTCACAAGATTAACTAAATTAACTAGGATTTTTTTGAAGTGGGCTTTATGAGGCTGTCGTCGTTCAGAATACATCTCTAAATACCTTGTTGAGGTAATGTCGGTGTTTGTATTTAATGTAAGTACAGCGCTAGCATGTCAAACTTTTCTTCATTTGAATAGAGAATCCGGCTATTTTTAACAGGTTTCGATAATTTGATAATCATATTTATGATTTTAATCAGAGAAAAATGTATTACTTACTAAAAAACAACTTTCACACTTTGAATTTTTTAACATCAGTCAGATGTGTTATAGAAGGCGATACAATATTGAAAATAAAACTGGAGATAAAAACATTTTACAAGTTGTCAACGAAAACTCTAGTACATTGGTAAGATCTGTTGAAAGGGAATTTCCTGTGTCACAATAAACAATACAGAGAGTGTTAAGAAATAATAAGTACCAAAAACACATAATAGATCCACAACGTAATGAAACTAATTTTCAAGACAAATGCATTTCATTTGTCTTGAAAGTTAGTTTCCTTAAGTAATAAAAATTCGGATTTGGTAAATCATATCTTGTAGTACGATGAGAGTAGGTTTACGAATTATAGAATATTAATAAGCACAATATTCATAATTGGGATGTTGAAAACCCCCACGAAGTGGCAGGGAGATGTTTATAGACCAAAGTTGGAAGTAACGTTTGGTGTTATGTGTGTTAAGCTAGCAGAGCCATTTCTTAACGCCCAAATGGGACCTACTCCAGAATTTATTGCTAATTTATTACGCAAAAATTAAATTTATTGCTCCTACCCTTTCCGAAAAAGAGTGGCTATGCTAACTTTAGTTTAAAGTTATTCTATATCTCCGGAATGAACAGCGCTACCGAGGTGATGTTGGTGGCGCATTTTATTGCTAATCGCTATCGAATGGCACTAGAGCAAATAACCAAAAAATACCCCTTCATCCCCTACTGAATTTCTCACCCCCCGACAATTACGAAAAAATTGTATTTCAATATTTTGTGTTGTACAAAATCAGTAGACTTTTAATTGCTAATTAATTGCTGAAGTTTTACCCTCATTACGATTTCATTCCTCCAACTCCTTTCCAGAAACTGTGGAGACGCCAACTTTAGACTAAAGTTAGCATAGCCACATCTATATCTCCGGAACGAACAGTGCTACCGGGGTGATCGTGGGGGCGTATTTTATTGCTAATTAATTGCTATCGAATAGTACCAGGGCGAAAACACAAAACCTACCCCTTCATCCCCTACCCAATTTCTCACCCCCTGACAAGTAACAAAAATATTTATTTCAATGCATTTCCTTATTAAAATCAGTAGACTTTTAATTGTTAATTAATTACTGAAGGTCTACCTTCGTTACGATTTATTGCTCCACCCCCTTTCGAGCCAACTTTAGACTAAAGTTAGCATAGCCATATTCTATATCTCCGGAACGAACAGCGCTACCGAGGTGATGTTGGTGGCGTATTTTATTGCTAATTAATTGCTGTCGAATGATACTAGAGCAAATAACCAAAAAATACCCCTTCATCCCTAACTGAATTTCTCACCCCCCGACAATAAAGAAAAAAAATTATTTCAATATTTTTTGTGTTCTATAAAATCAGTAGACTTTTAATTGCTGAAGTTATACCCTCATTACGATTTCATTCCTCCAACACTTTCCGAGAAACTGTGGACACGCCAACATTAGACTAAAGTTAGCATAGCCACATCTATATCTCCGGAACGAATAGTGCTACCGGGGTGATCTTGAGGGCGTTTTTTATTGCTAATTAATTGCTATCGAATGGCATCAGTGCAAATATCCAAAAACTACCCCTTCATTTCCTACTGAATTTCTAACCCCCTGACAAAAAACAAAAATTTTTAGTTCAATGTTTTTCGATGTTAACTTCAGTAGAATTTTATTTGCTAATTAATTGCTGAAGCTCTACTTTCGTTAAGAATTTACTGCGTCAACCACTTCTGAGATACTGTGGTTATGCCAACTTTAGACTAAATTTAGCATAGCCATATCTATATCTCCGGAACAAACGTCCTTATCGGTATGATCTTGGGGCGTTTTTTTATTGCTAATTAATTGCTATCGAATGGCACCAGACCATAAACCTTAAAACTACCACCTCATCCCCTACTCAGTTTCTCACCCCCTGACAAGTAACAAAAATATTTATTTCAATGTTTTTCGTTATTAAAATCAGTAAACTTTTAATTGTTAATTAATTCCTGAAGGTCTACCTTCGTTACGATTTCATTGCTTCAACCCCTTGCGACAAACTGTGGCTATGCTAACTTTAGACTAAAGTTAGCATAGCCATATCAATATATCCGGAACAAACGTCCTTATCGGTATTTTAATGCTAATTAATTGCTATCGAATGGCACTAGAGCAAATTACCAAACAATACCCCTACTCAATTTCTCACCCCCTGACAATTAACAAAAAATTGTATTTAAATATTTTTCGTTGTTAAAATGAGTATAATTTTAATTGCTAACTAATTGCTGAAGGTCTACCTTTGTTACGATTTTATTGCTTCAACCCCTTGCGAGAAACTGTGGCTATGCCATCTTTAGACTAAAGTTAGTATAGCCCTATCTATATCTTTGAAACGAAGGGCGCAATCGGTATGGTCTTGGGTGCGTATTTTATTGCTAATTAATTGCTATCAAATAGTACTAGAGCAAATACTTAGAAACTACCCCTTTATTCCCTACTCAATTTATTACCCCTTGACAATTAACAAAAATATTTATTTCAATGTTTTTCTTTGTTAAAATCAGTAGAGTTTTAAATGCTAATTAATTGCTAAAGTTCTACCCTCGTTACTATATCATTCGTTCAACCCTTTCCGTGAAACTGGCTATGCCAACTTTAGACTAAAGTTACCATAGCCATATCTATCGGGGTGATCTTGAAGGCGTATTTTATTGCTAATTAATTGCTATTGAATGGCACCAGAGCAGTAACTCAGTAACTCTGTCCCTTCAACCCCCACTCAATTTCTCAACCCTTGACAATTAACAAAAATATTTATTTCAATGTTTTCGTTGTGAAAATGTGTAAACTTTTAATTGCTAACTAATTGCTCAAGGTCTACCTCTGTTACGATTGTATTGATTAAGTTAAGCGCGCCATACTTGTATTTTTCGAGGACATTTGTATGGTTTGTGACCTGGTCTCAAAAATATTATATGTTCAACTTATTATTCAAGGACATCTGTATCTTTTGGGGGACAGGACTCAAAAAACATTATACATGTACAGATTCAAATAGCTTTGATTCTAGACTGAAAAGATCACTTCATCCGTTGCAGTTTAAAGCCATTTAAGTATTATTCTAAACAAAGTTTCTGATATGAACATAACAACAGGTCTTAATACAGTTTAGACCTTGATTATTAAGAAATTGATGAGGAAAACATAAACTAATTAAAGGATCCTTCATTCAATCTTACTCATGAAGTTATTACTGCATTAAATGGTATGCAAACGAAAACTCGGAATAATGTTTAACGAAAACTTTTAAAGAAATATTTACATACAAGTTATTATTTGAGGACATTTATGTATCCAAAGTATCATTTGAGGACTGTTACTATCTCATCTCAAATCAACATGAATACTAAGCATACAATCATTAGCTCGCGTTTAAATGAGTTCTGCTAGGTAGGACTATATGGAATGAGATTTTATACATAAAAGGTTGATAAATATACTCTAATATTTGTCGGTGAATAATTAGTAAAACATCATTAGTAGAAGTACTGAGATGCAATATATAGTAAAGAAGTAAAAAAGAACAATTAATTTAAATATGTAAAGTATATTTTCAATAATGAAAAAACATCCGACATACTATTAGGAAAGGATGAAAATAATTAAACTTGAGCTCAAACCTTCGGTTTTACTGACCTTTTATAGAAGCAACTATCGACACTGTATGATATATTTTTCAAGCACATAAATTATTTACTGTTATATCAAACAAAGAAGTTCAGACTAATTAAGAAATGTATCATTCTTTAAAATTGTTAATATTGGAACCCATGAGAGAAATTGAATGGAATTAATGTTAATTATAAAATAGCGTCTCAAGTAGTTTAATACACTTTTTAAGGAGAAAATTACGAATATTTATTGTTTATGAACAGTCTTTTGTTATTGTGAATTAATTACCTTTATCATATTTTAATAGTATGTAAGTTCAATTCGGCAACGCTGTTCGTTCGGGGAAACCGAAGAAAGGCTTGAAACGTTCTTGTTATTGTTTTGCAGCGAGTGGATAGTTTTTTGGGTGCAAGGTCCACTAAATTCACCGAATCAGACTCGGATGTTTCGTTTTAACTACTAAAGAAATTGAAATTGAACACTTGTGAACAATTTAGTAAATACGTATTTTGATTATCAAATCTTGTTTTCTTCAGCATAGAGTCTGTGAATGTCATTTATAAGGAACTAATATCAATGTAACTATGATTACTTTTATGTTTTTTTGAGCAATAACACCACAACGAAATATAATGAGGTATATTGAAGAAAAACCAAACGTTTCAACGAATGGACTTTGAAACGTTTGGTTTTCCTTGAAATTACTATATTTTTCCAAACATTTCCGGGTCTCGGCCAGACCCTGTTGTCAATGGCACAGAAACTATGAAAAAAGGCTCAATTCTAAAATTTAAAATTAAAATGTATGACAATATTATGTGACGTATGACGTAACTAAGAGAATTTAATTTGATAAAATACAGGGTAGCACAGAAACTTCTAAATATCATGTAATAATAACCTTCATTTCACATTGTTAGAATTTGAAAGGGTGATTTTCAGAATTTTATGTGGCACTCCTAGGTGCGAATTTGTTATAAGATTCGCCAAAAAAGCGATCAAAGAATTCTGTTAACTCAGTGATCCCATTAAAATCATAGAGCAAAACCAAGGAAAAACCTTATGAACTATACCGATACTGAGTTTTTAACAACGACAGGACCATTAATTTATCTCAAAGTTTCTTTAACATTGACAAAGGGGTCCGACATAGACCCCGAATCGTTTGGAAAGATACAGTTATTTTAAGTATTGCGGTGTTATTTCCCAAAGAGTGCTTAAACATTAACTACATAACTCACAACTATCCTTCAGGAAACAAATATCAGAAATGCATAACTAGATTAATTTTCGGTTTCAAACCGAATCCTTGATAGTTCTCCCCTTACTACAGGGTACATATATGGTTTGTCACTAACCGTTCGTATACAAACAAAGAATAATATAATACCTACTTAACATTCAACCAAGGTTAGTTTTTTTTATTTGGGTTCACACTCTTCACAATGGATTCTGAAAAATATAGATAAATTAAGTATTTGAAATTGAAGATGTAGTATCTAATAGCAATTGAAGTTGAAACAGATAATTAAATCAAATTCTTTCAATAAAAAAAAAACTAACTAGCTGTAAGATTTTTTCCATACCATACTATATTAGTCTATTTGTTGAAATCAATTATTAATTTAAGGAAACAGTTAAAAATATGACATTGTTTTAGACATGTATGACAGATTATCAATTAAAGTAAAATACTTATCGAGAATTGAAAACTAACTTCGTTTTATTTTGAGACACACTGTATCCCATTTCAGTAGAGCTTAGATTTTGCCTTAAATGCGTGTTTTATATCTTTCGGGCTTAAGCAATACAACAAAATTATAAGAAATGAGCAAATCAATTAAAGCCTTTAACTTCAATTACTTAATTTTAGTTTGGTAAAATCATTACTTATATTATTCAGTATATGAATTTTTAACATATTATTTCCTCTATTAAAATACAGATCAATCACGATTAATATTATGTTCGATTGTTTTTGTAAACTTTTAATAATACTGTAAATAATTTAACACAATATGCACGCATTTGTTGACATAGTGCTGAACTTAATATATTTAAGGATAAAATACTACCACTATTCATGTTTCTATGAATATTTTTTATGTACCATGGGCCGACGGAAGAACTGCCTCAAATAATCCTTCTAAGAAATGTTAGTAAATAAACACTCAAATTAGAGCATTATCATCAATAGTCTTTCCTATATATTTTTATTTTTAAAATACTTTCAGTAAATTATTAATCATTAAGCAGTTTGCTACACACACAATCTGACGGGGAATAAAAAACTGTAAAAGTTCATTTCCTTAAACAAATTTTCAGAACGTTTTCAAACTCAGACTATACATGATGAAGATTTTATTTTTAATTCTTCAGAAATTGGAAAGTGTTTTATATATTTTCAGATCAGAAAAAAAACTGTCCCAAATACTTTACATAAAACAATTTATTGAAAGTTAACTACAATTGTCGGAAAATACAAGATGCATAATAAGGTGAATAATGATGAGCCATTATTCATTAGTTATCTTTTAAGTTGAATCCTGTATATCGATAATTTTGACCAATTATTGGGAGAGACACTTAATATTTTTTCGGAGTAATGTAAATTCTCCATATTAGATCGAGTCTTTTACAAGGTGGTCAAACCTTCTGATTTGTATCGGTATATTAACAATAAGTGATTTAACTGTTTTAAAATTTATCTTAATAGTATATATTTTAAATAGCGTTAAATAAATGATGTTTTGGTGTGTCTTGGCACTGTTGAAATTATAATAAAGTTTTTATTTCTTATAAGTATATTCCTACATCGCGTATTGTTTGGTATATTATGTTACTTACATCGATTAATCAATAGCACCATTCGTACACATTGTACCGTTCATGAAATAGCATTTTGTTAGATGTATGTAGGCCATTTGTATAGGAAATTTAAAAGCCAGGCTTGGGAGTATCTAAATGAAATTTTTTGAAATAAACTGACTAAAAATAAATAAGAATGGCACAAATTCTAAATTCAATCTTGAATATCGACTATAACAACAAAGTTCCAATTGCAGTAAGGCTCGAGAAAAAATTACCATAAATGGGATTCAGAAAAAATAAGTAGGGTAATGTATAATTTGAGAACATTCATGGATATATATTATTATTCGACAACCATCCTATAATTATATCTATAATTAATAAGTATAGTCTTATTTTCCTAATCATATACAGTCTACTGATTTTAATAACGAAGAACATTGCAATAAATATTTTTGTTACTTGGCAGGGGGTGAGAAATTGAGTGGGTGATGAAGGGATAATTTTTGGGTTTTTGGTCTGGTGCCATTCGATAGCAATTAATTAGCAATAATATACGCCCCATGACCATACCGATAACGACGTTTGTTCCGGAGATATAGATATGGCTATGCTAAATTTAGTCTAAAGTTGGCATAACCACAGTATCTCAGAAGGGGTTGAAAAACATTGAAATAAAAATGTTTGTTTTTTGTCAGGGGGTGAGAAATTCAGTAGGAGATGAAGGGGTAGTTTTTGGATATTTGAACTGATGCCATTCGATAGCAATTAATTATCACTAAAACACGCCACCAAGATCACCTCGGTAGCGCTGTTCGTTCCGGAGATATAGAATATTGCTATGCTAACTTTAGTCTAAAGTTGGCTCGCAAGGGGTTGGAGCAATAAAATCGTTACGACGGTAGACCTTCAACAATTAATTAACAATTAAAAGTCTGATGATTTTAATAACAAAATACATTGAAATAAATATTTTTGTTACTTTTCAGGGGGTGAGAAATTGAATAGGGGATGAAGTGGTAGTTTTTGGGTTAATAGTCTGGTGCCATTCGATAGCAATTAATTAGCAATAAAATACGCCCCAAGACGATACCCATAACGACGTTTGCTCCGGAGATGTGGATATAGCTATGCTAATTTTAGTCTAAAGTTGGCATAGCCACAATTTCACGGAAGGGGTTGAAGGAATGAAATCGTAGCGAGGGTAGAATTTCAGCAATTAATTAGCAATTAAAACTCTACTGATTTTAACAACAAAAAACATTGAAATAAATATGTTTGTTATTTGTCAGGGGGTGCGAAATTCAGTAGGGGATGAAGGGGTAGGTTTTGGGTATTCCCCCTGGTACTATTCGATAGCAATTAATCAGCAATAAAATACGCCACCAAGATCTCCTCCCTAGCGCTGTTCGTTCCGGTGATATAGAATATGGCTATGCTAACTTTAGTCTAAAGTTGGCTCGCAACGGGGTGGAGCAATAAATCGTAACGAAGGTAGACCTTCAACAATTAATTAACAATTAAAAGTCTACTGATTTTAATAAGGAAATGCATTGAAATAAATATTTTTGTTACTTGTCAGGGAGTGAGAAATTGAGTAGGGGATGAAGGGGTAGGGTTTGTGTATTCGCCCTGGTACTATTCGATAGCAATTAATTAGCAATAAAATACGCCCCCAAGATCACCCCGGTAGCACAGTTCGTTCCGGAGATATAGATGTGGATATGCTAACTTTAGTCTAAAGTTGGCGTCTCCACAGTTTCTTGGAAGGGGTTGGAGGAATGAAATCGTAATGAGGGTAAAACGTCAGCAATTAATTAGCAATTAAAAGTTTACTGATTTTATACAACACAAAATATTGAAATAATTTTTTTTAGTAATGGTTGGGGGTGAGAAATTCAGTAGGGGTTGAAGGGGTATTTTTTGGTTATTTGCTCTAGTGCCATTCGATAGCAATTAATTAG
Source organism: Octodonta nipae (assembly GCA_034190945.1). Lineage (NCBI taxonomy): Eukaryota > Metazoa > Arthropoda > Insecta > Coleoptera > Chrysomelidae > Octodonta > Octodonta nipae. Next base: position 73,059,202 of record CM067218.1, on the reverse strand, counting down.
CAATAAAATACGCCACCAAGATCACCTCGGTAGCGTTATTCGTTCCGGAGATATAGAATATGGCTATGCTAACTTTAGTCTAAAGTTAGCATAGCCACGGTTACTCAGAAGGGGTGGGAGCAATAAATTTAATTTTTGCGTAATAAGTTAGCAATAAATTCTGTAGTAGGTCCTATTTGGGCGTTATGAAATGGCTCTGCTAGCTTAACACACATTTTGGTGTTGCCTCATTGGTAATTTCATCTTACTTACGTTTTTTTAATTGGGTACCCATTATAAATTTATGAATATTTTCAGGAATTATAGGACCATATTTGTTTGACTACAATTCTTTAATGTTATTTTGATACAAACAAGTCATGGCCTTCTTAAAAAAATAAGGCCTAACTTTATGAAGTGTGATATTTCGATGAAACTAAAATTTTGTATGCCCTTGTGAGACATATAAAAAAAGTTGAGGTGGTTTTGCGGGATAACAAAAGACCTTTGAGATATGCGATATATGTCATTTTATTTGTCTTAAAAAAGTGTCACATCTTGACAGCTGTCAAATTAACCGGTTCGGATTTACTGAAGAAAAACATTTTCGGGTTTTGCCGATTATTTTCATAACCAAATGATTGATCATAAATCCAAAGCCAGATTTTAAATGCACTAAATTTCTTCTAAAATGTTTTCCATTTGACCTTTGCTGTATAGAGAAGGGAATTTAAATATACCTGTCCTCAGAAAAATAAAATATGATTTTGTTAACCGTTATTTTAGATAAAACAACACTATAAATCTTATAATATTGGGAAAATTAGTTAAAATAATGTAAACCTCACATATTTGGATGCACCATAAATTTGAAATAGTTATAAGAAATTACTTTATTATCTAGCCAATGTGACTTTTTTGATGATCTTCTAAAGCTTTATTGTTTCTCATTTAGTCTTTTAGTGTTATGCCTGATTTTTTTTTAATAGAATTGGTATTTCCATGCAGATATATGACGGTAGCTTTCTCACATATGTTTTTAAGAAACATTATATGTCGGTATTCTGTCGTAGCGTTTCTCAGATATGTTCGTGTTGTCCACTTTGAGAAAAATACATTGAAGATCACATATTTCTGTTGAAATTCAACTCTGTTCTTATCTAATCATTTCTATAACAATTGCGTTTACTGGTTTACTATTTTTCTTTTCTTCATAGAGTTTTGTTGACTTATTTTGTTAAGAATTTTAAATTTTATTTTAATACAGAATAATAAGTTTACCATTTATTTTATTTGTATTTTTGCAATTCCTCTCTTCCTTCTTCAGTTGTTTAATTAGTTTTTTATCTTTGCTTCTGAGCCATGACTGTCTTTCTTGATGATTTTTGAAAAATGATTTCATTTCCTATGGAAGATGTCCTCTAAGATCATTTAAGCGTTTTTCACTTACATTTCTTTCGTTACAGCTGATGTACTTTACATATTTTAAACAGTATATTTTTTTTATTATTAACGTGACGTTGACTTTTGTACTGTGTTACTTTGCTGTATAGCAAGTGCTGATATTACACCTTATTACCTGGTTCATATTAGCGTATTCAGTGTTTCTTCATCTACATAGAGATGGACGTTTCTTATCTGGGTTCGTATATTTACAGTTCCGACAATCATTGATTATTATTTTTCCGCGGATGTTTTCTCCCGTCTGTTTGTTAGCACTACTTTCCTTCTTAATTTTATGTCTCTCAATTTTCGTGGTTTTCGTTTTCATGGAGGTGATTTAGAAACCACGCACCTCACGCGGCTTGTCGAGTTTTCATGTGGGATGAAGAAAGATTAGAAAACAGTCAACAACAAATTTTGATATCGGAATCTTTGAAGCTGGCAATGAAAAAAAATACCTCAAAACAAAAAAGACAATTTCTTATTTATATTTCCTTTTCCTGAACTAAATTTAAAAATCCTAAATGATTCTGCATTCTCAAGATCCTGTATCGATTACGAGAAGTTTTTTTAAAAATATAACAGTTTCGCACAATACATGAACAGGTTTTGAAAACGAAGAAGGAAGAATTCGGATATCGTCTAATATTGTTGATAACAACTATGAAAATATTCCGTCTCCTCAAGAAAATATTTCTCTCAAAAAGAAAGACACCTCGGAAGCTAAAATATATTTTAATGCATATCGCCATTTTCGAATATACTGCAACTTATAGACAGTTTAAAATAATAATATTTCACTCTGTTTTTTACTTTACAACTCAGCCATAGACTAAGTTTCCAAAAATTATTTTAAATAAGAAATTATCAATTTTGGACATACTTTGTAAACCCTTACATACAATATTAAACCTTTATCCAATATCCTAAAATTTCTAATATTTCTCATTAGTTTATGAGTTAAATAAAATGAAATTCGTCACGTAACAAATTCATGCGACATTAGATATTATTGAACCTTAATCACAAAGGTTACTCAAACTTTACAAATTACTAAAATGCTATAGGGCATATCTAAAAACTCCATTCGAAATTATGTTCAAGACAGTTGAATATATCAGCAGTCCCAATACGGCACTCTATGAATATGAATGTTCACAACAGAAAATATTTTCGGAAGGATAGATCTACGTCCACTATCAAAAAACTAGTAAGTACAAAATTTCTAACTATTATTTTAAGCTTTTGTGCTTACATGTATTGTAACTTCCCTTACAATTACAGAGATAGCAAATATTTTTGTTTATTATATTTTTTATAGTGGAATACCCAACTCAATTGTGGTACACAGTGGTACAGATTTAAACTAAAAAGTTGTTTCAAAATTGGCTCTCTTCATAACTTACACATTTACACATCAAACTACCATCAATTCATTGTTATAAAGATTACATTCCATCTCAATTGAACAACTTCCACTTCTAAATAAAACTTTTACAAATACATTGAACGCAAGACAATAATATTGTTTCTAATCGAGAGCTTTCATCAGTTTTTAATTTATTTATTTTTTCGCTAAATGTATTCCTACACGCAGGAGTTTTAGGAAAATTGATATCACAGAGTCTCCAAATCGGGAGTCATACTGTGTATAACGCCGATTCCCTGTGATTCCTAGGATATAAATCACACGAAAAAATTTGTAGAGGTTTACTAAAACCTTACGATACTAACTATTCGACATTTTTCATTCCACTGAACGCAAGATATTATTGGTACAGTATACTGATCGGTGCCATTTTTGCATATAATCACTCAATCCAGTTAGTAAACTGTTAGTTAAAATGGAAATGCTGTGGAACCTTTACTGTGTCAATGTAAAAACATGGTTTTACACCCTAACACCAAACATTTATTTAAACACTCAACGGTTGGTTTACTCCTTGATGATGACAGATGTGTTTTTACATTTGTTAGTGACAATGTTAGGTAATGCTTTTAAAGCATCAATATTCTCTACCAGAAACTCAATTTTGACTTAATTACTAACAGTGGACAAACTATGCAAAAATTGAGTCAATACTGTATTGAACAGAACATTTTGATAGACTCCATATGGACAACACAAAGCGCTCTTTAAAAAAAGAGTTTTGATGTGGTTCTGATGCTTACTTCTAAATTTAAGGTATATCTGAACTGTAAAATATTTAATACATATCACTGTTCCAAGCTCAAAAAAAAGATCCAACATAAACATTAACATAAAAAGTCGTAATATAATAAATGATGACTTTGAAAAACAACATCTGTTTTTGTTGACAATTTACTTTAAGTCACAATACAAAATTTAATTATCTACACAATCTTTCAATTCAATTTCAGAGTCAATAGCCAGTATGGCGGAATTAAATAAACAGATCTTTGCTCATAATCCACAAGAAGAAAAGAAGCTGTCCCATTCAACTGCATTTAATTAATAATATAAAATTACAAATATCCTTCAATTTCACTAACACTATGAATAATATATCAACGTTTTGATATTCCCATTTTTAGATTATTTTCATACAATTTTGAAATGTTCTGTAATTATTTGTATTTTAATTGTAGGACTAAAATAACAATTAAAAATTACAAAGAAATTCATAATTTGCCATGAAGTTTCTAACGCGATCTATTAGAAAGGGACGTATCATATAAATTTAATATTTATTATATTTCAAACATTCAAATTCAAACATTTACAAGAGAACTTCATAATATCTAATGTTAAAGATTTCGTATTTATTATGGGCTGGAATGCCGAATGCTTTTTTATCACAGTGGCCCGTAGACGATTTTCGAATAATCGCCTTTCACGAAAATGTCGGTATAACAAAGCAGAGATGAACTAAACGACCGAAATATTGGCACATTTTTTATATACCAACAGTTTAAAGATTCGGTGAACTAACAAACCAAAACAATTGTTAGAATAGACCTGAAGAATATTATTATGAAGGCGATGTGTGGCTTCTTTAATAATGAATTAGTGCAATAAAGTTATGTAAAAAATATACCTAAACTTATCTATACGACAATGAAATTTGTCACTTTGAAGGATAGTTGCTAACTGTGTATGCAGAAAATCAGCTGGGTATTGAGGATTAATACATTTCAGAGATTCGAAGCAGTCATAAAATATTTTTTTCTACATAAGAACATAAAATGTTGTGTATTACAAGAAAACAATAATTTATTTAGTTTTCTAAAACAGAGAAAATTAAAAATCTGATTTATGCTAGAGATCATTTTAATTTAAATACAAAACAGAATTTCTTTTTTAGATTTTATTAAGGAAAAATGAATATCTTCATCTAGAAGTTTAGAAATTATGATACTATCTTTTCGAGAGTTTTTAATCCATTGAAGGCAAGACAATATATTGTTTCTAGTCAAGAACTTTCATGTGATTGATAGATCGAATAATTATTTATGTATTTCGCACAAATACCCGAACTTTACATGTTAACGTAAAATAAAAATCGACATCTTGGAGCTTCAGGGAAAACTAGCCAACAGATTAACAGTTAATCTATTTGTTATTTGTTTCTTGTGCTTACTATCCTAGGAAAGGGTAATGGAGTTTTAAATACAGCACTCATTTTAGAATCACAGTGGACTAGTTGTCCCTTAAACTTCTAGATTTTCAATTTTAGTGAAAATGTTAAATTTAGCCTTAAATGCAATACATAAATAATTATTGGAGATTTTAATCGCCGAGGGGAGCGTAACATTTGAAGACTATCGACTGCAATAAGATATTGTCACATAATTGCATTGTGGGTTTTAGTTAACGTATAAATTTGTTTCGTGTGACTTCTGTCATATGAATCAGAGGGTAAAAGCATTACACATGGCATGATTTTTTTTCTTTTTAGTTTTCTCTAAAACTCCTAATAATTGTGCGTTAAATAGTTAAGCTTGGTTATATGTATGAAAAAATATTAATCATTATTCGAGATTTTAATATGTTGAGGGAAGCGCAGTTTTTTCGACCTGAAACAATATATTGTCTTGCGTTCCATGGATTGTATAATGTCCAGAAGATAGTATCAAAAAATAATTACTTAATAGAAAAAGTTGAAAACATATAATGTAATTTAGCATTTGTTGCATTATTAATTGAATTTGTTACTTAAATCATATATTTAATCTATTTATTAATATGTAAAAGGAAATGTTGTACCACTATTTTAAGAAATTTGGGAGAATACTTAAAACATATTTATTTTGTTAACTAAGCCATAGCTTAGTTTAAGAGATTTAATGAAAAAAGTTTTCAACACAATGTCTTTTTTTAAAGATTACCTAATATATTTCACAGTTTTAGGTGAAAAAAGTCAAAATGTAAATGAGTCAGTTTTGCTTGGTTGTATGTAAAAATTGTCTTTTCCATGTATAATGAGATGATTTAGTTCAGCATTTAAATAATATTTTCATAGTACCCAAAGCTCAAAGATGTTTTTGGTCCTAAAATATTCAACTTTCTTTCTAGTGAGATTAAAGGGTTAAATTCACTTTCAATATTTAAATAGAAATCCAAACAGTGGATACACTCAATTCAAAGGGTACAAATGCAGGAATATTAAATATTAAAAATATGTACAATGTTAATAAAATCGACGTTATAGTAAAACATGTTAAAGTCTGTAAATTAGTTTGTTATTTTTCTTGTAAGCTGAAAGTCGCAAGGTCATTTACCTACGCTAAAGGATTATCCTTCTATGAGATTTTCATTATATTTATTTCAAGTTATGTTTTAAATAGGAATACAAACATGATTTTTTATTAATACTAATTTTTGTGTTATAAAAAAGAACTGTATGATGTTTTTTTTTCATGTTGTTTGTATCAAAAATGGAAAAAAATATATTATGAGAAACAGCCAATTGAGTAATTGCATAAAATGGTAATATAATGCCAATAATTAGTTCTTACCATCAGTGAAATAAATAGTCATAGTGAAGGATTTTATATTAGTTTTGGTACAAAAAATGTCTCCCTTATTATGTGTCCTGTTTTCAGTAATTAAATTTAGGATTTTTGGAGTTTCCAGTCCCAAATCCCAAAAAATATTACTACGAACTCATCTGATATCTTTGAAAAGGTTGTTAATTTCAACTTTAGTTAACATGCGAATTTAAACTCATGACCAAAAGTATTTCGTGAATAATAAGAAAACACACAATAATCAAAAATTATCATGATTTCTCGAACTCTCAAGGAATTGTTAGAATCATATAAAAATATCGGATGAAAGGAAATTAAACGAATTATTGAGCGCAATTGAAAAATCAGTTTATTCCTGATTAGATAACCTTTTCAAAATTGGACTGGCGATAACTGGCACGATAAACAGTTCATCATAGTCATTCTGGCTCTTGGTAGTATAAAGGGTGACCAAGAGTTATCCTCCAAGTAAATCCTGCTGTGGCATCAGACACCAAGCAAGTCACACAAATTTTCGAAAAACACCCCAATAGTGCGTTTTAGATACTATTTAGTATGCATAAGTCATACTGAAATTGACTGAGTAATCCACTTTTTTCAATCTCTCACTAAACCTCATCCTCTCCTAACAGCAGAGTTTAAAAATATATATCAGCATAGCAACAATCTTAGCGACCGCCTCCTATAAAAGTGGAACAATACCGAATTACTGCAGTTCATATGTACAATTTAACTAATTATACTTATTTACTTCACTATATTAATAGGGGTACATAATGAGGTTAATATTACTAAATACCTATCTAGATTGAAGGTTACAAATGTAATCTAGTAGTAGTAGTCAAAGACCCGAATGTTTCATTTTCTTAGTGTGCTATCCAGATATGAGGATGGCAAATATGGTAGCAACCCAACGAATCACCATGTTATAGTAAAATAAATGTTGAATGGTTCGTCTGCAAACTTTCAAAGGAAAAATAACTCCAAGATTTTTGTAGTTTGCATGATCATGTCTCTAGGCCTAACCACCCGAGAATATTTCTTATCAGGATATTGAAAGCAAGAAGAAAATGAAACGGTATGTTTTTGATAGCTGTGGTATTTTATTAAATAAATGCGTGACAACCTAGGTTTCTGTCTGAAGTTAAAATTGGAAATGTTCCTAAGAAACGGCTTAAGCATAAAATTGGTGATGACGCTATAAGCACCAAAATTATATTTAGTGAGGTCTTGAGGCTGTAAAATACAACTGAATAGATATTGATAATTCTATGATATTTTTGTTAAGTGTGAGAAATCGAGTACCTAGTATCATTATCATTATTCCCTTGAAAATAAACAGTAAATTTTTATTATTATACTATTAATTTAAATCGTTTAGGCATATAGATACTATAAGACTCACATTCCTATTTAGTAGTATCATTGCAGAGCTTTTCACCTCGATAACGCTTAATAATAAGAATTAGTCTATACAACGACAATTTAAACAAAATAGTAATGTAATACGAAATAATAAATTTGTTTATATATTTGCTTCATGTTAAGCAGCAAATTTTAATCGGATTGGAAGTAATGCACTAGCAACTGTACGAAATCGTTATTATTTTGATGAGTCCCCAAACTATATTAAGAGAATGCATATTTTAGGGACAGTCCCTAAATTATCATTTCGTCTATCGCCAGTTTGCAAAATGCATGTTTTGGGGACTGTCCTCAAACCCTACGTTAGTTCGATGAGGGCTCAAACAATGCGTTCGTTAACCGAAAGTTATTTTTTAATAGAAAAAATTGTTTATATAACAATTGAACTATATAGGGATATTATAAAATGTGATTTAGAAGCTTTTCCTGCAATAAAATTTTGCTGTCCCAAACCATGCGTTTTACATATATATATATATATATATATATATATATATATATATATATATATATATATATATATATATGTATGTATTCGAGTAACTAGAAGCGAAAGCAGAAGGCTACGAGAATTATGCGAACCGACCTGAAGAGGGCAGATGTGACTCTGCCGAAACGTCGTCATTTTACCATCGATCCCGGCAGGGATCAGTTATCAACTACGCGGATGAATTCCCGGAAACCACCTAAAACATTTAGTGCCCGCGAAAACTTAAAAACGAATATATATGATTTTCTTTGTTGTATCCGGTGTACATCCGTTTCTCGGTTTGTGCTCTGAAAAGAACATTTTACCTGACGTTTCGCCAAAATTTCATTTGGCGTTTTCAAAAGTTGAAACCTGAAAACAGAATGAGGAAATTTAGACTAATTAGAGACTGGCTTTCTATTTATACATTCGTTCGAGATCGTAACCGGTATGATGACTGTTCAGATGAGGTGCCGTTAGTGGTCTTTATTGCTTTATCTGGTAATCCTCTTGGGTTGTGACCACCTGTCGCGCTGTTTATTGTCCCTTGTGATTGTTTTTCATTAGGATTAGGTTTATTACTAAGAGTTTTATAATGGGATTTTTGTAGAAGTGCCTTCCACGTTTTTGGCAAGTTTAGAGCGTGATCTGGTTTATTTAATTCTCCGATTTTTTGAATTTCGAGTGCTTCCCGTATTTGCCTATTTCGGTGTTCGATTTTCGCGATTTCTTTGCTCGTTTTGAAGTCTATTTTGTGTCCTGTCCAGAAATGCGTCGGTTTTATCTTATTGGTTACCGAGGACTTTGCCTATGTGTGAAAATTTGCTTTATATTGGGTTTTCTCAGTACTCGTCCTATTTTGTCAGGAGACCCTCTATGTCTTTGTTGTTTTCTTGTCTTGTGTTGCTGTTAATTGCTTGTTTTATTGTATGATTTGTGTATCCGTTTTTCTTTAGTTGTTCTGTTATAATTTCAATTTCTTGGTTTTTGGTGTTAGGGTCTGTTAATCTAAATGATCTAGAAATAAGGGTGTTGGCGACTGCTCGGATCTGCGCTGGGTGATGGTGTGACGTGGCGTTCAGGTATCTATTGATGTGTGTTCGTTTTCTGTAAACTGTAACTGTCTGTTTGGTATTTTGGTAACGAGAACATGTAGAAATGGGAGAAGGTTATCTTCTTCTAATTCTAAAGTAAACTGTATCTTAGGATGTAAGGTGTTGATATATATCAGGAAATTTTCCAATTCAAGTCCTCCATGTGGCCAGATGATATCATCTACGTATCGAACCCATAACCTTAAGCTAAGCTAAGCTTAAACCAAGTTACAAAAACCCTATAGACAACGAAATCAAGAGACAGTTGATACCACGCGAGAAGTCATCCAGGTGCCCAAGACTCTACGGACTTCCAAAAATACACAAAGAAGGAGTTCCCATAAGGCCCATTGTAAGTTCTGTAAACTCAGCAAAAACTGGAAATATACATAGCCATGTTTATGCAGTCTAAAGTAGGGGAAGCGGATTCCTATCCGAGAAACTCTGAACATTTCATTAAGAAAATACAACACCTATATACGCCTAGCCTAGATGTTAAGTCACTAAACTGAAGCATTCCAGTCAACGAAGCTATAGAGAAGATATCCAAGAAAGAAAATTTCCCAACCCACATCATTGAACTCGCCAGACACTGTCTAAAGAACACATACGATGGTAAAATGACATTTTATCATCGATCCCGGCAGGGATCAGTTATCAACTACGCGGATGAATTCCCGGAAACCACCTAAAACATATATATGAACTAAGCTAGGTTCCGGGTGAGAACCGCGTCTGAATTTATTAAATACTCGACGTTTCGACTCCGGCTTTGGAGCCATTATCAAGAGACAAAAAATAAAATAGAGTTTCAGAGTCTAGATCGAACTCGGGGCCTCAACCTGCCTACTCCCCAAGAGTCACCAGGTAACTGAACTGAAGGTGAGTCTGCGCTGCTTCTTTTATTTATAGTTATCGGTAGATTAGGAGGGGATGTCGCGTGATGAAGGGGCTGTGCGGTGATTGGTTGGGTGTTGGTGGGCGTGTTTGGTTTGTTTAATCTGGCCATTACGGAGGTTCAAGCTGTAGGAAGGTGGGAGCTGTCATCGCGTCGGTTTATACAGAGCTCGTTTCTCTATTTCTATAGGTTTCGCGTATAGTAGATGCCCTAAGGGAATTGAGAGATATTTAAAAACACCGTCTATCTTACTATAATATATTTCCACTACTTTGACACAATTTATATTCACAGAACTATTTACAAGTTATCTTGAACACCTGATCTTTACTATACGGCAATCGACTACTGAATGATTGCTTCCGTCAGCTCTCCGTATTTATATATTTCTTCTCGGAATTCTCCAGAAGGTTATAGGGCCGCCTCGAGAACTTGATCAAAACCAGCCGCCGATCTCGATGCGCCAGAGGAACCCCATTTCGGATTCCCCGAAATATCGGATGAATGCCGATTCCAAGAATTATCGGATGAATTCCCGTCACAGTATGAACAAGATGAGTGAATTTTGTCGATAAAATTGTACCACGTACATATTACTTTCTGATTTTTTTCTTTCGTAAGAAGACAAGACAGGTCTTTTCAATGGCGGATCCAGGATTTTCGTTTGGGGGGGGGCTTGATCTCGTTTATTGCGGGGCTTGACACTACTTATGGTAGGTTTTAGCAAAATAGACACTAAAAAAGTAGATAGCTCAAATGATTAAGGGGGGCCTTGAACTCCTTAGCCCCCCTGGATCCGCCAGTGGGTTTTTCTTTTAAATAATAAAGTTTCAATATGGCTTTAACATTGACATGTAATTGTGATTCACCAGCCTGTACATTCTCTTATTTTGGATGTAATATGTTAATTTTATATTAAAATCTCATCTACTGTATATATTGTGTACTTGTTGATTAAAATCAGATTTTTATGCTATTGCCAAAGATGTCAGAAAACGACTTTGCAATGTTTGAATTTTTTGAATATGCAGCCTTTTCAATCAATTTACTGTTATTTTCCAAGAAAACCATTAAAAGAAGTCCCTTAATGTTTAGTTTTGTTAAATGCTATTTATTGATTAATTTTTGTGACTTGGTTTTGGAAAAATTAGAAATAAAAGCGTTAGATTTTTAACATTTTTTAAGAATGAGCATGCCCATGGTTGGAGCCCAATATACAGGGTGTTAATTACTGAGTGTAACTATAATGAGTACACATACAAGGTGTCAATTAAGTCTCGGGACGGCTGAATATTTGCTAAAGTACTTCATTTCTGGAATGGATCAATCCGATGGTGGCCTTGGATTTAACGTTGAACCTCATTTTTGAGGTTATTTTGAGGTCAACCTCATATTTTTAAATGAGAACCCCTATTTGTTATATCGAAATTGGAAAGAGCGGGAAATTTTACGTCCGGACATGTATTGAGGTATGAGGTTGAGGTAACACCTAGAGGTCAAATAGAGTTCAAATAATGACTTCTTAAAATATCGCCAGTTCAGTGGTAAAACTTAGGTAAGTCTTAACGACGAACTCAATAGTGACCTTGGGTTTGACCTTCATTTGTCATTTTCAAGGTCATTTGAAGGTCAACCTTATTGTTTCATGTAGAAACCCTTATTTTTGATACCGAATTCGAAAGGAGCGGAAAATTTTACGTATGGATTAGAACTCAGTGACCCCCAAATCTTGGATTGGAAAAAAAATTAATTTCGTTCGGTGATTCGAACTCAGCGACCTCCAAAATCCCCGTGAAAGAAATGTCAAGCCAGAAGAATTCATTATTTGACCTCTAGTGGTTGCCTCAACCTCATACCTCAATACATGTCCGGACGTAAAATTTCCCGCTCTTTCCGATTCCGCAATAAAAAATAGGGGTTTTCATTAAAAAAATTAGGTTGACTTCAAAATAACCTCAAAAATGAGGTTCAAGGTCAAATTTAAGGTCACCATCGGGTTCCTTGGTCCAAGTTACTAAAGGTCCTTGACCAGAAATGAAGTACCTTAGCAAATATTCAGCCGTCCGGGACTTATTTGACACCCGGTACAGCGTGAAGCATATGCAACAGTATATGACGTGAAATATGGAAAATCATAAAAGTCGCTGTAAAAATTCGGGATAAGAGCATAGGACAACGCACCTTGAAATTTGTAGTCAATCAGCATACCCATCCTATGCCAGCAGTGTTTGGGCGGAGGACCAATATACAGCTTGTTAGTAAAATTGTTGTTAGTAAATAAAGTAGCATAAAGTGTGTAAGTATAGAGAGTGTAAGGCTACCCCCCACCAAAGCCTCGGAGAATAAAAGGTATCTCATAATAAAATCGTTTCAATAAAGATGCAATAAAATTGAGTGCCAAAATCTGTCACAATATTTTGACATAGATTTCGGATAAGCAGATACAAATAATTTTTTTAGTAATTTTTTTATTTTGCCTTTTATCATGGTGATTCAGCTCCCATGCCAAATTTTACAACGTAGCTGTAGTAGACATTCTTTACAAAAAGTGAATTTCAACCTAAGAGGTCGACCTTTCAATTATTCATGTTTACTCTTTTACCGGGCATAATTTAATGAAGTATTATCTAATTTTTTCAATATTTTTAAATGATTTTACTACGAGTAGATCATCGATTAATTATATGCAAAAAAATAAATTATATATAATTGGGTAAAGTAAAAAATGTATATGTTATATGAGAAGTGTACTAACTTACAATTCACACGTTAAAGTTACCATAGGTGCTTGAACCGTAATTGACTTCACACAAGTATCATATTACAACTTCCAAGAATTCTTAGAAATCCCGTAGACGCTTTTTTCACATGAGAACTGATGACGTAGCGTCAGCACTTTTATGTTATAAATCTAACCGCAAACTATTCTCAGTGTTCATTATCTTCATTTAACTTCATACCTATAATATTGTCTTTGTAACTTAAATATATGATTTTTTTGCGAAATAAATAATTTTTTAAAAAGTGAATTTAGTGAAACCAAATCTAAAAATTGGCGCAGTCAGTAGGATATTCCAGACGTAATTAGAACAAGAAACATTATAACTAATTACGGTGGTATCCTGACCTTCGCGGATACAAAGAACCTACTTGGACACCAACTACCAAGCTCAACAAGGGAACCAACCAGTGTTCAGTGGCGGATAGAACAAGTCCTATGATAGGAATAATCATGTAAGCCTTTAAAAAGTTATAATATTTAATAATTGTTGAATAACCAGTTCTATCATTTTTCCTATTTTAAATGAACCATCCTAAATATTTACCCAAGAACGAATTTTGAAATTTTATTTGGATAGTTTAAGAAATTCTAAATATTTATTTATGTTTATACCTTTATTTAACTTATACTTATTTTAGAACCAGTAACAAAAATTTATTTCTTATATTTTTCTTCATTTTAATTACAATCACAATTAGTTACTTCACTTTTCCCAAGCTTTGTATTTTCCTAATATTGCACAATCTCCAGTAAAATTACAAAATGCTAGAAACTAGAGCTGTAGCACAAAATGTAGAGCCCTACAAGCTCTCAGAATTTTTCGCCATTATTCCCGAATACGATGGGAACCCAATATTTTAAACACATTTATCTGTTCTTGCAATACCGCATATAATATGGCATCTGATAATCAATAAGTTCTGTTAATTTTCCACATTAAGAACAAACTCCGTTGACGAGCGGCTGAACTAGTTAATTCACGTGACCCCAACCATTTAGCAGATATTCAAAGTCTATTAGAAAACCATTTTAGAGATCCAAGGGATCTCTCCGCCCTCATTCAGTACCTGCAAAGAATGACGCAATCACCCAACGAGTCTCCATTGACATTTTCAGCTAGGCTTCAAACGCACCAAGCAAAAATATTATCAGCTGTCAATAAACAAAATTTAACTGTGAAGGAGAAACAGGCCCAGATTGACTTAATTGAGTCAATGGCTCTAACTAGCCTACTTGCGGGTCTAGAGTGGAAAATTGGCCAAATTGTGCCAGTGATCCCAGAGATATCCTGATCGCTATTTCCCGTATTAAAACAGAATTACAGTTGTCTAATCTAAAAACTCAAACCTTCTCAGTCAACCGAAATGCACCCCAACAGCCATGTAAACCGAATAATGCTCCACCCCCAAAACAATGTTCGTTTTGCAAAAATTTCAGCAGCGAATGAGAATGAGACAATCCCAGACTAACCAAAATTCTCACCCAAATTACTCAGGTCATCGCCCATATTATGCGAATCAGTCTGCTAATCAACCTACGAATTTTAATAATAGACCTCAATTTTCTCACCAACAACAACAACCCTCAACAAGTAGACCAACTCCAACTTCTAGTAATTATAGGCCAAATCCGAGTTTTTTCAAACAACAACAACAGAAAACTCACCACCTAAATAACCAACAATTTTATCAATATGATCACACCTATACTTTTTCATATGATGAACAACAAAATGTTCAAACACAAACTGAATACGAAATCGTATCAGACAATTATTACCCGGACACACACAAACATTACAGATTCGAATATCATCCGAACGAAAACGCATGTAATGACAATTATAACCAACAATATGATGAGTATTATGACAGCGAACAGTTTCCTTCCCAACAAAATTTTCAGACTATCCCTGCAGAAGCGAAACCTCCCGATCACGAGATCTCCGATCTTCAAACACAAATTCAAACAATGAACTTGGACAATTTCAATCCAAACCTAAACTTTCCCGAACAGAATTTTCTGTAAGACCACTTCTTTCGGTCAATTCGAAAAACCTGTACTATATTACTGACTCTTCAAATACATACAAACTCCTTATTGACACCGGAGCAGGATTGTCAATATTTAAGCCCGAAACTTGCCAACGATTTGAACAACGATTTCCCGAAAACGTAGTCATCCAAGGAATTACTGATCAGAAAATCTTAATCAACGAATCCACACCTTTCAATGTCGCCGACCCACACCAGGTGTATATCTGTAACATTGACATTGAATTAGACGGATTACTGGGTTCAGATTTCCTTGAACACTATAACTGCGTTATAGACTTTAACAGCAAACAACTTGTCACTAATTTTAAAACTTTACCTGTCTACAAAGTTACGGATGATACTGTCATGCGTACTCAGAACCCTTCAACTTTCAATAACTGCATCCCGGTTAATACAATCTCTTTAGAACCCCGAACAGAACAAATATGTAAATTAAAATGTAACCTCACTAATACTGAGGCTTTCCTATTATCTGCCGAAATAGAAAAAGTTTATCTTACCCGTGCCCTTGTTAAAATTAATGAAAAAGGCGAATTTCTTACTTCAATTTTAAATTTCGACAATTTGGAACTCGAACCGATAAACAATTTTTCCGTAAACATTCTTTCCAAAAATTACTCACAAAACTTAACCCAGCCTGATAGACAAACTACAATTATGGAACAACTTCGGTTAGAACATCTGAACGAGGAGGAAGCCGAACTTATTTCTCAACTTTGCCTCGAATATTCCGACATATTCTATTTAGAAGGTGACTAACTGACCTTTACAAACGAAATCAAACATTCAATAGACACTAATAACGCGAAACCCTCTTTCACAAAGTCATATCGGTACCCCCCAAATACACAAACAAGAGGTAAAAAGTCAGATATCACAGATGCTTGACCAAGGCATTATACGTCCGTCTAATTCGCCATGGTCATCCCCGATTTGGGCAGTTCCCAAAAAACTAGACGCATCTGGCACCCAAAAATGGCGTGTCGTCGTCGATTTTCGTAAACTAAATGAACTTACTGTTGACGACAAATACCTCCTACCGAACATTTCGGATTTACTTGACCAACTTGGCAAATGCCAATACTTCACCACTCTCGACTTGGCTTCAGGGTTTCACCAAATCGAAATCGATACAAAAGACATCCAAAAAACAGCATTCACAGTTGATAATGGTCATTTTGAATTCGTTAGAATGCCTTTAGGTCTTAAAAAGGCTCCATCCACCTTCCAAAGCGTACTGGATAATATTTTTTTAGGTGTTCAAAACGAGAGATGTTTAGTTTATATGGACGACATAATCGTTTATTCTCCGACTATACATGAGCACATAGCCCGACTTTCTGAAGTTTTCAAACGATTGCGAAAAGCTAATCTAAAGATCCAACCGGACAAATGCGAGTTTCTTCGCAAAGAAGTCGCGTATCTTGGCCACCTTATACCTCCCGAAGACGTAAAGCCTAACCCCTCAAAGGTAGATTGTATACTAAATTCTCCCCAACCAAAAAACTCAAAAGATATCAAGTCCTTCTTAGGGTTAGCTGGTTATTACAGGCGATTCATCCCCAATTTCGCCAAGATTTCGAAACCTTTGACAAGTTTACTTCAAAAAGACATACCTTTCCAGTTCGATTCAGAATGCGTCAAATCTTTTGACGAATTAAAAGGAGCCCTTACTTCTACTCCCATACTCATATACCCTAATTTTGAAGAGCCATTTATTCTTACAACCGACGCCAGTTCATTTGCTATCGGCGCAGTGCTCTCTCAAGGCCCTGTAGGTAAAGACTTGCCCGTAGCCTATGCCTCCAGAACTCTCTGCAATGCTGAAACTAAGTATTCAACCATAGAACGAGAACTCCTTGCAATAGTGTGGGCGATTAAACACTTTCGTCCAATAATTTTTGACCGATCACCGCCCGTTAACTTGGCTGTATTCTATAAAGGATCCTGGAAGTAGACTTGCAAGATGGCGCCTTAAGCTCGAGGAGTACGACTATCAAATAATTTACAAACCCGGCAAAGTAAATAAAAATACCGACGCTCTCTCTCGCATTAAAGTTAACAACTTTAATGAATTCATATCACTTCAAGCAAACAATCATCTAACACCATTTACAGTACTCCCAACAAACGAAACTGACGATGACTCACAAGAACCCCATACAAGAAGTCCCATTAATCTCCAACAAATCTCTGAAGAATTTAGAACTTTTGTCGAGCGATATCAAACCGTCTCACTCATAGATTACGACAAAATTCAATTTTCTAATTGCCAACTCTTAGACCGAGAAAACAAAAACATCCTAGTATTTCCCCAAGGCTCTCTCATGAAAGATTTTCACCATGACATCATCTGCTGATTTCCGTACCCCAAGAGTAAATGTCTTTGCAAGCAAAAGTGTCAGAAAAAGACGCTATTACATCGTCCCTCTCCCTTCTGACCCAGAAGTAGTCAACGAGATTCTTTTCGTATCTTCTAGAGATGTGTTCACCGAAAACGAACTTGAGAATAACATTGAACTGCCCATTTTAGAAATGCTTTCGTTTATCTTTTCCGAAATCGATATCAAATGGAAAGTTTGCCAAAATATCATCCAAACGGTTGAGAAAGACCAAATACCTATCGTTCTCGACCAATTCCATAACGGCAAAAATAATATACATCGAGGTATCAATGAAACTATCCGCAGAATAAAAAAAAATACAATTGGCAAGGACTGACTAAGGACGTTGACAATTTTATCAAAAACTGTCAAACTTGCCAGAGAGCAAAATTTTACCGGAAAAATCTGGACAGCCCACTTGTCATTACTGAAACTCCACGAACACCCTTTGAACGCGTCAACATCGATATTCTAGAAGTCCCGACAAAAATCTACGCGTTAACTATCCGGGATGAACTAACAAAATTCTCTCAGGCGTACCCCATAACCGACAAATCCTCAAGAACCGTTGGTACTTTACTACTATATTTCCAACACTTTGATACCCCATTAAGGATACACTGTGATTATGGCAGGTAATTCGACAACGCACTAATGAGAGATTTGTGTAAGCTATTTGATATCAAACTGTCCTGTTCTAGTGTGGGACATCCCCAGTCAAATGGTTCATTAGAACGATTCCACTCGACCTTACTAGATATGATTAGAATCCACAAATTAGAAAATCCCGACGAACACCCCTTCAACATCCTTCCTTATGCAATCATCGCATACAACAACTCCGCAAACAAAACTCACGGATTCACTCCTTACGAACCTGTTTACGGTCATACTTCGAGTAGGACTCCCGAAACTCTTTACAACCAACAATCATTGATAACTAAATACATCCGAGATCTCAACAACAGTATCACACACTACGAGTATTATAAAATTGTTCGTGAAAGAACGGAAGTTCAAAAGCACAAAGCGAAAGTCCGATTTGATAAACATGTTTCCGAAAATCTCCCGAATTATCATCTAGGCGATAAAGTCTATATTAAGGAATCCCAAATCAAGGCCACACTCCAAAATAAATTCAATGGTCCTTTTGAAATCCTGAAGATTCACAAAAATTTCGCGACTTTACTAAATCGAAAAACCAAACAAAAAACTAAAGTAAATTTCGACAGAATGAAACCGTTCTCAGAAAGTTAATTTCTGTTTCAGGTTGTGCCTGCTGTTCGGATCAGCAGTAGCCCAATATCAAGTCGAACCTATAAATAACACATTAGGGATATACTACCACAACGAAGCCCAAATAACCGTTTCTAACAATAAATGGACACTTTTGGTCCACAAAAATATTTCGGCCCTCAAACACATTTTCACGACAAATAATAGACTTTTACAAACACTTATCGAAACTGTTAACTATAAATCTTTCGCAATGAATTACGTCCACTCAGATGTACAAACTCATATAAATCTTCTAAACCAAATATCCAACACAATTATGGACAAATTTATCGAAATAAATATGGACACCAAAAGACCAAAACGCGGCATACTTGATGGCGCAGGTACTCTTTTTAAAGCAATTACCGGAAACTTAGACGCGGATGACGATAAATATTTTACTAATAGTATAAATAGGCTCAATCAAGGTCAATTACAAATAGAAAATTTACTCAAAAACCAAATCAGTGTAACTACCTCTGTCATTAAAAACTTCAACGAGACCGTCCAAAAATTCTTTAACGATAAAGTCGTGTACGTCAAAACGAAACGTATGTTGCTCGAATTATGCGAGAAACTAATGGAGAATTACTTTTACTTGGAAGATAGCCTAAATGATGTGCTAAATTCCATTTCTTTCGCGCGTCTTAAAATCATACATACATCTATTTTAACGCCCGAACATCTTATTACGGCATTGCAAGAAATATCACAAAACCTAATAAAAAACAATCTTCCACTACCAATAAAATACTCAAGCATTGGTCATTACTTGGAAATTATCGAGTTAGAAGCTTTCCAAATAAACTCAGATCTTATTTTTGTCTTAAGAATTCCATTAGTAGAACAACAACCATATACCCTTTTCCGGTTAGACCCTATCCCAATTTACGATGACAGAACTGGGTTACATCACCTTTTGTCTTTCACTCAAAAGTACCTCGCGAAAAACGAAGACTCTTTAATGTTTATTTCAATCAAGGACTTGAGCGCGTGTAAATTTCTTGCTATCGGAAGAAAATTGTGTCCCGACCCGACAAAATGTGCCGGACATATGCAGAAGTGGAGTAATTTTTAGTCAGGGTTACAGTGTCCAAAAACTTGAACAAAATATGTGGCTTGTCGTGACCTCCGAAACTTTACGTGTTGTCGTGAGTTGCAATCAAAAGAACTCAACTACTTTAACTCTAGTGCGCATCTCCATTCTAAAACTTCAATCGGAGTGTAGTGCCTTTGTAGGTGTTACTCAGGTCCAGGCTGAATCTGGAAAAGAAACAGCCCTTTCCGAAGTGTATCACACGGTTACAGTACCTTACAACTGTTGCGATACGGTTCCAGAAAAGGTACAAATTACCGAGCTGAAACCCTTCAACATAAGCAGCATCAACGTGGAGGAACTGGATGTTGCAAATCATAAGTTATAACAGTACTCCAGAGACCTAGATGGTCTTATAAATCAGCCTTTCTTAACCAAGAACATCTCTTGGTTTACGTATACGACAATAGCTGTCGTCATGATCATTTCAGCGATCATGATTTCCAACATCATCAAAAAGAAAATTGAAGAGCTCTCAAAAGCCCAAGAAAATACCAACCAACTGACAACGCCTTCATCGTCTCTACGAATGCTGCCTAAACTAAGGCCAGTATTAAAACCAAATCCGATGACAAAGACTACTGTATAAACATTTCATTTATAATAATGTATTTTTATATGTTTACCCATATTTTATGTATTACCCTTTTCATTTTATTTACTAACCCTTTGTCGTTGTTATATTATATAAGTTTGATTTTTGATTTATTATTGACACTAACATATTTTTATACTAACAATTTTAATTTTATTTTCGAATTACCTTTGTAATGTTTATACTACGATTTGATAGTTCTAGCGATATTCTGCTATTTACAGATGTTTCATTTTTATTAAAAAGTTGATGTAAAGCATCAACTTTTCATGTATAAGGGGAGTTGTTATATGAGAAGTGTACTAACTTCTATTGCTCTGAACTCCAAACAGCTAAAACATGCTGTTTCAAATGATGAGTTTTTGATAATGTAAGTCTAAGGCATAAACACAAGTAATAAGGTGGTGCCATCCAAGCCATAATGATATAACTTCTTTCAGCCATAGATTATTTCATTATGCTTGTATGGCCAGCAGAAAAGTATTCTTTCTACGTTTGCTTATGTTATGGCACAACCAGCTAATTATTGTTCTTGTTGACTAGCTCACACTTTAAGTATCTCACGACGTTGCATATATAGCATCTTTTTGCCTTTTTGCACTCGTTTGGCAGCTATAAATTTTCTAATCCCCATTATAAGATATACTAGGTGGGCCCAAAAGTCAGCACCCTAGCAGAAGGACATTTGTGCAAATGCCGTCAAATGTCCTTACTGCTTTGACATTTATTCCGCTGAAAATATCGCGGCTATGGCTGAAAATATCGCAGAAGACCCCGAAGTGTCGAACAGATAACGTGCCACGCAATTGTGCATTAATCAACGGTGATTACAGAGAATTTTGGTGAAAGACTTGAAGGAGTTCCCTTATATAATGCAAACAGTGCATCAACTGTTACTTGTTGCCCGCCAAGCACGAGTAATATATAACGAAATTCAGGATTTTCGATTATGAGGAAGACAACTTTTCATCGAAAATCGTCAAGAGCGACGAGGCCCATTTCCATCTCTGTGAATAAGCAGTTACTGCTTTTTGTACGGTTTACGCGGGAGGCCTCATCGGGCATTATTTTTTCGCAAATGCCAAGGGCCAAACGGCGACTGTGGTCTATGAACGGTGTGCGCTTCATAGCCATACTCAAGGGCTTTCTCCTTCCTCAATTGGATGAATTGAGGCTGGAATATGTGGTTTCTACAGGATGCAGCTACGTTGCAACTCTCAAGAGTCATTACCGAAGTTCTGAAGGTTGCATTTTCGGATCGCCTAAACTCTTGTTTTGATGATTTGAACTGCCGGCCAGATCGACCGATTTAACACTCCTAGATTTCTTTCTGTGGGGTCTCTTGAAGTCTCAAGTCGATGTTAACAAGCCTCAGACTCTTATAGCACTCAAAGAAGTGATGAAAAATGCCATAATTAGGCCCGTCTAATCTTCAGTTCTGGTGACGGCACTCGGCTGATATCATTTTCTGGCCGATATCATTTTCTCGACTTAATGTAAAAAAATTAAGACCACAAATAAATATAATCCAAAATCAAAACCAAAGTTTATCATTCATAAAAGAATAAAGTTATAGAACATCGGTTGACAATTTTTGGGGCAACTAACCCGCTCCGCATGAACGTCTCAATGATTTCAGATTGTTATCTAAAAAAATATCTATGTGAGTATATATTGGTTTCACTTATGATACCACAGCGTAGATTTCTGATGTGTTGATTCAATCAAAATGCCCAAAAAAGTTATTCAAAGAACTTGCGAAAAGCCAGAAAACTTTATTCAACTTCAATTATTGATGAAATCTGAAAATCGCCAGAACAACCATTTTTATTAGGAAATGATATCAGTTTAGACTAGTTTAGCGGTTAGATTTGTGTAGTGTCTGGTTTATTATTTTTTCATTAAAATTAAGTATAAAGTATACTTGTTGTATTTTGATATAATACACTTGATGTAATACCCGGTTATCGGATTATATTATAAGACAGTTAGATGTCCTAAAACGATAAATCTGACCTGACAAATTATCGAGGTCCTTTTACCAAATGAAAATTTTTCCACTTTTGGATATCAGCCAGTGGTGAAAAAAGAGAGCAAATGAGGTTCAATATTCACTTAGAAATATGAGAAAAAGGTTAGCCACCTTGAAAATTATTTCAAAAATTACAAATGAACAAGTATTCATTACAAAATGTCATAATTATAAAAAAACAATTTAAACAGGAATTGACAAATTGTAAAAAATTGATTCTAATCAATGTGACTGTATCTCTCATGACATTTTATAAACAAAACTTAATTACTACGGAGTTGGAGGATCTTAATTATCCATATTTTATTTAAGCCTTCACTTATAATGATTCTACGTCTGAATTGAAATCTATTGAATACGGTCTTCCTCAAAGTTCCGTCCTTGGACCCATATTTTCAATTTTACAACAGTGATTTGCCTAATTATATTCAGCAATATATTTACAGATGATACGAGCTTTGTGTATTCTGAAACCAATGTACCTAACATAACTAAACTATCGGACGATAAAGAAACAAAATGTGAAAAATGGTTCAGTACTAATAAACTAAAGCTTAACAAGAAAAAACACAAAGTCTTATGTTTTCAACCACTTCTAATACTGATGAAGGTAGTGGAAAGTTACTAGTTATTTATTTAAGTTACACCTTATCATGGAATGTTCATATAGACCACTTAAGTAGATTATCGAGTTCACTCTTTCTACTTCGTCACCTACAAAACGTTACAGAGTATAATACCTTAAGAACTGCATATTTCTCGCTATTTCACTCCCATATCAGTTCTGGAATTATGATCTGGGGAAATTCATCAAATGCTGTTCTAACATTCAACTTACAAAAAGAGCAGTGCGAATACTGGGTAAACTGGAGTTCGTTAGTCGTGTCAACCATTACATCAGAGATTCCACATCTTGTCGTGGCCGTCCCTTTATTTGTTCCAAGTTCTCCTTGGGATACACAAGAATATCAATGTTTTGACTAAACACTCTAATGTACATCAATATCGCACAACAAAAGCAGGAAATATTCGAACCAACCGTTTTCGATTAAATAAGTGACTGAAAAACTTACAAACTATAATGCTTACACTACATTGCCAGAAGAATTAAATGTTTTGAACTTAAATAAATTTAGAAAGAGTTTAAAAAATTATTTATGAACGTTTTACTTCTACTCAGTTGGTGATTACAACCACAGAATGTTCTCAACGAATTTTGGTGTCTAATTTTAATTGTTATTACCTATATTATTTTTAATTGTGATTTTTCACTGAGACATTGTATTTTTAACTTGCTACAAACATTGTTCACTAGAGAGTGTTTAAAAGAAATACTCTTTATTACTTTTGAAAACCTTTCAGAATATGTTTATTCCTTCCTCAGTAATATAAATTTTACTTAAAAAAAGTAAGTATTGGTAATTTTTTTAAATATAAACTTACGAAATGTGAGGTTCTTATTCAGACAAACAGTTACCAGATGAAAAAAGGCCATACTAATACAAAACTCGTCTTGTTAGATAAAGTGCACCATTGATGTTATAATAAAATTCTTGTTACATATTTCATGATTGACTGACATTAGACTGGTTTGAAGTTAGTTGAGAGTAATATAATTCGAGAAAAATATAACTGAAAACAAAATCATAAATAATAATATTAATTTGATTTCAACTAATGCTAGACCTCACAGAAATATTCTCAAATGAGAGGATTAAGCTATTATAAAAGAATTAGCATTGACTGATCAATTGATGTATTTGATGTGACCTTTTTTGACATTGTAACTTCAATATCCAACAAGTTACAATAGATATCATTAAGATTTTGTAAATCCTTTCTTTTGTTTATGTTGTTGACTTGATTATTAATGCACACCATCTCGAGGAAGCTTCGTTTGTAAAGATTTTTTTGTAGTTCTAATACCGTTGCATTTTAAAAATCGGCAGTGTGATTGTTGTTGAGGAAATGTGTTGCAAGAGCACAACTTTCTTTGCCAAACCTGACATCACTTTTATGTGAAACTATTCTGCTGTTGAGGCTACTAGATATTGCCCCAACATAGGTAGCTTGACAGTCTTTGCAATTAATAGAGTACACTACATTTGATTTATTTTCATTCGGCATTTTCTCTTATATTTTAGTAAATAAGTTAGCAACAGTTTTAACTGATCTATTGTTTTTGGTGAAAGGCCCCGCACATTCCTTATGGAAATTTTCATATTTTGTAGATCTCAACAAAATTAAGTTCAAGTTATAGTTAATTACCACAATGAGCTAAGTCGATATGTGGGTATATGAGAAACTACTGGGAGTATTAATCTAAAAATTAGAATACAGGAGTTTTTTGAAGAGCTGGTTGCAGTTCAAATATTTTCAGATGTTTACGATTTCTGGTTCAACCGGAAGTGGACACAAACTTTGTTTTTTAAATTGAACACACTGTTTTATAGCATTTTTAGAATCTACGATGAATTTCAATATGATTTTATTGGAAACTTCAGATGTCGGAAGGGCTCCAGTTGAAAGTTATTTCAAGTTTTTGAAAATTTTGATAGATGCAGCTCTCCACAGAAAAATATTTTTTTGGAATCAAAGAGGGCCAGGCCAAAAATTACGAGAATTTGCCTCAATAAAACCTGAAGCTTCCTACATTTTTGGAAACTTTTCAAAAGTAGTTTTTCAAAAATAGTATAACTCATTTTTTCAAATGGCAACCAAGTGCATTCTACGCTAAAAAAGAAGTAGAGTTTATGTTTAAAACCACGTACCTAATTTAAACGGTTTTTGTATAAACTTGGGAAAACTAAAATTACCTAGTAGTTATTAGGCATATCCGAATTATCATTAGGCTTTTTTGAAAGAATCTATAAGAAACAAATGCTGAAGTTTCAACAAGCAATATTTGCTAATAATTTGGTGTTAAAGCACAATTATATCGAAAGCATTTATCATGGCCCGTTTAGGATTTATAAACTAAGTTCCGTTCGCGATACTCGGATAGACCAACACTCACATATGATACGCTGACGGGGCTCGTCCACAATTGCAAAAACAGATGGGCAGTTTGTGAAAAAGCAAGTACAAAGAAACATGTCGTAGATAATGAAGAGAATGAAGTTACAGTCTTCGCATGCTTCAGATCATATCCATAAATTTCCGCAGTAGATGCAGAAAGAGATGTGGGATGAGTATTCAGAGGATTCTAAAAAAAGTACCAAGTGTTCATTCTCATTAGTTCGGAATTTAAGAGCAGGTGACGCACAAAGAAGTCATATTAATGAAATTTCAGGAAGACGATCATTTTTGCACAAAATGATTTGGACGGATGAGGCAAAATTTATGAAAAATCGAATGTTCAACCACCATAACTCACATTACTGAGGTGATACTAATCCACACATATTTAGAGAAAAACAGTTTCAAGGTTACTGGAGTTTCACTGTTTTTTGCTATAATAAAAAATGACGGTGTACTTGTATTTGTATGATTCAAATTTAAACTGAAAGCTTATTGGAGAGCGAAGGGTGATATCAAAAAATATTATTCGTTTATTGTTAGGTAAGAGATATCTCGAAATTTTAGAAAATGGTTTATATACATTACATTTGACTTACAATCAGCTGGGGTATCAATATAATTTTTGAGACAATCATTTTGAAGATCGTTGGATAAAGAACAGTGGACCTCATCGACGGCCCACTCGTTCTCCTGACATCACTCCATTAGCTTTTTTTGTTTGGGGTCGAATAAAAAATATTGTCAATACTGCAACCAGTTCGAACATTTTCTATAGTTTGTTCAATTTCTTGTTTTTTTCAGTTGCTTTTTAACGAACTTCCAAAAAGGAGGAGGTTATCAATTCGTCGTCACGATTTTTTTATGTAAGCTCGGTAATTATTCAAAAACGGCTTAGACAAATTTGATGATTTAAACGACATTGTATTAAGGAATATTACAGAAAGTTATGGTTCAGTTCAGCAACCAGGGCTATGACGTCATTTTGGTGATTATTTGCTGGCAATTTTGAAATAAAATTTTCCTAAACTGCTTATGGGGCATTCGCCATTATATTGATAAAATTACAGCGCCTCGAATGGCACTACCGTGACCGATCTCAGCACCGTTGCCACCATTTCTTTACATTCTATTAGATGACAAAATGTTGTTTGAAGAATTTTTATACACTAGTAAATGATATATTTTATTTGAATAACACTGAAAAACAGCTTTAACCAAACATGAGTACGTAAGTTTTTCGTGTATAGGTACATTTATCTTATTCGGTATTAGTTTAATTATCATATAATTTTTTTATAAACAGAAAGTGACATTGCAGTTTAATGGGTTTCTGAATCGATAGTTTTAATTTCAGTCCGCATCCCCTTAGCATTGCTTTATGTAAATCCATTCTGTATAATTCTGTGTCTTTGTTTCAAATTTGTTTTCTTTGAGCAATTTTGATGAGAGCATTTGCACAATTCGAGTTGTTAAAGAAAAGCGATAATTAAGTTCAAATTGACTTTTTTACAGCATATATTTATTTATAACACCTGTTTATTCATTGTATTTATTTATTTAGCGTATGGCATAGTTATACACAGTACATTACTAAAAAATTACAGAGCGATATTTAGTTTATGAATATATTCAATCGACGCTGGTGTCGCGTGCAGGAAGTCTCGTGGGTCTCCGTCGTACTTTCTTATTGGGCACTCAGTTGTGATGTGGTGGATTGTTTGCCTCTCAGCTCCGCAGTCGCATTCGGAGCTTTGGATTTGGTTCCATTTATATCGGAAGTCTGCGCAGTTTCCGTGTCCAGTACGTATTCTGTTCAACGTGGACCAAACCTTCCGAGGCAGGCCGAATCCCGGAGGAGCAGTGTCGATGCTGGGGATCTCTCGGATAGCTGGGATCGCTTCATTTTGTTGCGTGCTATGCCACTGGCTGGTTAAGTGGAAGTTTTTGGCCCTCAGCTGTTCAGCTGTTCTCGTTGGCGGGTTTCTCGAACGCAGGCGGTTGTGGTTAGCACCGGCTATTTCTTTATGGATTGGCAGGTTAGGGTTGTTTTGTATCTTCTGCGAAGTTTTCAGTAAGGCGTTTTGGCGTCGCAATTCTGGAGGTGGTATGTGGCTTAGTAGTGGTAACCATTGGGTCGGGGTGGATTTTATTGTTCCGGATATTATTCGCATTGTTGTGTGCAGTTGCGTGTCGACTAGTCTTGTATGGGTGCTGTTTAGCCACACTGGGGCACAGTATTCGGCAGCTGGGTATACCAGCCCTAGGGCTGAGCATCGTAGTGTTATAGCGTTTGAGCCCCATGTTGTTCCACACAGCTTGTGGATAATGTTGTTCCTAGTCTTAAGTTTAGCTGCTGTATTTCGGAGGTGTTGTCTAAAAGACAGTGTTCTGTCTAGGGTCACACCTAGGTATTTTGGGGTGCTGTTGTGTCTTAGCAGGTGATTGTCAGCGAAAACTTGGAGCTGTCTGTGTGCCATTTTGGTGTTTAGGTGGAAGCAGCATACCTCTGTTTTGTTCGGGTTAAGTTTGAGTCGCCATGACCTGAAGTACGCCTCCAGGCCAGCAAGGTCCTCAGTGAGGATGTGCTCAGTGTTTTCCAGTGACTTGTCCCGCGTGGCCAGTGCCCAGTCATCCGCGTACCCAAATTTTTGACTGTGGGTAGCTGGCATATCTGATATATATAGGTTGAATAAGCTTGGGGCAAGTACTGATCCCTGAGGGAGTCCGTTGTTAAGGGTTCTAAGAGAGCTTTTAACATTTCCCATTGAGACAGAAAAGCATCTACTGCTAAGCATGTTGTTCATTAGGCGGTAAATTGTTTTGCATGGGATTGCTTTGAGTAGCTTGAAAAGTAATCCATCCTTCCAGACAGTGTCGTAGGCTGCCGTCAGGTCTATGAATGCTAGCGAGGTTTTCGAGTTCCCTTGGAATCCGGCCTCTATATAAGTTGTGAGGGCTAGGACCTGGTCTGTTGTGCTGCGGCCTGGTCGGAATCCAGCCTGTTCTATTGATTCATTGTATTTTGTCTCGACTACTAAAAGGTTTCGGCATTGTTCTACTGTATAAATTCCTAAAAACTGAAACAATATTAAAATACATTCATTGTATTTTAATATTGTAGGATGGTAGAGAGTGTTTTCAGAAAAAAATTATACAGATCAAATGGATTTTTTTTTTTGGGAAAGGATGTTACACATCAGAAAATTATGGAGTTTGTTAAAATATTTCCAGACCTATTTAAAGGTAGCAAGTGGACATCCATCAAAGCAATAGTGTATAACATATATACTGGTAAATTAAATTATTAAGTTGTGATTTTGAGTTTGTAGTTAGTTCAATATTTTTATCTGTAATTAGATGTTTATTACAGTTTTGTTTCTAAAAAAGGTTGCTCATATTTTATGTTAATTAGTATATTCATTTATTGCAACTTAGTTTCTGCAAACAAAAAAAAGCTATACATATACTTCAATAAAATCATTGAAATATAACTGTTTGTATTATATTTCTACTACCTTTTACCCACCACTTTCTCCATGAAGAAAAATGGACATAGATACTGAATCCAAATACTAATAATTTAATGATTGGTGTCTGACTATATTCTAATTATTAAGCCACAATCATTTGCAGTAGTTACATTAAGTAGTGATCTCCCTGGTTAATCTATTGTCAGAAAACAAATATATCATATAAAATATATAGTTCTATCATATCATTTAAATGTTGGTTTGCAAGATGTTGCATTTCTTTAAAAAGTGTTCTCATATTCCAAATTGTATGTTTCTCTTTGGGTGATTTAGTTTGGCTGCGGCCTATCAGTCACAGAACAGCTACATAATTGTTCAAATTGGATAGCTTAGATTATAGTCGACAATTATACTTCCTATTTCAATAACTATTAAACCTTCAATGCGTTTGTCAACATTGCAACGGCTTGGGTTTGTAAACGCCATTAAATCTCTCATATACAAACTGTCGGTTTGTCTTTAATTCAAGAGTATATAGAACACATTATAACTTAAACAGAATTTATCGCACTTTGAGCTAATTACAGTTACTTTAGCACACATATTTATTCGTGGTTCAGAATTGTATGATATTCTGTGAAGATCAGGATTGATAGAAAGATCTATCTATATACTCATATACATACAAAATTGCATTGTAGTTAAAATATCTAACCATCTATATTCTTAAAATGAAGGTTAGTGAGTAGAAATGACATTAATTTCTATCAAACAGTATTTATCATATTGATTGTTACAAAATTTAATGTAATTAGTTTGTGAAATAACATGTAGTCACACACTCAGCATAATACTTTTTTAAGTTAAGAAGTAAATCACAATGGCATCGACCAGGTTCTCAAAGAAGCATTTGAAATATCAGAAAATTACAGAACATATTATTTTAACATTTTCTAAAACATTGTACTTGTCTAATGTTAAAAATATTGGTGTTTTTAATCGGACATTCTAAGTTCTTTAAAAGTTTCTTGCTGTGGATTTAGATTTATGCACTCTATAAGCAATAATGTCATAGATAGGAATACTGCTAAGATACTCCATAATATATTGGTATTGATAAAATTTGGTTGGTACATAAAGTTTTTTGATCATGTAATGTGTGGGTCTTAAATATTAGATACTTTCAGAGTTTGAGCCCATGAAATGAAGACTTTATCTACCAGTTCAGAACTATTATTTTTTTACATAGTTCATGAGCAATTTAACGGTTTTTTTTTTTGTTTACTTACTGCGCAATTTGCGCCAGTATATACGAAATAATTAGACATATAGAGACTGTGTAATTTTCAGCATAAACTTACAACTTGAGTTGAGATCTGATTATGATGTGGCCAATGCTAGAATTTCAATCATGCACCAAGTCAGGAATTATTACTGTTATTGTTAATTTCATTTTGTAACACTTTTAATTCAATCATTTTTTTAAACATAAATCACAAAACCATAATACTGTATTTTTTGTACAATGTGTATAAAACTTTTATAGACTGTTTCCCATTGTTAAACTTTGTACACTAAATCTACACACCATTAGAGTAAAATTTAAACAATAAATTTTTGTATATAGTCTAGTTATGGAACTGTGCTTATTGTAATTTCATAAGTGGAATGATCTTGGATCACTATATATGGGTGGAACTTATTGACACCAGACTTAACTCAAGACAATTGAGCATATTATTTACAATTTTAATGTATATATATATATATATATATATATATATATATATATATATATATATATATGGTACATGCCTGGCATTTGAAGTTTGAATTTTTAATAAATCCTCAATGTTTATAACTAAGCTTATCAACAGCCAATCCAAAATAAAACAAAATTATGCACCTTTTCTAACAATTCAGTATGGACATTGTAATACAGAGACCATGTAGGGCTTGCATATTTGAGCACTAATGTTACAAAAAAACAATAAGGTATTTAGTATTTATTTATCCATCAGTGTATTTAGAATCAACAATAACATATACCTACAATGATATGTACTGTAACTTAAAACAATTCAAATCAATATAATCTTACTCTGTCCTAGTTAGGGCCCCTAACATTTTCAAAACTCTTTCTGATATAATTTATTTAGATATCAAAGAAAAATTGCCCATCGATATAAACCCCTAGATCATTGAACTGGTGAATTCTCTGAACAATTATTTTTATTAGATAAAATATCATTCTTCTTCCTAAATAGATTTATAAACTTACAGTTATTGACACTGAATTCTATAACATTAGTATTACTCCATAGTAACAATGAATTCAAGTCTTTCTGCAGTCATCAGTAGATTCAACAATTTTAGGTCAGCAGCATAAATTTATAAATTAAAATGTTCGCAATACTCAAATCCCATTGAATAATTGGTTCAGTTGACAATGTGATTCTACATGGCTCCAAAATGTATTACAAATTATATATATATATATATATATATATATATATATATATATATATATTATATATCATGAACTGTTTTCTGGGTTAATAGCTAATTTGATGGCTTTAAGAACTGTTTTCACTGGGTATTTAATAAGTTGATGATGTTAGTCCATTTGGCTCCACATGTATAACAATTATAGATATCAGAGGATTTGTGTTCTATTTCTTTTTATTTGTGGTAATAATAGTATATTTTAGATCTGTTCGAAAACAGCCTTGTTGGTTTGGTTACTCTTGGTATACAATTTAAATTACCTCGTACAGAACAAGACTTAAATGTATACAATGTCTAGTTTTCAGTTTAATATTGCTTACATCTTTTTAGCTGTATAAATAAACCCAAATAATACATTTCAAGAGTATCGAATTAAAAGTTATTTCTTATATTGACGTCTGCTGTTAAATCTTTAGACAAGTCATTACTTATACCCTATATCAAGGGATTTGTTTAGTTTCTCTCCAAAATCTTGTTCTAGAGCTGTATTAATTTCTTGAGTGCTACTTTGCTATACTATAAGCTTACAGATTCTGGAAGTGCTCCTGTTGTCACACTGATCACTGGTGCAAAATCACGTTTTAATTTATAAAATGAATTGTAGTTTACGTCAATAATGTTTTGCATCTTTGCTTGTTCTTGCAGTCACATATCATACTGTTACGAGAATTCATCCGACAGCTGGTGCAATCGGCCATCAACCAATTCGTGGAAGGGCCATTATTCCGAGACTTCTTGGGAACTGAAATGTTTTCTCTCTCAACAGGCCGACCGCTGCCGTTACTGGGAATTCCCTTAAAGCTTCCAGAACATGAAAGAGTTTCCCGATGGTTCGTGGACTTACCAGACAATTCGAAGAGAAATATATAAATACGAACAGCTGGCGATAGGAGGCATGCAGTTTTCGACAGTCGTATTGTACAGTTAGATAAAATATAAATAGTTGTTTCTGTGAATATAAATTGTGTTAAAGAAGTGGCAATAAATTAGAGTGAGTTGGACTGTGTTTTTAAATAAATCCAAGAACTGAACAGAACCCGAGTGTGAAAATAAAAACATTACAGTGGTGACAGGTGTAGGTGTATTTGTGGAACTTTTGAAGTGAAAAATAAATAGACTGACAATGTTTAAAAACGTGAATTTGGACCAATTGAAAGTGACGGACTTAAAAAAAGAACTTGAGGAAAGGGATTTAGAAATTAGTGGGAAGAAAAGTGAATTAATACAACAGCTACGAGATGCTCTAATGAATGAAGGTAACAATCCCGATACTTATTTGTTTGAAGTTTGTGGTAATGGGGACATGAGTATGCTATTAAAGAAAACAGAAGATAAATTACAAGAAAATTCAAAGACTCTAGAAGAGAAATTACTAGAAAATTCTAAAAACTTGAAAGAGTCATTAGAAGATAAATTAGTGGAAAATTCTAAAACCCTAGAAGATAAATTACTAGGCAAATTGAAAGGAAATTTGAAAAGTATGGTACAGAAAAACTCAGAAATGTTGGAAGAGAAAATATTCGAGAATGAGGTTCGGATGGAAGAGCTAAAGCAAACAGTGGTCGAAGAGTCAGTCAAAAATGAAACTCGGATAGAAGAGCTAAAGCAGACAATGTTCGTAGAGTCAGACAAAAATGAAAGACGGATAGAAGAGCTAAAGCTTATGAAGGAGGGTGAGATCAGCTAATTAAAAGATCAGGTAGTCACTATACAAAGGGAAAACACTCAATCAAAAACCGTAAGCAGAAACAGTACAGAGGTAGTGGATTCAAATATTGGTCTCGAGGGGACAAGACACAAAATGAAACCTCCCCAATTTGATAGAAAATCGTCATGGGCTAATTATAGGCGCCAATTCCAGGTTGCAGCAATGCTAAACGGATGGTCAGCAGAGGAAAAAGCAATAGCATTAACCCTAAGGGGGATGCTACAGATATTTTGCAAACATTGAATACCTCGGAGCAAGCAGACTACGAATAACTGGTTAAACCCTTAGAGCTGAGGTATGGGCAGACCCATTTGGAACACGTGTACGCTCCCAACTAAAAAATCGCCATCAGAAATCTAATGAATGGCTACAAGAGTTTGAAGCCGATATTGCCCGTCTGGTTCGCCTTGCCTATCCAGCCACACCGGAAAATGTGATAGAAAGGTTAGCAGTGCAAGCGTTTTTGGATGGACTTCGGGACCACGAAGCCAGATAAGCATTGGCCCTAGCTCGACCGACTCAATTAGTGGATGCACTGACTCGAGCTCTGTAATTCGAGGCTGCGAAGAATAAATGTAGAGGTCAGAGCAGAGTCCCAAGTCAGAAGATGGCGGAAATGATAAGGCCTCTTTAAGAAAGATAATAGAAGAAGTCCTTACCGAAAAAAGACTAGTTAGATGTCGGAAGTGTCGTAAGGTAGGACATGTCCAGAGTCGTTGCAAGGAGAGCAACGGAGTACAGACTTCCTCGTCGGGGAAACTAAAGAAGGTCAATATAAAGGGACCATCGTCAACCTGTAACCAACAAGTCCCAACTACCAACTTATTAATAGGAAGCAATTTACAATGCTGCTGGATACTGGTGCGACGAAAACAGAAATAAGGTCCAATATTGTTTTAGACACAATGATAAAACCAACAAAATGGTAACTTCGAACAGCGACAGGAGAAGCAGCGAAGCGAAAGTCCATGGTGAAATAGAGGTTGAAATGACCTTGGGAAACATAACCTTCCTACATTTGGCATTAGTGGCAGACATCGAAGACGAAGTAATCATTAGAATGGATGTCATGAGCTCCAAGAGATTCCAGTTAAACTTCAAAGATGGAATTCTGCGAGTGAATGACGAAGAAGTGGTGCTTCATGAAAAAGATGACATAATGCTTCGAGCCATCTTAGCAGAGGATGTCAATGTTCCGGAAAGAGCTGAAATCATTATAGATGCTTGCTTAGATGGGAAAGCTCGAGTTGGAACAGAAATGATGTTTGATCCCGAACGACGGAAATGTAGGCAGAGGACTCGCACTGGGGAAGACTCTGTTTCGGGCCAGGGAGATTGTTCCAGTAAGAGTAATGAACCTGAATCATTCCTCGGTTGTGCTAAAGAAAGTAACAACTTTGGGTCATTGTTCAACAGTTTCCTCTGTAGTCAGAAGCACACAGCATGCAAATATACCACCAGGTAAACTATCTGAGGAAATGGAAAGACCGATTCATCTAAGAATTTGAAACCAAACCAGAGAGCAGAATTGAGGGACATAGTTAGAAACTACCAGGATATCTTCGATGTAGGGAATGGCAAAAGAGGACGAACTAATCTGGTGAAACATAAAATTAATACTGGGGACGCTCAACCTATTCGACAGTCGGCGAGAAGACTACCCCTAGCTAAAAGAGAAGAACCCGACAGGAAAGTCAGCGAGATGGAGGAAGAAGGTGTTATTGAAGCAATAGCCCTTGGGCTTCTCCAGTTGTCTTGGTTAAAAAGAAAGATGGTTCGACCCGATTTTGCGTGGGCTATCGGCAATTAAACTACGCTGCAAAGAAAGACAGCTATCCCCTTCCAAGAATAGACGATACCCTAGATACGTTGGCTGGATCGAAGATGTTTTCCACCCTGGACTTGAAAAGCGATTATTGGCAGGTGGAACTTGCTAAAGAAGACCGAGAAAAGACTGCTTTTACCATCGGCTCAGGACTTTGCCAATTCACGGTGATGCCGTTTGGGTTGTGTAATGCTCCAGCGACGTTTGAAAGATTGATGGAAACAGTGTTAAAAGTGCTTTCATGGAAAACATGCCTGGTATATCTTGATGACATTATCGTGATTGGAAGATCATTTGAATCCCACGTGAAGAACCTGGAGGAGGTGTTTCAGCGACTTCGAAGTTCCGGACTAAAGTTAAGCCCGAAGAAGTGTCATCTGTTCCAAGATGAGGTGCAATATCTTGGACATGTGGTTTCCGCAGAAGGAGTAGCTGTTGATAAACAGAAAATTAAAGCTGTCCAAGAATGGCCGATACCTAAAGATATCCACCAGTTAAGAAGTTTCCTGGGCTTATGCACGTACTATCGTCGGTACGTAGCCGGATTTGCCAACATCACCAAGCCACTTACTAGACTCACAGAGGGGTAGGTACAGTACCAGTGGAACGAGGAATGTCAGCGATCATTCGAGACACTGAAAAGAGCATTGATCAGTGCCCCCATTTTAAGTTATCATTTGCCTGATGGGAACTTCGTTTTGGATACCGGCGCAAGCAATGTCGGAATTGGTGCGGTGCTTTCGCAGATCCAAGACAGTCAGGAGAAAGTCATCAGTTATTTATATTATCAGGGAACTCTTGGCTGGGGTAAATGGGGTAGAACATCTCTACAAGTACCTCTATGGTAAAAATTCCTCCTGAGGACTGATCATGCAGCACTGAAGTGGCTCTTGCAGTTTAAAAACCCCGAAGGACAAGTGGCCAGATGGATTGAACGGTTGCAAGAATTCGACTTCGAGAGTGAACATCGCGCGGGAACAACCCATAAGAATGCTGATGCCCTATCGAGGAGACCATGCCCTGATGACTGCAAACATTGTCAGCGAGCTGAAGAAAAAGGGGCTGTTCTCTATAGAACTACCGCCGTCGACGACCTGGGGAGATCCAGAAAGACCAAAAATTAGATCCAGAACTAAAAGAAGTTGTCCGGTGGAAGGAAGAAGACCGTAAACCTACGTGGCAAGAGATTTCCCGATATTCACCAACCATGAAGTCGTACTGGGCTCAGTGGAACTCCCTCATACTGGAAAATGGACTTCTCAAGCGCCTCCTGGAATCTCCAGAGGAGTGAAACGACAGAAAACAGATTGTAGTTCCCAATATAACGTGGGCAGTCCATTCGAAAGAATAGCCATTGATGTTGCCGGTCTATTTCCTGAATCCGACTCTGGAAACAAGTACATTGTGGTGGTGATGGACTATTTTAGTAAATGGGCCGAAGCGTATGCCTTGCCGAATCAAGAAGCCTTGACCGTTGCTGATGTCCTTGTCTAGGAATGGATCAGTCGTTTTGGTGTCCCCTTGGAGTTGCACTAAGACCAAGGTAGGAATTTCGAGTCTACTCTTTTCCAAGACGTCTGCAAGGTCTTGAAGATCAATAAAACACGGACGACAGCATTACAACGGCAATCCGATGGAATGATAGAACGGATGAATAGAACCATTAACCGTCATTTATCAAAGGTAGTCTCTGACCACCAAAGAGACTGGGACCAGTATCTGCACTTGTTTCTAATGGCATAGCGTTCGTCTGTGTACGAGTCCACGTGCGATTTGAAGTTTGAATGTCCCCCAGGAGAAGAGACCGCAGGTGAAGACTATGTCAGCCAGCTACGTCACAAGATAAATGACATCCATGAACGAGTCCGGTTAAACATCGAGAATGCCAGTGCCCGAATGAAGGAAGCCTACGACATCAAAGCCGAGGGCAGAGAATTCCAAGTTGATGATCTTGTTTGGCTGTATAACTCGCAACGTCGTCGTGGATATTCGCCCAAGCTACAGAGATCTTGGGAGAGGCCGTGCCAAAAAGTACGGCCAGTTCCAGAAGCTACGGGAGCAAGATCCAGCGGTAGGGACGGTCCATCATCTCGAAGATAAACAACCAGTGGGTACCAGAGACACCTTTTTGCTTGGCTAACGAAAGCATTCTCGCAGGACAGGCCAACATATAGCGATCTTTGGAAGACTCTAGTAGAATTGAGAAATGTGATGATGGAGAAGAATCTGATGAAATTGGCGGTCCCAAAGATAGCCTGCGGGTTGGATGGACTGAATTGGAGGGTGGTGAGAAGTATCATGTAAACAATCTTTCGATTCAGTGGCGTCGACATCCTGGTATGCTGTCTCGCAGCCCAGATTCGAAGACCGTTGACTGTTACTTCCACCAAACTTCCCGTTGTCGAAATGGAGAGTCCTGCAAATATCGTCACAAGGATTCTGGACAGTCCGGGACGAAATGGTCTCAAGGAGGGGGCAATGTTACGAGAATTCATCCGACAGCTGGTGCAATCGGCCATCAACTAATTCGTGGAAGGGCCATTATTCCGAGACTTCTCGGAATCCGAAATGTTTTCTCTCTCAACAGGCCGACCGCTGCCGTTACTGGGAATTCCCTTAAAGCTTCCAGAACATGAAAGAGTTTTCCAATAGTCCGTGGACTTACCAGACAATTCGAAGAGAAATATATAAATGTGAACAGCTGGCAATAGGAGGCATTCAGTTTTCGACGGTCGTATTGTAGAGATAAAATGTAAATAGTAGTTTCTGTGAATATAAATTGTGTTAAAGTAGTGGAAATAAGTTAGAGTGAGTTGGACTGTGTTTTTAAATAAATCCAAGAACTAAACAGAACCCGAGTGTGAAAATAAAAAGATTACAATACTATACATTAAAAACTTGCTGTTATATGTTATGTTTATTCAAGGAACACAAAGTGCTCTATAAATCAGTTTTGTTGTAAAGTAACTAGAATATTCGTTCTGGGGTGGACAAATTTAAATTGCTGTCATTTTAGAAACAATGGTCTAAGAACTTATTGACTAATCACATCAAACCGAATTACATAATACAATTAATATATCCATGAATAAATGATAATATTACAAAAATTAAATATCCAAACATTAAAGTCATAAAATGAATGACAAAAGTATCTTGTAGGACACTCTGTATAGGGTTTTTTAAAATCTCCGAAAATACAGTCACATCGGCAACACTGTCGAATTTGTGCGGGTGACGTCATAGCCCTGGTTAAATAATTAAACTTCATACAATTTTCTATAACGTGAAATTTACGGTTTTCCAGAAGATCAGAAAAAACAGTAATTAAGGGACTACATTTCAGTGAATTTCAATAAATCTACACTGTTTTCTCTAACACGGCTCAACCGATTTGAATATTTTAAATTGTATTCTTCAAAGAGATGTTCCAGCTTGATTTCGTATAATTATCTATAACGTAAAACATACCATTTTTCTAAAAATCGTAAAAATATTTGCAAAAACACGGTATACATTGTTAATGTCAAATTTTCATCATACAAATCTAGCTTAAATGTCAAGGATATGCCATGAAAATATATCGTACAGGGTGTTTGTAACGGTTTTCATTGCAATCGAGTGAAATGGCATTCGAGTAACGAAAAGAATTTTTTTTAGGTGAGCGATATTTTCTATACCGTATACTGTGGTATATGTGTAGCCTACTAATAATTCAGATATCTCCAATAACCACGCGGAAATTTTTCAATGTATATAAAAACTGTTTCATTTGGTCTTGTAACTCCTACTTTTTAGCGTAGATTTAAGGAAAAAATGGAGTTGTCATTTGAAAAAAAATGAGTTTTACGATTTTCGAATTCAGTACGAATATCTGAGCACTCCATATATATTTTTGGCACAGGGTCTAAAGATTTAGGAAGCTTCAAGTTTTATTAGGGCAAATTCTGGCCATTTTGTTTCCCAAAAAATTATTTTTTTGTGAATCTGTCAAAATTTTCAAAAAGTTGAAATAACTGTCAACCGGAGCCCTTCAGACATATGATGTTTGCAAAAAGTTATATTGAAATTCATTGTAGATTCTAAAATGCTATAAAAAAAGGTATTCCATTAAAAAAACAAAGTTTGGGTCCACTTCCGGTAGAACCGAAAGTCGTAGACAACTGAAAATATTTTAACTGAAATCAGGTCCTCGAGAACTCCCTGTATACTAATTTTCAGATTAATACCCTAAGTAGTTTCTCATATACATATCGACTCAGCTCAGATCGTGGTATATCCTGACCATAAATATAAAATTATACTTGAAAACCATCAGTTATCGGACTTTGCGGCTATGAAGACATTTGTTCATTTCGTTGAGATCTACAAAATATGAAAATTTCACCCAAATCCACCGGGGGCCACTTTACATAAGGAATGTGCGGGGTCCTCTGTTAAATATATGAAATTGATAGATGTATTAATATAGTATTATTGGGGTTTATAAGAGTGTTATTACTGAAAACCCCTGCTGTGGTGTATCCGTATTTACATCCCGTGAAGAATTAATGAGTAACCTTTTTAGAATACCAGAAGGGTATGAATTTTCTACGAATAGTTTGTACAGGATATGTAAATTCTTTTCCCTTAAGTTTTTGCACGTCGTTCCAAAATTTCAGGGCAAGTCTGAATTTTGACGGTTATCGTGCCAACCGTTCGGGTAATCACGAGGTGTGTGCCGTGTGTGGCGTCAACAGTTCCAACATTTTTAACCATTGGGGAAAAACGGCAGAGAAGAACGAGGCGAGTAGGGCGCTTTAGAGAAGGATGGCTGATATGACATATTCTTCTTTTCATCCCAATAATCAAATTGATTTTCATCTTCATCTAAACTACCACTCAAATCATCCCATGATATTTTTCTCGAGTCATATTATTCTCAAATAACTTCAAACCAGCCCAGAGTGTATTAAGGAGGTGGGCCAAGGACGCTTTTGTAAGCGAACACTAATTGTGGATAGTACGGTAAATGACCAAAAGATCCGAATAAGGAAATAAAGTGTCAGGCTTGTTTTAAATTAATATTATGAAGCAGTACGAAGTGAATGGTATAAAAAATGTCACAGGCAGATTTGAGACATTATAACTGTTGATTATCGCCAAATAACTTTATGTAATTCGGGCTCGCTCCTCTGA
Source organism: Octodonta nipae (assembly GCA_034190945.1). Classification (NCBI taxonomy): domain Eukaryota; kingdom Metazoa; phylum Arthropoda; class Insecta; order Coleoptera; family Chrysomelidae; genus Octodonta; species Octodonta nipae. Next base: position 73,018,968 of record CM067218.1, on the reverse strand, counting down.
ACCCAAAAAACGTACATTTATTAAATTGACAATTTACACGGAAATCTTTAACAGGCATTAACGTCGTAGTAAACTTAAGCCACCCCGGTAATTAGCTCATAAATTTTACTTCATTTATTCACTAGAAATGATGAACAGATTGTGTGTTCAAGTGAATTATTGTTAAAAAAGTTTTATTTTTTGTGTTAAACAAATCACGGACAATTATAATGACTGTATTCACAGCAGAATAAATACTGGCATGTACAACATTTTGAGAATCAAAGTGTCACAATGTCTTTAAATGTTAATATTATTAGGCGTATTTGCTGTTTACACAATGCCTAGGAACAATAATGACACTAAAAAGTAAAATATAATTGAATTTGGGCTATTTATATTCTTATGTAAAATATATGAATTTCTTAGGCTTGACATCAACTTCAAACGCAATTTTATACAATATCTTTCTTTTTAAATATCCAATTCAATTACTTTTTAGTGTTTACTATCCACTGAAGTCGGTAATTTTAAAAAAAAGGTATTTATAAATAACAAATACATGTTTGAGTGAGAATAAAATATCATATTTTTCCTTTGCAGACATTTCAGTTTGTAATATAGGTTTAATTTTAGAATAATTGGGTTACCACATGATTCAGAAAATGCGCAAGACGTTCAACTACTATGTCTTCTCGTTGCAAAGAAATATTTTTGAGGCCAAGCAATGCTACTTCTAATCGCAAAATAACTCAAATAATAAACAATTTAAATTCAGCATATATGAACATTTAATTAATCTTTAGGGAAAGGATGATAATGGTTCTATAATTAGAAATATATTACTAATAAATGAAGCTTCAGTTGGCGTTGAGGAACTTAATATAGATCTCAAAGAAACAAACGCTATAATTGATAAACATGAGTAATAATCGTTATATCGGTTATAAAGTTGTATATTTCTTAAGTTCCTAATATTGGTAAAAAAGAATGTTTTAGATTAATTTTCTCTTTAATCCATTAGTAGTATTTGGGACAAGAAAGATCATTTCCCTTACTGTAGCCCTGACTCACTAACTTTTCATGTCATAAATTTAGACAACACTCAGCATTAAGTCCGTGTTTGTCGTATATTGTAATTACAAAAAGGTAGTAACGGAAGAAAACGATTACTGGATCTGCTGAAATATTATAAAACCCCTGTAGAGACCGACATCTTACGTCAAGGTAAGACTTTCTGCCTTGTAAATATTGTACAGAACTGTACAAGAAATCATCACTCAGAATACAAGCTCAAATAGTTTTTTAATAATGATGGAAATGCTATGAAACATTTGGTGTGTTACAAATGTTAAAACACAGTTTTACACCTAACACCAAAACTTTATTTTTAAACATTCAACGCCGTTTCAACAACTCATATGTAAAAACTGAAGACAAAAACAAAACATTTCTAGATCGTTGTATGATGTCAACGTTTTTAATTCAATGTATGCTGACAGAATTTCATTAGTTCGCAAATCAGATGCTATTATCTATTCATTCGCTGAAGCTTACTTGAAAAAAACTCAAAAGACTGCACATAAAAATTTTAATTATTAGCAACATTAGAAAGAGTTTTGATACAACTAAAAGACATTTTTAACAAAAATTAAATGTTAGTGGCTTTAAAAAATTTTGATAAATTTATAACAGCTGCAAGAACTGCAGCTGGATATAACGGAAGTACGAAATCTTTTATAGCTCCATCTTTGGCCTTGCATTATGGTTCCACTTTGTTAAATATATGTTCAGCAGCACAAAATTTACTTTTAAAATAGGACCCAATGTTACCTGTCGAGAACTATGAAATATCATTGAAGGATGTCAACCACTTTCATCTAATGATAAATGTCAAACTGAAAATTTGAAATGGACTCTCCATTTCAAGATATGACGGGAAAAAATCATAAAAATCTCTAAATTGACAGAAACGGTAGATATAGCGAAAAAACTTCTACCATGTTGGGTTATACAATTATTCAATTGGTTCCACAGCACGCACAAAATATTAGATACTGGCATCAGCTTAGCTTTTATTCAAAGTTCGGAATGTACAAATGTAACTAACATGTTCAGATTTAACAAAATTCAACTAATATAACAAGCGTAATTTTGCAGGTGTTCTGTATATAGGAAACCTAGAGCGGAGTAGAATTACATACAAAAAAAGTTATATTTGGTGTCCTATAAGCAGTTGGATATATACAATGTGTTGGAAATAAGGGGGAGTGGAATTAGTTATACGGGGTGGTCCAAAAAAGTTATATTGAGTGGGCCATAAACAGTTCCATATACCAAGTGGTTGAAAAAGAGTAGAATATTTATACACTAAATATAAAATCTTAAAAAATGTGTTAGGTAAGCAATTAGGATCTTTGAATTATGTTCAAAAGAAACTATAGTTATGAAATGGGTTGAAGAAATGTTAGAAGCATTTGTTTATATAGGGTGTTTGAAATATAACATGGAGTGGAATTATAGTTTATGTTGTGGTTAAAAACTTGTTTTATATCCACAAGTAGTTACATATATAGGATGGTTGAAATAAGTAGTGGAGTTAATTACAGCTATAAAGGTAGGTTCAAAAAATATGAAGTAATGTTATGATCTACAAGCTGTTTCATTTACCGGATAGTTGGATAGGATTCTAAGAACACAGCGTTGTACAAAAATGTTATATTTGGTGGCAAATAAGTAGTTGCATATAAAAGGTTGTTTAAATATAGGGTGGTGTACAGTTATAATTATACAGGGTGGGTAAAAAATACTAGAAAAATGTTGGTATATAGCAGTTGCATACATGGAACCCTGAAATATGGTGCACAGTAAAGTTAGAGTTATACAGTGTCATTCAGGCAAGCTTAGAAAAAGTTGTAAATGAAGGGTGATTTAAATGAAGTGTGGAGAAAAATTTTACTTTAATATGGCCTGAAAAAATATGAGGAAAATTGTGAAATAGCGTAGTTCATAATAAGTTGCAAAGATAGGATAGTTGAAATATAAGGTGAAGAAGTGTTATGATAATTATTTAAAAAATGTTATATTGATTGACCAATAAGTAGTAGCGTCTATAGGGTAATTATAATACATGCAAGGTGATTCAAAAACAAAATTCTTTTATTCGGTGCCCAATAAGCCGTTGCGATTTTGGGGAAATATATTTGGCATTGATGGATTTATAGTTATACAGGGTGGTACAAAAAATGTTATACTGGGTGGAAGATAAGTAGTTGCAAATACAAGGTTCCAGTTATGTTTGGAGGAGTTATCACTTGGCCGCGGGTAAAGGAACTTTATATTTCGATTAACATCGCAGGATAATCGTGTGGAACGCACATCACTTGCCAGTGGTGCTGTGACTGAGGATGCAGTTTGATTTGGTACACTAAAACACATTTGGTGAGTCCTTTCCATTTTATTTCGATTCTGGGGCCGAGTGCTCATTAATAAAAGAATCGCTAGCTAGGATTTTCGAGAAAAACTATTAATGCAGTTCTAACAATATAAGTGAGTTTCAAACTGTTAATAATAATAATTACGTGTGTGTGTGTGTGAGAGAGAGATTATATATATATATATATATATATATATATATATATATATATATATATATATATAGATAGAGAGAGAGAGATGTAGAGAGAGAGAGAGATAATATAACATGAATATTCTCTTCGCGAATTATCGGAGGCAAGGTAAGGTCATATTGTCAATCCACAAACATGAATAAAACAGAATGTTTAGGAATCCTTAAAGAACCGGAAAGGAAACCAAGTACTTCAAAAGAGTAGCAACTGTAGAGAAAGGCAGTAAATCAATTCCACTTATTTTCGCTAAAAAAAAAACGGGAATTAGAAGATATTATTTTAATGGTAAAAGATAAAAGTTATTTGGCGCTAAAAATTCGAATAAACTCACTCCTCTGGATTACTAAAACAAATTGCAACAATTTTACAAATAGAAATGCAACATTTATGGGCTACACAAGTAAATCACATGAAGAATTTTATAGATATTTATTAAATTATTACTGATTGAATCATTAAATAATGTAATTTTATAACACAAAGGACTGTGTAAGAAAGAGAGACAAGGTAAAATGCATTAGAAGTTTCTTCTTTTATAGAATATCCATAATATATAGAAACTAAACTAAACTAAACATCCAATTAATATAGAAAACCTGCACAAAATTTGCTTTTCTAATAAAAACTCCAATTCTCTCATTGCGATATTTGACATATGTCAGAAGTCAGAAACAACGCTATTTAATTTAAATGAAATGAGTCGAAAAAATATTATTCATTATGGTAAATGGGCATGAAAGGAACAAATAGTGGAACTATATACTTAATTCTAAGAAGAAGTATATGTGCGGAATTGAAAATAATAAAGAAAGTCGACAGAACGAAAGCTGAACTTGATTCGAGGTAGAAGATAACTTTATAAATATATAAATGACTAGCGGACCCGACAGACGTTGTCCTGTCCCACGTCTCAAATATAAACTTTTAAAAATTAGCTGTAACAATATAATCTGAACGCCATCTATCAGACGTAACTGAAACTAAAGCACACTCTTGAATATTTGACACAGCGACTACAGCGCAGTCTGCCGGATCCTATGTAATTTGTGCTAACATCAACAACAATTTTTAAATAAATAATTAAACTAAAAAAACAATATCTAGTTGACCGTATTGTGAATCTAAACCATCCTCAAACCCCCTGAAATACACACAAAAAATTTCATCAAAATCGGTCCAGCCGTTTAGGAGGAGTTCAATGACTAACACACGTACAGAAGATTTATATATATATAAAGAAGATTCCATGGCATTATTTATATAATTTTGTAGGTATCTTACAATATTATAAGTTATTTATTAATAACCATGCATAACAGACGAAAATTACATACATATTTATCGTACCTGATCTAATCAATTTTAAAAATTTCCATACATCTCATGACATTCTATTAGAGGATGGTTTTGAAACATTATTTTTTCAAGCTGTTGTGGGAAAAATACATAGAGAGAAAGGGGGAAATGTACAAAGAAGAAATATAATTGCCTTTCTACACTTTGTCCACCTCGCCTTCTTTGTACATTTTCAACTTTCTTTTTGTGTATTTTTCCCTTAACAGCTTGAATAAATACTGTCTGCATATCGTCATCTAAAAGAATGTCATGAGAAGCATTGAAATTTTTATAATTGCTAAAATCAAGAAAGATAAATACGTAATGCTCGTCAATTCTGCATGATTATTAATAAATGACTTATGAAAATGTTGTAACCTACCTGCAAAATTATATAAATTATACCATGGAATTATTTATATCTTTATAAAAATAACTACTATATCGTAACAACTTCCGCTTTTTTCCTATTCACTTTATTGTTTTTTCATGCCCATTTACAATAATAAATATGTTAACCGACTTCCAAAAAGGAGGAGGTTATTAATTCGTAAGCAACTTTTTTGTATGTATGAGTTGCGATTATTCAAAAACGGCTTGCAATATAATGCAGTTTAAAGCATTATATTAAGGAACATTACAGAAAGGTCCCATATAATTGTCTATAACATGAGATTTAAGGTTTTCTAGAAAATCAGAAAAAAAGTAAATAAGGGACTAGATTTCAGCGATTTTCAATGAATCTTCACTGTTTTCTCTAAAAGTGCTCACGCAATTTGAATATTATAAATTGTGTTATACAAAGATATGTTCCAGCTTGATTCCGTACATTTTTCTATAACGCAAAACATACCATTTTTCTGAAAATCTGACAAATATATGCAAAAAAACTATAAACATCATAGTAAATCTCAAATTTTTATCATAAATATCTAGTTTAAATGTCATGATATGCCATGAAACTAAATCGTACAGGGTGTTCAATTTGATTCATTTGAAAGTCAGTTTCTGTTAGAGACAAAGTTATATTCGCGTGAAATGGCAAAAAATATTCCGTTAGTTTATGAAAACGAAAATTTGTTAGATATGTCGGCGAACTCTTCTATATGGTATACGGTTGTAGGTGTAGGTGTGCGTGCATTGATATTACGTGGTACATAAGCCGTTGTATACATAGGATGGTTGAAATATAAGTTGGAATTGAATTAGTTATACAGGGTGTTTCTAAAAATATTGTATTGGGTGGCACATAAGTAGTTGCGTATACAAGGTGGGTTAAATAAGAGTGTAGCAAAACTAGAGTTATACAGAGCGGATATTTCCGGAAAATAATTAAAGTTATACAAAAGGGTTTAAAAATTGTCAGAAGTAGTTGAATATACAGGATGGTTCAAATATAAGTTGGAGTAGAATTACAGGTATACAGGGCGGTTTAAAAAGTAATATAGTTTGGAATATAAGTAGTTGCTTATACAAGGTGTTTGAAGTAAGGGTAAAATTATTCTAATTCAGGTGTATTAAAAATTTTATTTTGATTTTTGACCAATAAGTTATATAATATATATATATATATATATATATATATATATATATATATATATATGATTTTCTTTTCAAAAGTTGAAAATTGAAAATATCTATCTTCAGATTTCAACTTTTGAAAATTTCAAATGAGATTTTGGCGAAACGTCAGGTAAAATGTTCATTTCAGAGCACAAACTGAGAAATAGGTGTACACCGGATATAACAAAGAAAATCACATTGTTTCATCCGTGAAGGACTACAATCCAACATATATATATATATATATATATATATATATATATATATATAAAAATAAATAAAAAAGTTAAAATACATTTGGAAAATGTAGACAAAGAATACAAATTAGAGAGGGAGAAAGAGAAGGGAAGAAAAAGAGACCGAGAGATGAGAATACTGTTGCGAAATTTACCTAAGCCGGTCCTGTTTTCATTTCAATACGACATCAATAGCTTGGAGGACAAAAAATTAATCTCGAAATAGCTCGGCAACTATAGAATTGATAATGGATTGTACGAGAGGATTCGATGCTGATTTTAAAAGGAGCGGCCCATCATCGCACCAGTGAATTATTATTGTGATATTCGAATCAGCTGTTCTGTATATTTGATGTAAATAAAGGTTCTAGAAAGTGGTAGTGAATATTAGTTTTTAAATTTTAATTAATTGAACCCACGGAGTTTATAACAAATTTGGTGTCAGAAGTGGGATTAAGTGAAGTTAAAATCATAAATTGATTTATGGCCGAAGCTCGAAGCATTACGGAATTAGAAGAAACTACCAAAAAAATATTTAAACAGGTTACGGATGAACTAGACGAAAAAATAACTCAGATTCTAGAAAAACGTGACAAAAAGGAGAAACAACATCAAGAAGAAATCCAGAAAAGGTTAGTGAAATCTTTTGATGAAAAACATAAAATTGAATTCGAGAACCTGGTAACTAATATAGATGAGAACCAACAAAATCTTGTTCCTACGATGAAAAGCGAACAATAAAAACTTGATTACTTTTATGTTTTTTGGGGCAATAACACCACAATCGAAATAAAACTACGTATATTGAAGGAAAATCAAACGTTTCAAAGTCTATTCTGACTTCGTTGTCAATGGCTTTATATTTATTGATGTAAATTGCAAAATGAAAATTTCATTTATGACATTTAAATTAAAAAACAACAAAACCTTGTTTCCACGATGGAAGAAAAACAACAAAATTTATTGCAAGGATTATTCCCGAAATTTGAAGAAAAACAAGAACAACCCGCTCAGTACATATTCCATTGGATTCTCAAATATAGCGGGAGCATTACGTAGCCCAAATGGCATGACCGTCAACTGAAACAGCCCTTTACTGGTGGAGAACGCTGTCTTCTCTCTGTCGTTTTCGTGTAGACCAACCTGCCAGTATCACTCTTTGGGTCTAGTGCCGAGAACCAACGGGAGCCTGCTAGTGTGGTCAGAGTGTCATCAATTCGGGGTAGTGAATAGCTGTCTTTCTTGGTGACGTCATTCAGTTTTCTGTAATCCACTTAAAAGCGGGTGGTTCCATCCTTTTTTTTAAATAGCACGACGGGAGCGGACCATGGGCTGATGGATGGCTCAATAACTCAATTTTGCAACATGGGCTCGATATTTTCCTCGACGGCTTGTTGTTGCCCATTGGTACTCGTCTAGGTGGTATTCTGATGGGTCGAGCCTTTCCGGTATCTATTCGGTGCTGAATGATGTTGGTGCGAACGGTGGTTCCATCTTGACTGTTAAAAATTTGCCAGTGCTTTGTGATAAATTGCTTTCTTCTGTTCCTCTGGTGTAACATGGGTCAAATGGTCAGAAAACTGTTGTAGGAACTCTTTACTGGGCCCTGTCTCCTTCACTGACGTCTGGTACTCTTCTTGGCAATTGATGATGGTCTCTACTGGTTCGAAACAAGCTATCTCTTGACTATTATCAATTCTGATGTCGTTGTTGGACAAATTCAGGACTCTAATTGTTATATCTAGTCCGGTTTTAATTATAGCCCGTCCAACTAAGTAGTCATGAGCTAAGTGTACGGGCTCCACCATTCCAACGGACCTCCCAGGATTGCTTTCTAGCTGCCCATGCTGTCTTTACTGGCTCGAAACAAGCTATCTCTTGACCATTGGCAATTCTGATGTCGTTGTTGGACACATTCATGGTTCTAATTGGTATTTCTCGTCCCATTTTAACTATAGCCCGTCCAACTAAGTAGGTCATGAGCTGAGTGTGCGGGCTCCACCATTCCAATGCAGCTCCCAGGATGGCTTTCTAGCTGGCCATGAATAATCTGTTCCTTTCGACCGGTAATTCTGGCTGAGGATTTTGCCACCATTTTTTTGGAGTGTCTGAACTGTTGACAGGCCGTGTCAAACAAATTCCTCATTTAGGAGCCGAAGAACATCATATCTCGGATCCAACATAAATCCATGCTGGCTGATTAGGTCCATACCCAGTGTGAAAATCGTCCTCAATATTCGCTACCAGAACCCTATGCCGGATTCGGTTGTCCCCTATCTGCAGTACTATATCTGCTTCACCATGTATTGACATGGAATCGCCGGTGGCTGTTCGGAGCTGGATGTTGTTGGTGATTGGTCGGATTTCTGATGCTCTCAAAACCCTGGACTTGGCAATGGACACAGCGGCGCGGGTATCGATTGTAATGATAATCGCTCGGCCATTGATGGTGCCCTTGATGACTAGGCTGCTGCTATCTCCTGGGGGCTGATGGAGGGTTAGTCAGCATTCGCCCCCTTATGCTGACTGATTGGAGTTTCCCTGGTTGGTGAGGTTGTTGTTTTGGCTACTTTTGGTTGGTGATCGTTCAGGTAGCCTCACTCTGCAGTCACGTTGAAAGTGCCCTGTCCGCCCACACCGGTAGCATGCTCCTCCGTGGTTCGTTCTTTGTGATCGTTCTAGAAGTTTATTGATTCCGAATAACACTGCCTGGAGGGATGGTTCTGGTTCGCCCTGGCTGAAGGAAACTGCTCGCCCTCTGGGTTTGGACATGTTCATGGCTGCCTCTACTTCCAAAGCCCGAAGTAAAGCTTCATTACTTTTCTTGATGCCACTAGGTCTTAGATTTCTTTGTATTTCCACATCCATGATACCATTTATGAAACTCTGTGTGGCCAATTGGTCTTTCGTTCCCTCGGGCAGGTCTGGGTAGAACAAGTGTACTAACCGTTTGATCTCTGCTTAAAATTCTTTAAGGCTCTCTCCGGATTTTTGCGTTTTTCCACTTAGTTGCACCTGGTATACTTGGCTCAGGGATTGATTGTCGTATCTCTTGTCCAGGATGGCGATGAAATTGCCTTGTTCATCCACTGGAATGCTTTGGAGGAGTTCTAAGGCCGGTCCTCTTAAGGAAATTACAAGAGACGTAGATTTTTCTTGGTTATCCCATCCATTAGCTGTAGCCACAGCTTCAAACTGCCGTTTATGCATGGGCCAAGATGAACTGCCATCAAATGTGGGTGGTGTGCTAACGGAACCTTTGGTACTCACGGTGTTCTGGTACTTCCCTCTCTGCAAATCTTGTTGCAATTTTTTAATTGCTGTTTCCACTTTGTCTTTTACTTCACTGTGTACTGCGTCTTTAATTGAACTGATTTCAACTTTTACCTGGTTCTGAATGGACTCAATCTCATAATTTTTGGATCCAAGAGTATCCACGATATTTTTTAGGAACTTTATGTCGTCGTTTATTTCTCTTATATCTGATTCCACTATTTGCATTCGTTCATTAACTGCGATATTATTTTGCATTAATTGTTCAAATTGCAGTTGTCTTTTCTCTTCAGTTACTTTAAAAAAATTCTGTCGTTTTAATTCAATTCGTTCTTGTTTTTCTTCAAATTTCGAGAATAATCCTTGCAATAAATTGTGTTTTTCTTCCATCGTGGAAACAAGGTTTTGTTGTCTTCTAATTTAAATGTCTTAATCAAATTTTCATTTTGCAATTTACATCAATAAATATAAAGCCATTGACAACGAAGTCAGAATAGACTTTGAAACGTTTGATTTTCCTTCAATATACGTAGTTTTATTTCGATTGTGGTGTTATTGCCCAAAAAACATAAAAGAAATCAAGTTTTTATTGTTCGCTTTTCATCGTAGGAACAAGATTTTGTTGTTTCTCATCTATATGAGTTACCAGGTTCTCGAATTCAATTTTATGTTTTTCATCAAAAGATTTTACTAACCTTTTCTGGATTTCTTCTTGATGTTGTTTCTCCTTTTTGTCACGTTTTTCTAGAATCTGAGTTATTTTTTCGTCTAGTTCATCCGTAACCTGTTTAAATATTTTTTTGGTAGTTTCTTCTAATTCCGTAATGCTTCGAGTTTCGGCCATAAATCAATTTATGATTTTAACTTCACTTAATCCCACTTCTGACACCAAATTTGTTATAAACTCCGTGGGTTCAATTAATTAAAATTTAAAAACTAATATTCACTACCACTTTCTAGAACCTTTATTTACATCAAATATACAGAACAGCTGATTCGAATATCACAATAATAATTCAACATAAGCTCTTCGCCGCACTAACTCACTGGTGCGATGATGGGCCGCTCCTTTTAAAATCAGCATCGAACAGTATTCTCATCTCTCGGTCTCTTTTTCTTCCCTTCTCTTTCTCCCTCTCTAATTTGTATTCTTTGTCTACATTTTCCAAATGTCAAATGTATTTTAACTTTTTATATATATATATATATATATATATATATATATATATATATATATATATATATATATATATATATATTATATATATATGTTGGATTGTAGTCCTTCACGGATGAAACAATGTGATTTTCTTTGTTATATCCGGTGTACACCTATTTCTCAGTTTGTGCTATGAAATGAACATTTTACCTGACGTTTCGCCAAAATCTCATTTGAAATTTTCAAAAGTTGAAATCTGAAGATAGATATTTTCAATTTTCAACTTTTGAAAAGAAAATCGTATATATATATATATATATATATATATATATATATATATATATATATATACTTATTGGTCAAAAATCAAAATCAAATTTTTGATACACCTGAATTAGAATAATTTTACCCTTACTTCAAACACCTTGTATAAGCAACTACTTATATTCCAAACTATATTACTTTTTAAACCGCCCTGTATACCTGTAATTCTACTCCAACTTATATTTGAACCATCCTGTATATTCAACTACTTCTGACAATTTTTAAACCCTTTTGTATAACTTTAATTATTTTCCGGAAATATCCGCTCTGTATAACTCTAGTTTTGCTACACTCTTATTTAACCCACCTTGTATACGCAACTACTTATGTGCCACCCAATACAATATTTTAGAAACACCCTGTATAACTAATTCAATTCCAACTTATATTTCAACCATCCTATGTATACAACAGCTTATTTACCACGTAATATCAATGCACGCACACCTACACCTACAACCGTATACCATATAGAAGAGTTCGCCGACATATCTAACAAATTTTCGTTTTCATAAACTAACGGAATATTTTTTGCCATTTCACGCGAATATAACTTTGTCTCTAACAGAAACTGACTTTCAAATGAATCAAATTGAACACCCTGTACGATTTAGTTTCATGGCATATCATGACATTTAAACTAGATATTTATGATAAAAATTTGAGATTTACTATGATGTTTATAGTTTTTTTGCATATATTTGTCAGATTTTCAGAAAAATGGTATGTTTTTGCGTTATAGAAAAATGTACGGAATCAAGCTGGAACATATCTTTGTATAACACAATTTATAATATTCAAATTGCGTGAGCACTTTTAGAGAAAACAGTGAAGATTCATTGAAAATCGCTGAAATCTAGTCCCTTATTTACTTTTTTTCTGATTTTCTAGAAAACCTTAAATCTCATGTTATAGACAATTATATGGGACCTTTCTGTAATGTTCCTTAATATAATGCTTTAAACTGCATTATATTGCAAGCCGTTTTTGAATAATCGCAACTCATACATACAAAAAAGTTGCTTACGAATTAATAACCTCCTCCTTTTTGGAAGTCGGTTAACATATTTATTATTGTAAATGGGCATGAAAAAACAATAAAGTGAATAGGAAAAAGCGGAAGTTGTTACGATATAGTAGTTATTTTTATAAAGATATAAATAATTCCATGGTATAATTTATATAATTTTGCAGGTAGGTTACAACATTTTCATAAGTCATTTATTAATAACCATGCAGAATTGACGAGCATTACGTATTTATCTTTCTTGATTTTAGCAATTATAAAAATTTCAATGCTTCTCATGACATTCTTTTAGATGACGATATGCAGACAGTATTTATTCAAGCTGTTAAGGGAAGAATACACAAAAAGAAAGTTGAAAATGTACAAAGAAGGCGAGGTGGACAAAGTGTAGAAAGGCAATTATATTTCTTCTTTGTACATTTCCCCCCTTTCTCTCTATGTATTTTTCCCACAACAGCTTGAAAAAATAATGTTTCAAAACCATCCTCTAATAGAATGTCATGAGATGTATGGAAATTTTTAAAATTGATTAGATCAGTTACGATAAATATGTATGTAATTTTCGTCTGTTATGCATGGTTATTAATAAATAACTTATAATATTGTAAGATACCTACAAAATGATATAAATAATGCCATGGAATCTTCTTTATATATATAAATCTTCTGTACGTGTGTTAGTCATTGAACTCCTCCTAAACGGCTGGACCGATTTTGATGAAATTTTTTGTGTGTATTTCAGGGGGTTTGAGGATGGTTTAGATTCACAATACGGTCAACTAGATATTGTTTTTTTAGTTTAATTATTTATTTAAAAATTGTTCTTGATGTTAGCACAAATTACATAGGATCCGGCAGACTGCGCTGTAGTCGCTGTGTCAAATATTCAAGAGTGTGCTTTAGTTTCAGTTACGTCTGATAGATGGCGTTCAGATTATATTGTTACAGCTAATTTTTAAAAGTTTATATTTGAGACGTGGGACAGGACAACGTCTGTCGGGTCCGCTAGTTATTTATATATTTATAAAGTTATCTTCTACCTCGAATCAAGTTCAGCTTTCGTTCTGTCGACTTTCTTTATTATTTTCAATTCCGCACATATACTTCTTCTTAGAATTAAGTATATAGTTCCACTATTTGTTCCTTTCATGCCCATTTACCATAATGAATAATATTTTTTCGACTCATTTCATTTAAATTAAATAGCGTTGTTTCTGATTTCTGACATATGTCATATATCGCAATGAGAGAATTGGAGTTTTTATTAGAAAAGCAAATTTTGTGCAGGTTTTCTATATTAATTGGATGTTTAGTTTAGTTTATTTTCTATATATTATGGATATTCTATAAAAGAAGAAACTTCTAATGCATTTTACCTTGTCTCTCTTTCTTACACAGTCCTTTGTGTTATAAAATTACATTATTTAATGATTCAATCAGTAATAATTTAACAAATATCTATAAAATTCTTCATGTGATTTACTTGTGTAGCCCATAAATGTTGCATTTCTATTTGTAAAATTGTTGCAATTTGTTTTAGTAATCCAGAGGAGTGAGTTTATTCGAATTTTTAGCGCCAAATAACTTTTATCTCTTACCATTAAAATAATATCTTCTAATTCCCGTTTTTTTTAGCGAAAATAAGTGGAATTGATTTACTGCCTTTCTCTACAGTTGCTACTCTTTTGAAGTACTTGGTTTCCTTTCCGGTTCTTTAAGGATCTCTCTCTCTCACACATAATTATTATTATTAACAGTTTGAAACTCACTTACATTGTTAGAACTGCATTAATAGTTTTTCTCGAAAATCCTAGCTAGCGATTCTTTTATTAATGAGCACTCGGCCCCAGAATCGAAATAAAATGAAAAGGACTCACCAAATGTGTTTTAGTGTACCAAATCAAACTGCATCCTCAGTCACAGCACCACTGGCAAGTGATGTGCGTTCCACACGATTATCCTGCGATGTTAATCGAAATGTAAAGTTCTTTTACCCGCGGCCTAAACATTATGTTTTATTCATGTTTGTGGATTGACAATATGACCTTACATTGCCTCCGATAATTCGCGAAGAGAATATCCATGTTATATTATCTCTCTCTCTCTCTCTCTCTCTCTCTCTCTCTCTCTCTCTCTCTCTCTCTCTCTCTCTCTCTCTCTCTCTCTCTCTCTCTCTCTCTCTCTCTCTCTCTCTCTCTCTCTCTCTCTCTCTCTCTCTCTCTCTCTCTCTCTCTCTCTCTCTCTCTCTCTCTCTCTCTCTCTCTCTCTCTCTCTCTCTCTCTCTCTCTCTCTCTCTCTCTCTCTCTCTCTCTCTCTCTCTCTCTCTCTCTCTCTCTCTCTCTCTCTCTCTCTCTCTCTCTCTCTCTCTCTCTCTCTCTCTCTCTCTCTCTCTCTCTCTCTCTCTCTCTCTCTCTCTCTCTCTCTCTCTCTCTCTCTCTCTCTCTCTCTCTCTCTCTCTCTCTCTCTCTCTCTCTCTCTCTCTCTCTCTCTCTCTCTCTCTCTCTCTCTCTCTCTCTCTCTCTCTCTCTCTCTCTCTCTCTCTCTCTCTCTCTCTCTCTCTCTCTCTCTCTCTCTCTCTCTCTCTCTCTCTCTCTCTCTCTCTCTCTCTCTCTCTCTCTCTCTCTCTCTCTCTCTCTCTCTCTCTCTCTCTCTCTCTCTCTCTCTCTCTCTCTCTCTCTCTCTCTCTCTCTCTCTCTCTCTCTCTCTCTCTCTCTCTCTCTCTCTCTCTCTCTCTCTCTCTCTCTCTCTCTCTCTCTCTCTCTCTCTCTCTCTCTCTCTCTCTCTCTCTCTCTCTCTCTCTCTCTCTCTCTCTCTCTCTCTCTCTCTCTCTCTCTCTCTCTCTCTCTCTCTCTCTCTCTCTCTCTCTCTCTCTCTCTCTCTCTCTCTCTCTCTCTCTCTCTCTCTCTCTCTCTCTCTCTCTCTCTCTCTCTCTCTCTCTCGAATAAATGGAAAGGACTCTCTCTGATGTGCTCTCTATCTCTGCGATGTTAATCTCTTCCCGCGGCCAAGTGATAACTCCTCTAACTGGAACCTTGTATTTGCAACTACTTATCTCTCTACCCAGTATAACATTTTTTGTACCACCCTGTATAACTAAAATCCATCATGCCAAATATATTTCCCCAAAACCGCAACGGCTTATTGGGCACCAAATAAAAGAATTTTGTTCAACATGTTTTTGAATCACCTTGCATGTATTATAACTACCCTATAGACGCTACTACTTATTGGTCAATCAATATAACATTTTTTAAATAATTATCATAACACTTTTCCTCATATTTTTTCAGGCCATATTAAAGTAAAAATTTTCTCCACACTTCATTTAAATCACCCTTCATTTACAATTTTTTCTAACCTTGCCTGAATGACACTGTATAACTCT
Source organism: Octodonta nipae (assembly GCA_034190945.1). NCBI lineage: Eukaryota > Metazoa > Arthropoda > Insecta > Coleoptera > Chrysomelidae > Octodonta > Octodonta nipae. Next base: position 73,003,058 of record CM067218.1, on the reverse strand, counting down.
AACTTTACTGTGCACCATATTTCAGGGTTCCATGTATGCAACTGCTATATACCAAAATTTTTATAGTATTTTTTACCCACCCTGTATAATTATAACTGTACACCACCCTATATTTAAACAACCTTTTATATGCAACTACTTATTTGCCACCAAATATAACATTTTTCTACAACGCTGTGTCCTTAGAATCCTATCCAACCATCCGGTAAATGAAACAGCTTGTAGATCATAACATTACTTCATATTTTTTTAACCTACCTTTATAGCTGTAATTAACTCCACTACTTATTTCAACCATCCTATATATGTAACTACTTGTGGATATAAAATAAGTTTTTAACCACAACATAAACTATAATTCCACTCCATGTTATATTTCAAACACCCTATATAAACAAATGCTTCTAACATTTCTTCAACCCATTTCATAACTATAGTTTCTTTTGAACATAATTCAAAGATCCTAATTGCTTACCTAACACATTTTTTAAGATTTTTTATTTAGTGTATAAATATTCTACCCTTTTCCAACCACTTGGTATATGGAACTGTTTATGGCCCACTCAATATAACTTTTTTGGACCACCCCGTATAACTAATTCCACTCCCCCTTATGTCCAACACATTGTATATATCCAACTGCTTATAGGACACCAAATATAACTTTTTTTGTATGTAATTCTACTCCGCTCTAGGTTTCCTATATCGTCGCTGCGCCTGCCAAGTTCCATATGTGCATTTTTTACTTTTTTGGTTTTTGCTGTAAAAAGAATCCTCGTTTCATTCTTTATACGTTGGTAAAATCATTTTTGTGATATTCGAAGTGGAAACGAGATTAACCAATTCCATATGTGTTTTGACCGTTTTGAAAAATCAGTAAGTGCAAAAATGCACATTAAGGATTTGTATTTTGTCGTCAGTTTCTCGCCAACTACATTACAGATGTAAGTGTTGTGCAGCCGATAACGTTTTAAAATAGTTTTAAGGAGCAAAAATATACAAAAAGAGGTAAGTACTTGGTTAATTACTTTACACTTGTTGCTTTTTATATAAATATTTCCTCAGGTTCGGGATAAATGATCGTTCTAACTAGTTAATGAAATAATGTCCTAACCTCATATTGTGTTTATTATGGCGTTTTTATGAGAATAAGCAATACAAATATGACAAAATGTTAACTGTTAATTGAATATTATTATTTATTATAATATATGTACTACAATCAGAATCACTTTTAAAATATTCATATTCGTACGGTCCTTAAATTAAAAATACGAGAAATGCCTAAAATTGTTCCCGGTTAATAGTTTCATGGCTAAACCCTTAAAGTGCTATTGATAAATTATTTGTAGCTGATAGATTTTGTCTCATTTTCAATCATGTGATAGACATGTTATATATAGTCTTCATTGTATGTAACCTAAAAAGTTACTTTTTAGTGTTTCATGTCAACAATACCAAGATTATTAATATATACTTTATGGTGAAAACGTGTACTGTGTTTTTTTTTTAATTTCTTGGGAATAATACCATAATTATTGAAATACCTGAATATATCAAATACTTCAAAATCTGACCCCGTTTTCAATGACAATAAAAACTACTAAGAGAAAATTACTGCAAATAATATATATATATATATATATATATATATATATATATATATATATATCTAAAGTAACCCTCTCAAATTCTTTTAACATGAAAGAGTTTTTCTTCGCAATTTAATGTGGCTCCTAGGTGAAACTTTGTACTGTTTGCCCTAATATAACATGTAATTATGTGTACTTACCTATACGCTTTTCCTACTCTTCATTTTTTGTTTCAAAGGGAGATATGGCTTTCAACACACATCCAGGCAAACCATCACGAACACAGTTACTGGTGCATTTAGCTAAAGGAATCAACAATGGTAAGCAAGATAGAGATTTGGATATGTCTTCAAATATTTTTATGTCCAATACTTACGATCCAACGCAATGCCCGGGATATCCAGACATAAACCAAAATATTTCCAATACTTTAGCAACACCGTACAGCACAGCAGAAAATATAGAACTTCGTCTATTTGAAGAATTAAAGAATGTTACATATGAAAAACATCTTGATTCTTCTGTAGATCAATTAAATATCGATTCCTACATTCGCGGAATTACGCATAGTACAGAAGTTAAAAGAACTGACATCTACATCAATTTCGGTCAAACACATATTCTTGATGAAGTCACAGGCCAACTAAGAGAAAATACGAATTTTTTTGAGGAAAACTTCGATAATGATGACTACTACCTCAATGAACAGACAGTAATCCTAGAACTACATAATAAAACGGTTTGCACAAACGAAGATAACGAAAGTGTATCTGAAGCTGAATTTTCGAGTAGTGCGGAAGAGTTAAATAGAAAACATATAGACTCCAGTAGGCTAAAGAGAGTTCGTGGCGAAAAATATACAGGCAGAAAGAGGAAGTTGTATGAAACAGGACAAAAGGCAAGATATGAATTAGTACAGAGACCTAGAAAATATCTTAAAGAAAAACTATGTACACATTCTTATATTTCCAAATCTGAGAGAAGCTATTTATGCGGTTTTATTTCTGAACAAAAACGAAAAACAGTGTTTCACTATTATTGGAGTTTAACTACATGGGATGCTAAAAAGGCTTATTTAAAAAATCTTGTTCGATTGCGTCTAGTATTGAGAAGACGTAAAAGAACGAAAAACTTAAAAGATAAGTCTCAAAGACAATTAGCCTATGATTATTATATACCCAATGAACAGAATGTCACTGTAAAGGTGTGCAAGAGCTTTTTTGTTAGTACTTTTAATATTAATAGCGATACACTTTCAGAATGGATTTAAAAGCTGCAGGATAACACAGAGGTAGCAAAGGATTTGAGATCTAAGCATGAAATGCGACAATCTAAAGTTATAGAAAAACCTGTTCTGAAAGTCCATAGATCAGCTACTGTCAAAGAATGGTTGAATTTACTAAACAAAGTACCAACTCACTATTGTCGCTCTAATAGCAACCGAGATTACATTGACGATACGTTCGAATCAAAGTTTCACGTATTTCGAGTTTATACAGAGTGGTGCAAGGATAACCAAAAATCAAATATTGGTCGTAAATTGTTTAATGAGATATTAGAAAAAGAAAAAAGTTCTATTTTTAAGCCACGAAAGGACCAGTGTGACATATGCACAGCTCTCTCTCTCAGAAGAGCAATATATATTACACATTCAAAAAAAAAACGAAGCCTACAAAGCTCATATCGACGCTGGCGCTATGAGCTCATCTGAGGTGCTCGTCCTGACTGTAGATGTACAATCTGTTCTTCTTTGTCCAAAGCTTTTGGTATCAATTCAGTATTATAAGCAAAAACTGCAGGTTCATAATCAGTACATTTATATTAATAAGACAAAAGATGTGCATCTGTATGTTTGGCACGAAGGCGATGGGGGAGTCACGGCGAATGAGATTACAAGCTGCTTAATAGATTTTGTTAATTCACATTTGAACTATAAGAAAATCATCATTATCTGGGATGGATGTACTTATCAGAACAAAAATAAAGTTCTGTCATCAGCTTTCCTAAAGTTGACTAAGAAGACTGGTGTAGAGATCGAACAGATCATTTTAGAGAAAGGACATACCATGATGAAAGTAGAAAGTGTCCACTCAACATTGGAAAGCAAATTTCGTCCTCCGATCTATACACCAAGCGATTATATCAGTCGCATGAGGGAAGCAAGACCTAAGCAACCATATTATATTCACCATGTTGAATATACTTTCTTTAAGAACTATGAGAATGATGCTTGCCTTGATTCTATTCGACCAGGTAAAAAAGCAGGAGATCCGACTGTAAATGATTATAAGAGCTCTTCGATATAAAAATAGTAGTATCTTCTATAAATTAGGGCACCCCGACGATTGGCAAACACTACCTCAGCGAATTCGTCCGTACAACCCAAGAACAATTGTTACTCAGCTTTACAACGAACCCCAATCTAAAACCAAATACGATCATCTTCAGTTATTAAAACCTTTTTTGCATCGCGACTATCATACTTTTTATGATAATCTATATTACAAAGAGTAACTAATTTATTTAAGTTTAATTAATTTACAAAACTTAACGCGTTGGAATTTTAAGTTTATTTTGTGTGGCATTCCTATTTGAGAAATTTTTTAGAAGTTTTTTGTTATTTTTCTATTGATATTTTTAGTTTTAAATGGTGTATACTAAAACATTTATTTTAATGTTATAATGTCAATAACATGACTGAGTTGTTAAAGGTATTTCTAAGAATTAAGTGCTTAAACAGGTGATAATATTAGATTTCATTATATTTGATATTATAAAGAGCAGTTTAAGAATGACTGATTATTTTATAGTTTAAATGTAGTCATATTTAATGAAAGTTTTGTATTTGTAATATGTTTAGAATAAATGTCTTTGATTCTACATTAATAATTTTTTATTGCTTTCTTTTGTTTATTCAATAATATGTTTTTTGCTGTTTTCCAAAACCTTAGAATAATCACAAGTGGAATTTGTCCGGCGCAGCGACGATATACAGAACACCCTGCAAAATTACGCTTGTTATATTAGTTGAATTTTGTTAAATCTGAACATGTTAGTTACATTTGCACATTCCGAACTTTGAATAAAAGCTAAGCTGATGCCAGTATCTAATATTTTGTGCGTGCTGTGGAACCAATTGAATAATTGTATAACCCAACATGGTAGAAGTTTTTTCGCTATATCTACCGTTTCTGTCAATTTAGAGAGATAGAATGTCAGATTTTAAGTTAAACTCCCAACAAAAAAAAATTCAGCAAAATCAGGTAAGTAGTTCTTACTTGATGCCGGAACAAACAAACAAACAAACAAACAGAATATCATGTTATATTATCTTTCAAGCCTCAAAGTGGAACCATAATGCAAGGCCAAAGATGGAGCTATAAAAGATTTCGTACTTCCGTTATATCCAGCCGCAGTTCTTGCAGCTGTTATAAATTTATCAAAATTTTTTAAAGCCATTTAACATTTAATTTTTGTTAAAAATGTCTTTTAGTTGTATCAAAACTCTTTCTAATGTTGCTAATAATTAAAATTTTTATGTGCAGTCTTTTGAGTTTTTTTCAAGTAAGCTTCAGCGAATGAATAGATAATAGCATCTGATTTGCGAACTAATGAAATTCTGTCAGCATACATTGAATTAAAAACGTTGTCATCCTACAACGATCTAGAAATGTTTTGTTTTTGTCTTCAGTTTTTACATATGATGACAACTTCGAGTTGTTGAAACGGCGTTGAATGTTTAAAAATAAAGTTTTGGTGTTAGGTGTACAACTGTTTTAACATTTGTAACACACCAAATGTTTCATAGCATTTCCATCATTATTAAAAACTATTTGAGCTTGTATTCTGAGTGATGATTTCTTGTACAGTTCTGTACAATATTTACAAGGCAGAAAGTCTTACTTTGACGTAAGATTTCTTATAGGAAATGATGTCGGTCTCTACAGGGTTTTTATAATATTTCAGCAGATCCAGTAATCGTTTTCTTCCGTTACTACCTTTTTGTAATTACAATATACGACAAACACGGACTTAATGCTAAGTGTTGTCTAAATTTATGACATGAAAAGTTAGTGAGTCAGGGCTACAGTAAGGGAAATGATCTTTCTTGTCCCAAATACTACTAATGGATTAAAGAGAAAATTAATCTAAAACATTTTTTTTTACCAATATTAGGAACTTAAGAAATATACAAGTTTATAACCGATATAACGATTATTACTCTGTCATGCTTATCAATTATAGCGTTTGTTTCTTTGAGATCTATATTAAGTTCCTCAACGCCATCTGAAGCTTCATTTATTAGTAATATATTTCTGATTATAGAACCATTATCATTCTTTCCCTAAAGATTAATTAAATGTTCATATATGCTGAATTTAAATTGTTTATTATTTGAGTTATTTTGCGATTAGAAGTAGCATTGCTTGGTCTCAAAAATATTTCTTTACCACGAGAAGACATAGTAGTTGAACGTCTTGCGCAATTTCTGAATCATGTGGTAACCCAATTATTCTAAAATTAAACCTATATTACAAACTGAAATGCCTGCAAAGGAAAAATATGATATTTTATTCTCACTCAAACATGTATTTGTTATTTATAAATAGCTTTTTTAAAAAAATTACCGACTTCAGTGGATAGTAAACACTAAAAAGTAATTGAATTGGATATTTAAAAAGAATCACCTTGAATAACTGTAACCCTACTTCACCCTCTATTGCAACCATCGTGTATATGCTGCTGTTTATTTGTCACCCAATATAACTTTTTGAACACCTGACTATAACTCTTCTCTTCCCTATATTTCAGCTATGCAACTGCTTATGGTCTACGCTGTATAACAATTATTTCTGATATTTTGTGAACCACCTTTTAAATACAATTTCTCTTTACCCTATATTTTAATCACCCTTTATATGCAGCTTATATTATAACATTGTGTTAAACACATTGTTATACTATAATCTTGCTTCTCCCCATATTTCAGATATTCCATATAGTAGAATACAACTAACTATTCAAGGTCTACCTTATATAACAATATTTTTTTAACTTATTTAGATCAACCCTGATGGAAATACCGGTGGAACCCTTGGTGTGTCAGAAATTTAAAAACACAGTTTTGCACCCTAACACCAAACTTTTATTTAAACACTCACCTAAACTGCAACTGCTTATTGGCCACCCTATATTTTATAATTTTATTCAACATTTTCTTTCACAGCTTTGTGTAACTAAGTCTACTTCCATCTACATTAAAACCATCCTGTATACACTGCTGCCAATTTGTCAAACATTACAACTTATTTTTGAACCACCCTGTATAACCATAATTTTACTCTACAAAATATTTCATCCACCCTGTTGTTCATCTGCGTAAGGGCCACCAAATATAACATTTTAATATTTTTTAAACACTTAACTATAACTCTGGTCCACCACTCACTATCTTATATATGCAACTGCTTATGGACTACGCTATATAACTATTTTTGAACCACAATTGAAAGTATAATTTGTTTCCACCCTGTATTTCAACCACCCCTTATATGCAGTTATTTCTAACATTGTTTAATCACACCTTATGAACTATATATAATTTTACTTCGATCGATGTTTCAGATATTACATATATGCAACAGCTCATGTTCTACAAAAAAAATTATCCAACCTGTTTAACTATAATTCTACTCCACCCGCTATTTCAACCACCTTGTATATGCAACTACTGATCGGCCACCCAGTATAACATTTCATCAATGGCCAATATATTTCACCAAAACCGCAACTGCTTATTGGGCACCGTATATAACAATTTTGTTCAGCATGTTTCTGAATCACCTTGTATGTATTAAAACTACCCTGTATATGCTACTGCTTATTGGTTAACCAATATACGATTTTTTAAATAATTAACCGTAACACTTCTCCACCCTATAATTCAACTATCCTATCTTCTTAACTTATTATGAACTATGCTATTTCACAATTTTCCCTCATACTTTTTCAACGACATTATTAAGTTTAATTTCTCTCCAGACTTCATTTAAATCACTCTTTATTTACAAAATTTTTCTAGCATTTTTACCCACCCTGTATAATTATAACTCTACACCACCCTATATTTCAACAACCTTTTATATGCAACTACTTATTTGCCACCCTTGTATCCTTAGAATCCAATCCCACTCTATACTTAAACCATCTGCAGGTTATTATTTTAAATGTTTCTATGATGATAGCCTATCGTATTATAGGAATTACTCTGGATTAGATTGTATGGAGTGGTTTGCTTCAGAAATGGCTGACTTAGCTAAATTCGTTCAATCTAAATTAACTGATGTTGTGTCTCTCAATGTAGAGGTTAGCTTGAGGGATGCTTCTAGTCAATGTAATATTTCTGAGAAACCCTTTTTACCGCAGCACAATATAGTTAGGGTACATAGTCACCTTTCCAGCGCATTTAGAGCCTATTCACATATTTCCTGCAACCTCAGGTACAGGGAGTCCTTTTTCGTTCCAGTGGTCTTCTATAACCTAATGTCAGTCAAGAAGCTTATGACCATGCGCAAACAATATGGCGTAAGTTCAATTGTAGAAATCTCAGGGATTACATGGAATTATATTTGAAAAACGACATTCTTCTCCTAACCGATGTCTTTGAAAATTTCAAGGAGAGTGCACATAAAATATATGGGCTCGATCTCGCTCACTATTATACAATCCCAGGATACTCATGGGATTGTATGCTTTATAAAACTCAAGTTAAACTGGAAATAATTCAAGGTGTTGATATGCTGATGTTCCTTGAGCGGGGTATTCGTGGAGGTATTTCACAAGGTTCCAACAGGTTTTCGGAGCCTAATAACAAGTATATGCCTAACCCTCCAAATTTATTCTACACGTGGACGCCAATAATTTATATGGATGGTCCCAAAGTCAACCTCTTCCTTATGGTAGCTTTCAATGGACCGATCCCAATATTGACATCACCCAAATTCCAGATGATTCTGAGGTTGGCTATTTCTTGGAAGTTGATCTTGAATATCCTCAACACTTTCATGACAAGCATAAAGATCTGCCTTTTTGTTCCGAGAAACGAATTCCTCTAGGCTCCAAACTTCCGAAACTTCTGACCACCCTTCACAATAAAGAAAAATATATCATCCATTATCGCAATCTAAAACAAACTCTCGAGAATGGATTAATTCTCAATCAAATTCATCGGGTTTTAGAATCTCAGCTGTCGGCCGGGCTAAAACCTTATATTGATTTAAATACCACTCTAAGAGCGCAAGCAAAAATAATTTTCGAAGTGAACCTGTTTAAATTAATGAACAATGCCGTTTTCGGAAAAACCATGGAAAATATTCGCAAACACCGTTCTGTCAAACTCGTGAGCGAATGGGAGGGCAGGTATAGTGCTAAAAATTTAATTGCTTTTCCAGCTTTTCATAGCCGAGTTATTTTTGATGAGAATCTAGTAGCAATTGAACTTAACAAAATTGATTTGTTGTTCAATAAACCCTTGTATATTAGATGTGCAATTTTGGAAATCTCTAAAATTATTATGTACGACTTTCTATATAATTTCATCTATAAAAAATTTCCTCAAGATCGCGTTAAACTTTTATACATGGATACCGACATTTACATCCTTGAAATAATTTCAGATGATGCATATCTGGAAGTAATAAAGTCTGAATTACACAGTTTTGATACTTCAAATTACGTTCCAAATAATGTTTATGGTATTCCATTGGTGAACAAAAAGGTCTTAGGTTTAATGAAGGATGATTAGATCAAAGATGTATACATACTTAATTCTAGGAGGCAAATGCGTAAAAAAATCTAAAGGCGTAAAAAATAATATTGTTAATAATAATATTACCTTTAACGATTATCTCTCATGTTTGCATATTGATGATATGATGGTGATATTGATCTTATTCTAAGTGAACTTGAGTATATAGATAAATATGATATGTCATTAGAACTTAATGTTACTTTGTTAAATAGCAATCTTGAGCCATACTGTGATCATGACAGCTACTGTGCCTGGTTCATATACAGTAGGATTGATAAATATAACCTATTCCCTATGTGAGGTATGCTTACTTGGACTACAATTATGCTTATTGGTTAACCAATATAAGATTTTTTAAATAATTAACCATAACACTTCTCCACCCTATAATTCAACTATCCTATCTTCTCAACTTATTATGAACTATGCTATTTCACAATTTTCGCTCATACTTTTTCAACGACATTATAAAGTTTAATTTCTCTCCAGACTTCATTTAAATCACTCTTCATTTACAAGTTTTTCTAACCTTGTTTGAATCACATGTATAAATGTAACTTTACTGCGCCCCATGTGTCAGGTACTCCATATATGCAACTGCTATATAACAAAATTTTTCTAGCATTTTTACCAACCCTGTATAAATATAACTCTACACCACCCTATATTTCAACAACCCTTTATATGCAACTACTTATTTGCCACCCTTGTATCCTTAGAATCCAATCCCACTCTATACTTAAACCATCTGGTAAATGGAACAGCTTGTAGATCATTACATTACTTATTTTTTAAACCCACCTGTATAGCTGTAATTATACTCCGCGACATATTTCACCTATCCGCAACTGCTTGCGGATATAAAACAAGTTGTTGACCACAACATAAACTATAATTCCACTCCATCTTATATTTCAAACACCCCGTATAAACAGCTCCTTCTAACTAACAGCTTATTATAATTCAAAGATCTTACTGCTTACATAACACATTTTTTCTAAGATGTTTTATCCAAACTGTATAAATATTCTACCCTTTTTCACCCACTTGGTACATGGAACTGTTTATGGCCCAATCAATATAACTTTTTTAGACCACCTCATGCAACTAATTCCACTCTCCCTTATTTAAACCATATTGTATATATGCAGCTGCTTATAGGACACCAAATATAACTTGTTTATTTTTTTTAAATCCATTTAATTCTACTCCTCTATAATAATACATTCGTATAATACAGAACACCCTATAAAATTACGCTCGTTATATCAGTTGATTTGTCTTAAAACGAAACATGTTTCATTGGCATATTCCGAATTTTGAATAAAAGCTAAGCTGATTCAAGTATTTAATATGTGGTGCTTGCTGTGGAGTAATAGAGTAATTGTCTTATCCAAGATGGTAGAAGTTTTTTCGTTATCTTTCTGTCAATTTAAGAAGAAAAAATGTCTACCAGATTTTAAGTCAAACTATAGGCTTTTCAACAAAAAAAGATTCAGCAAAATCAGTTCAGTAGTTCTTACGTGATGCCCGAACAAACAAACAAACAAACGAACAGACAGACAAACTTACAATTTTATAATAGTATAGATAAATAGATAGATAGATTAAATTAAAATGAACAGTCGTAAATGGGCGATGAAAATGTGATATTCGTTAATTTAAGAGACAATTCGCACATCCCTATATATATATATATATATATATATATATATATATATATATATATATATATATAGCCATTATCAAGGACAAAAGTGAAAAAGACTTTCAGAGTTAGATTGAACTCGGGGCCTCAACGCCTACTCCCCAAGAGTCACTAGGTAACGAACTGAATTTGAGTCTGCTCTGCTTCTTTTATTTAAGGTAGCGCTGGGTTAGAAGAAGATGTCGTTGCACGTGGTCCTCGGAGGTGATTTCTTTATTTAGACAGAGAGGTCTTTTTTCTATTTCGATTTTAGTGGATGCCCTAGAGAATTGAGAGATATGTTCCTACTGTCCTCGAAGTTGATAGAGTGCCCTATACGAGAAAAGAAGACAGAGAGTGTTCATATACTCGATGGTTAACTTGGTACGACCGATGTAATTGAGATTTCGTAGGCTTCTTTGGGGTTAAAGTTTTAGTTTTACTTTATTTGAGTCTTTGTAAAATCCGTGCATTTTGTCAGGCTCCTCGATGTATGGAAGTAGGTTTTTGATGTTGTTGTTCTGTTTCTGAAATAGAGCGTTAGATAACCGTTTTGTCGAAGGATTTGTTGAGTCGATTTCAATATCTGTTAAACGAATAGATTGAGAGTCAAAGATTTCATTACAGAACCATGGGCAGGGTGGTGGTGTGATTGGGCATTTAAGTATCAAAAGACGGTATGTGAGAATCTGCCAAAAATAGAGTTTTACAAATTTATTCAATTTTCTGCTCCCACGGTTAGGTAAACTCCTGGTCTTCAAAACAGGAGCTTATAAATTAATTTTCATGCAATAATGGCTAAGCTACATGACTTCGAATGACAAGTGACATTTTGCATTTTACACTATTTTCTGCTGAATGCAAATGGCTTGAAAACAGGCTATTCTGAATTTTTAAAAATCCTGAAAGCACCACACGATTGAGCTTGAAAAGTACTTATTTTTATGTTTTTTATGAGTTAGATTTAATTCAAAAATGACAAAGTTATTCGAATCCAAATTTTTGATTATTTCCAAAAATCGCATTTTGTCTTATTTTCAACACCTGGTTGCCCAAGAACAGAAAAAATAATTTTCTTTAAATTTTTAAGGCTTTAATTTTAATGTATTTACATTACATTTTTTACATATCAACGATTATATTTGATTTTAGTTAATAAATTCACAGCATAGAAATTATCATGTTTTTACGACTTTTTGCCATTTCAACGAGACGCGCTCTTTCACACCTAATGTTGAGGACAGCCTCTAAAATATAGAACGCTCTATATAAGTAAATAATGTCATAGTATAATAAAAAATCTTTAATTTGGATGCTCGTAAAAGCAAAGGGGTGTACGGTAATTTAAGTTATGGAACTTTTAATACACTTTCAACATCTAGGTATTAAATCTGTGAAGTCATTTAGCCAAATTTCAAAAACGTTTTTTTTTCAATTGTTATAGCGCAGTCATATACCATAAAGAATTTGCTTTCAAAAACAAACATGAATGATTTTTTAATGATTAAGTTAATTCTTTGACACGTTTTAGTACAATTGAAGGTATAAATTTAACAAATCACTCATCATCTCGTAAATTTATTCGTATATTTCTTGTTGATCACTTAGCCGATTTTAAGTATATTCTTGCTGCAGCTACAACGTTTATTTTTTATTTATTTTTTCGTTCAACACAGGAAATTAAGTAATTTTTACAGTTTTATGGATTATCAGTGAATTCGGATAAATTTTCGGTTAATAAGGATTTTTTTATTTATTTATGCGGCATCCAGAAACAGCTCAAGAAGTAGCTTCGTGTTATCAGAGGCAAGGTTACCATATACGCTTCTTTCATCTGTTACTATCTACCAATAATTTTAAATTGGTAGTAATTCTAGATGAAATTATGTTTCTGTTGGTTGTTCTTATGTCATTAAGTAACAATGCCTATAGTCAGTATGGCTCATTGCAGTGTACCTTGTAGTAGATCTCTATGCATCTATATATTACTCTTATATGCTATCACTCGTAAGGGGAAGTCTCCTGGACCAAATGAGACCAAAAGTAGTTGCTTTTAATGCTTGTATATTGTATCTCTGTTTCTACTATTCGACCTGAGGTGCGCATCTGCAGTAACCAATCAATGACTTTATACTCTTTATTAACTTGGTTAATAAAGTCACATGGCTTATTTAAGACCCTAAGAAAATTTAAGACCCAAATATATTTCTGCACAGTGACGATCTCATTCATCTCCAGTTCCCTCTAGTAATATGGTACTATTAAATCTAAATATTTATTTAAGTGTGCACATCTTTTCTTCAAGTATACTTGGCATATTAGATTTCAGAATAAATCAGATAAACCCCATCATTTAGTATAGCAAATAAAAATTTTAAAGTAAGAATTTCAATGCAACATAAAATAATTTAAGTAAACAATATTCCAACAATTACAACAACCTTAATGAAAATCGTTGACATAACCAACGCTAAATTTCAATTTGTTGAATAGTCCAATATTAATATTTGCATTTATTTTTTAGTAAATTTTTACTTTTTCTCTATTAATACCAGTTAACTTATTATTATTATTTCCGTGTGAAGTTTAAATGTTGACACAGTTTATCCAAATGAGTTAACGGTGAATATATTTATATAAAAAGTTTTCCCTTTTTAACACTAATCACTAATATCACAAATATTTTTTAAAAATGATGACTAAGATTGCAAATATATTTAACAGTAGTTATTGAAATTTTGAAGCAACTGAATGTATATTTACAAATGTCGGTTTTATGCTAGTCTTGACAACGATTATAATCTTTCACGAAAATATCCTCCATTCTTGAAATGGATCAATTTCCCTAGCAAAACTTGGTCAGGCTATACTTCCTGGTTCCCTCCATACCTTCAGACGTGGACTTTCACTGGTTAATCCGAACGTGGACCGTCATTGGTTAATCCGAACGTAGACTCGTCGGAAAAAAGCAAGTTTCTTCAATGAGTTAAAGGTAAATTTTCTGTAGGACCCAGTAACGGGCTATGTATCATCTAGTAAGTCGAAACACTTTTAAAGGTCCTCATCATCTTAATTGTCAGCAGCAACTTTTCGTTAAAGTGTGTCGCCAAATCATCCTTTCATAAGTTCGTCTAAAATGTATTCTGACGGCTGAAATAGTTTATATTGCGGTTACGTAGTATAAAATTGAATATATCGAGATCCTCTCTTGCGTTTGTGACTCTTAAACATCTACCACCTGGTCTCCTATTCACAATTAAAGTCTCTTGGAACCAGAAATTGCGCCTAAAACACTAATAAATATTTTGTGGGAAAGTAATCTCGATAGGTAATCTTGGTATTATTTACATATGAATTATATTGTTGGTTTATTTGACTTTTCAGTTTAATATTCTGCGAACTTTGCGACCTCCATTGAATGGCGCCCTTCGCACGGCGTTACTTGCGGGGCCTCAATCTGCCTACTCCCCAAGAGTCACTAGGTAACTGAACTGAATTTGAGTCGCTCTGCTTCTTTTATTTATAATTAGTCCTGGGTTAGAAGGGGATGTCACGTGATGAAGAGGCTGTGTTGTGATTGGTTGAGTGTTTGTGAGCGTGTCTGCTTTGTTTAATCTGTCAATTACGGAGGTCCATGCTGTGGGAAAGCGAAAGCTGTCATCGCGGCGATTTAGACAGAGGGTCCTTTTCTCTATTTCAATAGCTTCGCGAATAGTAGATGCCCTGAGGTAGTTAAGAGATACGATAGTCCTACTGTCCTGTTTGGATATTATGATACGCGAGAGCTGAAGTCGGATCTTTTTTGCGAACTGACAGAGAATGTTCATATACTCGATGGTTGATGCGCCTATTTGTACGACCGATGTAGCTTTGTGGGCAATCGCGACCTGGAATTTCGTAAACTCTTTGATCCTTGTTTTATAGGGTTGAACATGACCAGTTGCATATATGAAGTACCTGAAATACAGGCCGAAGTAAAGTTATAGTTACAGAGTGTGATTCAAACTAGGTTAGAAAAAGTTTCAAATGAAGGGTGTTTAAACAAATATGAGGAAAAATTGTGAAATAGTGTACCTCATAATCAGTTGCATAGATAAAATAGTGGAAATATAGAATGGACTAGAAGTATAGTAAAGTATTTTAAAAACGGTATATTGGGTAAACAATAAGCAGCAGCATGTACAGGGTGGTTGTAATACAGGTTGTAGTAGAGATATACATACAAGGTGATACAAAAAAACTTTGAACAATATTGTTATATAGAGTGCTCCATAAGCAGCCACATTTTTGGTGAAATATATTGGGAACTGATAGATTTATATTTATAGGTAAACATTGTGGTCCAAAGAATTTTATATATTGGTGGCCGATAAGTAGTTACAAATATAAGGTATTTGAAATAGAGGCAGAAGTAGAGTTATAGTTAAACAGAGTGGATAAAAAAATGTTTGAAAATTTTTATATGATAGAACATGAGCTATTGCATATATGCAATATCTAAAATATGGCGTAAAGTAAAATTCTAGCTGTACAGTTTAATTAAAACAATGTTAGAAAAAGTTGCATATAAGGGGTATTTGAACTAAAAGGTGGAGACAAATTATACTTTCCAGGGTGTTTTAGAAGATATCAGAAGAATGATTATATTGCGTTGTCAATAAGCAGTGGCATGTATACTGTTACAAAATTTACCAAAGCCGATCCTGTTTCATTTCAGTTCGACACCAATCGCTTTGAGAAAAAAAAATGGTTCTCGAAATGATTCGGCAGCTGTAAGATTGATGATTGATTTTATTAGACTTTTCGATGCTGGTTTTAAAAAGGAAGCAGCCCGCGATCGCGAGTCAGTGATACAGAGACGACTAGCTTATATTGTAATGTTATTGTGAATCAGCTGTTCCGTATAATTTGATGTAAATAAGGTCTAGTAAAGTGAAAGTGAATATTAGTTTTATAATTTTAAATTGAACCCACGGACTATATAACAAAATTTGGTGAACAGAAGTGCAGGATTAAGTGCAGTTGAAATCGTAATTTGATTTATGGAAACCCGAAGCATGGAAAAAATGGACGAAACTACCAAAAAAATAGTCAAGCAGGTTAAGGAAGGACTAGACGAAAAAATAGCCCAGATTCTAGAAAAACGTGACAAGAAGGAGAAACAACATCAAGAAGAAATTCAACAAAGGTTAGTAAAATCTTTTGATGAAAAACGTAAAATAGAATTAGAAAATCTTGTCACTACGATGAAAAACGAACAACAAAATTTAATGAGGGATTATTCTCGAAATTTGAGTTAACAAGAAAAAATTAATTTAAATTATTAGATGAACAGAGACAAAATGAGTTTATAGTATTTGAAGAGAAACAAGATCAAATTGAATTAAAACGACAAGAAACTGAAGAGAAAAGACAACGCCAATTTGAACAAATAATGCAAATAGTAGCACAAGTTAACGAAACAGTTAATGACAGAATGCAAATAGTTGAGTCAGACATAAAAGAAATAAATGATGACATTAAGACCATAAAAAATACCGTGGACACTCTTGAAACCAAAGTAGATGACCTCGATTCCATCTAAAACACAGTTCAAGATAAAATCAGTGCCATCTAAAACAAGGTAGAAACAGAAATTAAAAAATGCAGCAGGACTTACAGCGAGGAAAATACCAAAACACCATGAGTACCAAATGTTCCGTTAGCAAACCACCCACATTTGATGGCAGCTCATCTTGGCCCATGTTTAAACGGCAATTTGAAGCCGTTGCTACAGCTAATGGATGGGATAACCAAGAAAAATCCACGTCTCTGGTAATTTCGTTAAGTGGTCCGGCCCTAGAACTCCTCCAAAGCATTCCAGTCGATGAACAAGGCAATTTCGACAAGATCATCGCCATTCTGGACAAGAAATACGACAACCAATCCTTGAGCCAGGTATACTAAGTCCAACTCAGTGGGAAAACGCAAAAATCCGGTGAAAGCCTTCAAGAATTCGAAGCAGAGATAGACGGTTAGTTCACTTGTCTAGCCAGACCTGCCAGAGGAAACGAAAAACCAGTTGGCCACACAGAGTTTCATAAACGGCATCAGAGATGTAGAAGTACAAAAAAATTTAATACTGAGTGGCGTCAAGAAGAGTAATGAAGGAAGAGTCAGAGTCACCATTCCAGGCGCTGCTGGTTGATCTGAACAAAATATTAGAACTGGCACCAGAGGGACATGTTACCGCTGCGGACGGACAGGACACTTCCAACGTGACTGCCGAGTAAGGGTACCGGAACGATCACCAACCAGGGGTAGCCAACAAACCGACCTTACGAACCAGGGAAACTCCAACCAGTCAGCATAAGGGGACGAACGCTGACTCAACCTCCACCAGCCCCCAGGACAGTATCCATCCGGGGATTTTGCCGAGATAACGGCAGCCTAGTCATCAGAGGCACCATCAATGGGCAAGCAGTTACCATCACCATCGATACCGGCGCCGCTGTGTCCATTGCCAAGTCCAGGGCTTTGAGAGCATCCGAAATTCGGCCAATTATCAATAACATCCAGCTCAGAACAGTCACCGGCGAGTCCATGTCAATACAGGGTGAGGTAGATGTCGTGCTACAGAAAGGGGACAACATGATCCGGCATATGGTCCTGGTAGCGAATATTGAGGACGATTTTATACTGGGAATGGACCTAATTACCCAGCATGGATTTAGGTTCGACCCGAAATATGATGTTCTTCGGTTCCTAAATGAGGAGTTTGTATTGACACGGCCCGTCAACAGTTCAGTCCCGTCCATAAAAATTGTGGCAAAGTCGTCAGCTAGAATTTCCGGTCGAACGGAACAGTTTATTCATGGGCAGCTAGACAGCATTCCTGGGAGCTGCGTTGGAATGGTGGAGCCCGTACACTCAGCTCATGACTACTTAGTTGGAAGGGCTATAGTTAAAACCGGACGAGATATACTAATCAGAGTCCTGAATTTGTCCAACAATCAGAATTGCCAATGGTCAAGAGATAGCTTGTTTCGAGCTAGTAGAGACCATCATCAATTGCGAAGAAGAGTACCAGTGAAGGAGACAGGGCCCAGTAAAGAGTTCCTACAACAGTTTGCTGACCATTTGACACACCTGACACCAAAGAACCAGAAGAAAGCCAAGAAATTTATCACCAAGCACTGTCAAATTTTTAACAGTTAAGATGGAACCACCGGTCGCACCAACATCATCCAGCACAGAATATATACCGGAAAGGCGCAACACAAGAGAATAATGCCAAGACCACTACCATTGGGGCAACTACAGGCAGTAGAGGAAAACATCGATTACAAAATGGAGTTATTGAGCCATCCATCAGCCCATGATCCGTTCCCGTCGTGCTAGTTAAAAAGAAGGATGGAACCACCCGATTTTGCGTGGATTACAGAAAGCTGAATGACGTCACCAAGAAGGGCAGCTATCCATTACCACGAATTGATGACACTCTGACCACACTAGCAGGCTCCCGTTGGTTCTCCACACTAGACCTAAAATAAAAGTGGATATTGGCAGGTCTACATGGAAACAACAAAGTGAAGACAGCGTTCTCCACCAGTAAAGGGCTGTTTCAGTTAACGGTCATGCCCTTTGGGTTATGTAATGCACCCGCTACATTTGAGAGGGTAATGGAGTATGTACTGAGCGAGTTAACATGGAGGACGTGCTTAGTATACCTCGACGACATTCTAGTCATGGGTCAGACATTCGACGACCATCTGAAGAACCTGGACGAAGTATTCTCCAGAATTAATAATTTCAACCTGAGACTCAACCCGAAGAAGTGTTCCATGTTCCAAAAAGAAGTAGAGTTTTTGGGCCACATCGTTTCCGAGTCAGGTATTCGCACCAACGAGGAAAAGATAGACGCCATCCGTGATTGGCCAGTCCCAAGAGACAAGCATGAACTCCGAAGCTTCTTGGGATTCTGTTCCTACTACAGGCGATTTGTTGAGGGATTTGCCACTATTGCCGCGCCTCTACATCGGCAGACCACTGAGAAAGAGACCTTCCGTTGGAATCAGGATTGCGAAACATCATTCAGACGACTGAAGGCAGCACTATGTTTCAGCCCAATGCTAGCTTTTCCTACACAGTCCGGCAAATTGATTTTAGACACCGACGCCAGCAACACCGGTTTGTTGGCTGTCCTATCCCAGGTGCAAGATGGTGAACAGAGGGTGATCGAGTACTACAGCCGTGGATGCTCGAAACCGGAAAGAAATTATTGCGTCACCAGAAAAGAACTTCTGACAATATAAGGGCTGTAGACCATTTCCACAAATACCTCTATGGTCGTCATTTCTTAATCCGGACAGATCATGCCGCCCTCAAATGGCTCCTGGACATGAGGACACCGGAAGGACAACTGGCCAGGTGGATGGAGAATCTACAGCAATACGATTTCAAGGTGGAAGACCGTGCCGGCCGTTTGCACAATAATGCCGATGCCCTATCCAGAAGACCCTGTAGAGCAGAATGCGGACATTGTCTGAAGACGGAACAGCGAGAGGGTATCTCCATCAGGCAGATCCGAGTGCAGGCCAATGAAGACCGGACAACGGAACAGTGCATCCAGGACCAAATGACTGATCCAGACATCGAACCAATCTTGTCACTCAAAACGGGAGGGCACCCAGGCCACGATGGGACGAGGTAGCTAGATACTCCGGCGTGCTGAAATCGTTATGGGCTCAATGGTACTCTATAAGAGTAGACAATGGAATGCTCAAGCGAGTTTGGGAAAGCGCTGATGGACGAGAAACCAAGTCCCAACTGGTAGTTGCGAAGAAAAAGGTACCAGCCATCCTGACCGAAGTACATCTTGGGATTACCGGAGGCCACCTGGGCATAAATAAAACCGTAGACAAAGTTCGTCAGCGGTACTACTGGGTGAATTATTTCGAAGACATCAGAGCTTGGTGCCGCAAATGTGCCACCTGTGCAGCCAGTAAGGGCCCGAAGACCCGGACCAAGGGCAGAATGCAGCAGTACAATGTGGGCGTCCCATTTAAGATAACTGCCATCGATGTCGCCGGTCCGTTTCCCGAGTCTGAGAGGGGGAAGAGATACATTCTGGTCGCAATTGGTCGCAATGGATTACTTCAGCAAATGGCTTGAGGCATATGAGATACCCAACCAAGAGGCAACCACGGTAGCGACGGTGCTAGTAGAACAACTATTCAGCAGGTTTGGCGTCCCGATGGAACTACATTCAGACCAGGGGCGTAACTTTGAATCGAATGTATTCCACAAGATCTGCACGATGTTGGGGATCAGGAAAACGAGAACAACACCATTACACCCACAGTGAAACGGAATGGTGGAAAGATTCAACAGGGCCTTGGAACAACACCTATCCAAGGTCGTCAGCAATAACCAGCGTGATTGGGATGAGCATATTCCCCTAGTCCTGTTGGCATATCGCTCTGCCGTACATAATAGTACAGGCCTGACCCCAGCCAGGGTTCTATTCCGAAAGGAGTTGCGATTTGGCATTTGGCTCCCACGAAGAACCTTCCCAAGACATCGACGATGATGCCGACCAGCTCCGACATAACATGCTGGCGAATTAGCCCGAACGCCGATGTTGGCCACCAGTGACCGGATGAAGACGTGATACGACTTCAAGCCCAATTCAGTCGGGTTCCAGGAGAGAGACAAAGTCTGGCTCTATAACCCCCAACGGGGCAAGGGTAATTTCCCAAAGCTTACACCGGCCTGGGATGGTCCATACGAGGTCAAGAGGCTTAATAACGTCGTCTATCGAATCCGTCGAAACCCCAAGGCTAAGTTGAAGGTGGTCTATTTAGATCGACTCGCTCTTTACCATGGAGAAGATGTTTCTGATCGGGACGGTCAGAATTAAAGGGGGTGGCAGTGTTACGAAATTTACCAAAGCCGACCCTGTTTCATTTCAGTACGACACCAATCGCTTTGAGAAAAAAAAAGGTTCTCGAAATGACTCGGCAGCTGTAGGATTGATGATTGATTTTACTAGAGTTTTCGATGCTGGTTTTAAAAAGGAAGCAGCCCGCGATCGCGAGTCAGTGATACAGAGACGACTAGCGTATATTGTAATGTTATTGTGAATCAGCTGTTCTGTATAATTTGATGTAAATAAAGTTCTAGAAAAGTGAAAGTGAATATCAGTTTTATAATTTTAAATTGAACTAACGGACTAAATAATAATACGATAGTTAGAAAATAGAGTGAAGCAGAGTTCTAGTTAAGTGTTTTAAAAAATGTTATATTTGCTGTTCCCTAAGCAGATGCATATACATTGAGGGTGGTTGAAATATTTTGTAGAGTAAAATTATAGTTATACGAGATGGTTCAAAAACTGATAGACAAATAAGTTATAATGGTTGACTAATTGTCAGCAGGATGAACAGGATGGTTTAAATATAGATGGAAGTAGAGTTGTAGTTATACAAGGCGGTGCAATAAGCAATTGTAGTTTGGGTGAATTATGTTGGGGATTGGTGGATTTATATTTATACAAGATGGTACAAAAATGATATACTGGGTGGCCGATTAGGAGTTGCATATACATTAGTTGAAATAGAGGGAGGAGTAAAATTATAGTTATACAGTTAAATGAAAACAATGTTATAAAAAGTTGCATATAAGAGGGGGTTAAAATATAAGCTGGAGAAAAATTATACTTTCCAGCTCAAAAAATAACAGAAAAATGGATGTGAGAAAAAGTTGCATATAAAGGGTTGTTAAAATATAGGGTGGAGAAAATTTTTACTTCACAAGGTGGCTCAAAAATTTTCAGCAGAAACAATTGTTATACAGTGTAAACCATAAGCAGTTGCATAACTGATATATATGGTCTAAATGTATAGTTTCGTGTTTCAAAAAATGTCATATGTGGTGACACCAGCTGTTGAGGATTCATTAACATTTATTAGTAGATTAGTATATTTAGTTTGGAACAAGAGTATCGGATTAGCAGTGTAATTCCGAATCTTTTCTTTTGTATTTTTTTTTGTTTTTGTTGGTGATTTTTACGCGCACACTCATTGCCAGAGTCACTTGATCAACCGTCTGGGACGGATAGACACTCTCGCTCGTAAAAAGGACTAATCTCTCTAGTTCTTCATTGCTGTAGTTTTAAGTGAAATCAGACCGGTCGTGAAATAGACAAAGTAAAATTCACTAAAGGGCAGTGCGGGGTCAACTCCTCAAAATACAGTCCACTTCACCTACAAAGCGGTCAGCAGAGCAAGCAAAGACAAACGTAAGTACTCTGGCATTATCGTTCTTTATATATATATATATATAATCAAATTCTTGGTTTTTGGTTTGTGTTTTATTTTATTTGAACATTTCTGACCCACATGCGTCATTTTTCAAGAAACAATTGTCATCAACAACTAGACAATCATGTGTAGATATGTCATTGAAGGTTGTCGGGATTCTCGTGTGTATGGTTTAGTTGTCTTAGAAAAGACAGTTTGTCGTTTCGATGAGATCGAACTCATCTTCTTGATGAGATGTAAATGGGCGATCAAAAATGCTATATTCGTATTGACATTCGTATTCGCGAATATTGGAAGATAAAATTTGTATTCGCAAATTTCGAAAATGTAACACTCGTTACATCCCATATATATATATATATATATATATATATATATATATATATATTTCTTCAAAATATAGTATGTTACTGAACCCATTGAAAAAACGTTACCCTGGGAGTTAACAGGCCTCCAGAGGCCTTAGGGCCCGTCAAAACCCAAAAAAGGCCGTTTTTACCCTATATTTGATAGGCTGTATCTCGGAGCCCAGTTAACCGATTTCAACTCACCAAACGTTATTTTTTTAAATTTTAAGTAGTTTTTTCAGTAAAAATTTCATGTCGCTAGTTAAAACGCTGATTTTTTGGAGCATTTTAAATAAGGTTAAAAATTTTAAAAAATTCCTCAAAAATCTAATTTTAATCCGATTTTAGTTTTCTCGACGGCATTTGAAAGGTTTTAAACAACACCTTCAAAATGAGATGTGGTGAATTCAAATCCGTTAAGTAGATTCGGAGATACAGCAGATTGAAAATGGTCATTTTTGTAAATATCGTTTATTTAAACATTTTCAGAGTGCTGGTACTTGGTCTGGTGTACTTTAAATTACACAAGTAGTTTTTTATAAAGGCTTAACTAAAATCAAAGTATCAATTCTGTGAACGCTAATTTTACCTAGTTGTGAAGTTACTTCTCAAAATCTTCTATCTCCATTCTAGACAACCTAGAACTTTCTCTAACATTTCAAATTACAAGTATTTTTATGTAGGTAGTTTGCTAATCTTTTACAGTTATATTTTTGGAAACTTGATTCCAATTAGAATTAATCAATCCATTCGATTTTTTGTACGATTACATTGACCCTCTAAGGACAAATATATAACTATATATGTAAAATATTGTGAAAAAGTAAAAATATCGAGGGATTCAAAAAGTAAATTAAAAATAAAATGAAAAAGGATTTTAACAAAATTTAAAATTAAATATATCTTAAAAAATTAAATAAGGTAATGCAGAAATATCTGTACCTGTCCAGTTTTAAGATTCATTTTTAATTTACTTTTATAAATTCCTTTATATTTTTACTTTTATACTATTTCTTTTAAATTACATTACTCACTTTTGCTCCAAAAATAATGTTTATTTTATGTTAATACTATAACGCAGTGTTGAGGTTATGGATATTATCATAGTATCTAAGTCGCTTGTAGCTTGGTAGCAACACCAAAGCAACAAAGCAAGAATTTTTATGTCCAGACTCTGAGAGCAATAGGCCTTTTCATATTCGAAAATTTTTTGTTCACGTGCGTCATTTTTTTCGAGCAGTTTTCACACCACTGGCATGTAATACAATGTTTTTTTGCCCGAAAAAATGACATAAGTTGACGCATGCCCACTAAAAATTTTCGAATATGAAAAGGCCTAATCTACATTGATGGTATAAGTCGCGACACGACACGACAAAATAGAGCCAACTATCGATTTTTGTTTATATTTTATGGTCTTTGTCTTGAAACGGACGCATGTAACAAGACAAGGTCATCCATCTATGAATTCACTGCTAGCCTTGTTTTAAACTAAGGGCCGGGACAGACATAAAGATAGGAGGTACGAATGAGGATAAGAAGCTTAAAAACATGCGGTAAGAAAAAGTTTGCTGTGCGCATGCTCAATGTCTTACGAAGTTTTCAGACTCAGGGATGGTTTAAAAAATATTTTAATGTGGGCACTTCTAGACTGAAGTTGCTGCAGCTGTTACTAGTCTATAAAGTTTGTAAGCCATGGAGCATACGTGTAGCAAAATTTTCCTTAGTACGGTGCTAACTTTCTTATCCCCATGTTTTTTAACTTCTTATCAATTGTATCTCTATGTCTGTCCCGGGCCTTAGTCAAAAAATAATGCTAGCTGTGAACGTTTAGTTAATGAATTCATAGATGGCTGACCTTGTCTTGTTACATGCGTCCGTTTCATGACAAAGACCATTAAGTTTAAACATAGATCGATAGTTGACTCTGTTTTGTCGTGTCGTGTCGCGACTTATACAATCAATGTAGAATTGCTTTCAGGGTCTGGAGATACAAATTCTTGCTTTGTTGCTACCATGCGTCCACGTTACAAGCTGCTAAGATACTATGATAGTACCCATAACCTCAACACTGCGTTATATTATTAACATAAAATAAACATTATTTTTGGGGCAAAAGTGAATAATATAACTTAAAAGAAATCGTATAAAAGTAAAAATATAAAGAAATTGACAAAAGTAATTTGAAAATGAATCTTAAAACTCAAGAGGTACAGGTTTTTCTACGTTACCTTATTTAATTTTTTAATTAATATTTTATTTTAAATTTTGTTAAACTACGTTTTCATTTTATTTTTAATTTATTTTTTGAATCCCTTTATATTTTTACTTTTCCCCAATATTTTGACTTTTTTTAAGCCATATATTTGTCACCTTAGAGGGCCAATGTAATCGTATAAAAAATCTAATGGATTGATTAATTCTAATTAATTGAAATTAATGCCATTCAAAGTAAAATTTGTACAGTACGAAGCGTGCGCTCTAGATTTCCAAAAATATAATGCAAAACTGTAAAAGATTAGCAAACTACATAAAAATACTTATAATTTGAAATGTTAGAGAAAGTTCTAGGTTGTCTAGAATGGAGATAGAAGATTTTGAGAAGTAAGTTCACAATTGGGTAAAATTAGCGTTCACAGAATTGATACTTTGATTTTAGTTAAGCCTTTGAATTATCATAACTGTAGTTCTAGGCTACCTAAAAGTTTGTAGGAACCCTCAAATTAAAGGTTTTAATCTCTACTTTTATAATCTGCAATATAAATGTCTTCAGGCTCTCTGATTGATAGAATAAGCCGTAAGTTTTTATTAAATTGGCTTACTTCAGTAGCAAAATACTCATTTTTAGAGGGTTAAATAAGGTAGATAGAGGCTCAGGCTAAGAAAATCTCCAATAGAACGTTATTATTTTTATAAAAAAATACTCCAAAAAAGTTTTTCTGTAATTTAAAGTTTACCAGTCCAAGTACGCGGTATTTACAAAAATGACCATTTTCAATCTGCTGTATCTTCGAATCTACTGAAGGGATTTTAACTCACCATCTCATTTTGAAGGTATTTTTTAAAATCTTTGAAATGCCGTCGAGAAAATTAAAATCGGATTAAAATTCGGATTTTGGCGGATTTTTGAAACTGACAAATTTTTTAAATTTTTAACTTTACTTAAAATGCTCCCAGAAAATCAGCATTATTAACTAGAGACTTGAAATTATGACTGAAAATACTACTTAAAATTATAAAAAAGCCGTTTGGTGAGTTGAAATCGGTTAACTGGGCTCCGAGATACAGCCTGTCAAATATAGGGTAAAAAATGGCCTTTTTTGGGTGTTTGACGGTCCCTATCTAAGGCCTCTAGAGGGCTGTAACTCTCAGGATAACGTTTTTTCAATGCGTACAGTAACATACTAAATCTTGAAGAAAATTCTACAAAATTCCTTTAAAAGTAGAAATATTGCTCGGATATATATATATATATATATATATATATATATATATATATATATATATATATATATATTCCTGTTATAAACTTATACAACATTTTTTTTTTTTATCCGAAGAGGTGGGAAATACATTGCGTACTTAGCTAGCACGTGCTGGCCGTCGTGCGGGACTCCCGATGCAATGACTTCAAAGCAAGAGTAGATCGTTGCATTGAAACCAGTATACCGTATACCCGCTAAAACCCTAACCTCTTTCTCCTACAACCATGGTCCCCTGCGGCACTCTTAGTCAATACTACTTCGCAAGGGTGGTTCATTCCAGATGTTTACTGCTCTTCCATTGAAAGCTTCTAAAGCCTACTCCTCGAACGTATCGCGGAGTTCTTTGAGGATAGTCTCCGCGTAATCTGATACCAAGTTCCAGGCTTGGGGGCCCTTCAGCATGGCTTCTACTAATTGTTCTGGGACGATATTAGTCTCCAGAATCCTCTCCACTTCAGCGCGTTGATCCTGAAACCGGGGGCAGGAGAAGAACACGTGTTCCGCGTCCTCTATCACGTCCGTACAGTGTGGGCAGTTTGGGGAGTTTGCCCTCCTGAACCTGTGCAGGTATGCTCGAAAGCATCCATGTCCAGTCAGGAGTTGAGTGATGTAGAACCCAACCTCCCCATGCTGGCGGTTGACCCAACGACTGATGTTAGGTATCAATCGATATGTCCACCGGCCTTTAGTAGAGCTGTCCCACCTCTCCTGCCATTGCCCTAGACTCATGGCTCTTTCATCGCTGTTTCCTGTCGGTTGGTTTTTCTCTAACTTTCTGCGATAAAGCCGTCCCCTTTCTGCAGCCAGGATGTCGATTGGTAGGGTAGAGGCAATCACACTCACCGCCTCGTAAGACACAGTGCGGTGTGTGTGTGTGTGTGTGTGTGTGTGTGTGTTTTTTTTTTTTTTTTTTTTATCCGAAGAGGGGGGAAATACATTCCGTACTTAGCTAGCACGTGCTGGTCGTCGTGCGGGACTCCCGATGTAATGACTTCAAAGCAAGAGTAAATCGTTGCATTGAAACCAGTACACCGTATACCCGCTAAAACCCTAACCTCTTTCTCCTACAACCATGGTCCCCTGCGGCACTCTTAGTCAATACTACTTCGCAAGGGTGGTTCATTGCAGATGTTTACTGCTCTTACATTGAAAGCCTCTAAAGCCTACTCCTCGAACGTATTGCGGAGTTCTTTGAGGATAGTCTCCGCGTAATCTGATACCAAGTTCCAGGCTTGGGGCCCTTCAGCATGGCTTCTACTAATTGTTCTGGAACGATATTAGTCTCCAGAATCCTCTCCACTTCAGCACGTTGATCCTGAAACCGGGGGCAGGAGAAGAACACGTGTTCCGCGTCCTCTATCACGTCCGTACATTGTGGGCAGTTTGGGGAGTTTGCCCTCCTGAACCTGTGCAGGTATGCTCGAAAGCATCCATGTCCAGTCAGGAGTTGAGTGATGTAGAACCCAACCTCCCCATGCTGGCGGTTGACCCAACGACTGATGTTAGGTATCAATCGATATGTCCACCGGCCTTTAGTAGAGCTGTCCCACCTCTCCTGCCATTGCCCTAGACTCATGGCTCTTTCATCGCTGTTTCCTGTCGGTTGGTCTTTTTCTAACTTTCTGCGATAAAGCCGTCCCCTTTCTGCAGCCAGGATGTCGATTGGCAGGGTAGAGGCAATCACACTCACCGCCTCGTAAGACACAGTGCGGTAGGATGATGCCACTCGAATCGCTGAGAGCCGCTGGACTGATTTCATTTTCCGGCGGTACGATGGTAGCTCGAGCGATTTCTCCCATACCGGTGCCCCGTACAACAAAACAGAAGTAGTTACTGTTGCCAGTAGCTGTCTTCTTATCTGTCTAGGGCCTCCGACATTGGGCATTATTCTAGATAATGCCCCCTGTACCCCAGCTGCTTTCTTGCTGGCCGCGATTATGTGCTCTTTGAAGTTGAGCCGTGTGTCCAGGAGCACCCCCAAATAGCTGATGAAGGGCTGCGACTGTATGTAGGTGTCGCCTATTTTGAGGGTGATGGTTTCCCTTGCCTTTCGACTGCTAACAAGAAGTGTTTCGGTCTTTTGTTCTGCTAAACTCAAGTCCGCTGCGAGCATCCAATGTTGAATTGTGGCTATAGCGAATGAGAAGGTTGTTTGTATCTCCTCTATGTGCTTGCGCACTATGATCAATGCCACATCATCGGCGAATGCCACTAGCCTGACGCCCTCAGGCAGACCGAGCAGGAGCAGGTCGTTGTACATTACGTTCCATAAGAGGGGGCCAAGAACAGAGCCCTGAGGTACACCTCCTGTGATCTTATAGTCTACTTGCCCATTTTCAGTCTGGTACAACAAGATGCGGTCCTTGAAATACGCTGAAACCATTCTGCGCAAGTACTGCGGAACTTCCATCCTGGCAAGAGCCTCCAAAATGCGGTCCCAGCGGGCCGAGTTAAAGGCGTTCTTGATATCCAGGGTGGCTATTAGACAATACTTTTTTCCACCTCTTCTCCATCTCTTTCCCGAGATAGCCTCTCTGGCGATGTTGGTAACGAGTTTCACGGCATCGATGGTTGATCTCCCCTTTCTGAACCCGAATTGGTTGGTGGAAAGTTTCGGCTCAACGTAGGGCTCCAGCCTATCTGCTATTATCCTTTCAAGGAGTTTTCCCGCAGAGTCCAACATACAGAGGGGACGATATGCTGACGGTTCGTCGGGAGGTTTCTTTCCCCCTTTAGGGAGGAGCACAAGCCTCTGCCTTTTCCACTTACTCGGGAAAACCCCCTGCTTTAGGCAGGTCTCATACATGTGTAGAAACATGTCAGGCCTATTGGCTATGGCGCATTTTAGCGCGATGTTAGGTATGCCATCTGGACCGGGAGCCTTACCGTTTTGGAGCCGGTTGCACGCGCCCATCAGCTCACTCATAGTCACTGATGGTATATCTTCGTCCCTCACCTGCCACGAAGGATTAGCGGGCTTTGCAGGAAACAAGTGAGTGACAATGCGGTGCAATGATTCGGGGCAGTTCGTTGATGTCATGGGAGGGGCCTTAATTTTATGCATCACGATTTTATACGGTTTTCCCCATGGATTTTGATTAACTTCGTCACACAACTCCTTCCAGTAGGATTTCTTGCTTGAGAGAATGGCTCTTCGTAGTTGTTGTCTTTTGATCTCATAGTCGAGCCTTAGTTCTTCTGTTGTGACCCTGTCGCGTCTCCGTGCTCGTTGATGCAGCCTTCGTGCTTTGAGACACTCTCGTCGGTGTTGTGAGATCGTGTCGTTCCACCAGTAAACTGGTGGGCGGCTGTTGTTCTGCCGTCTCCTTGGCATGGAAGCATCGCAAGACTTGACAACGCTTGTCATTACCTCTTTGGCAGTGGCTTCTGCGCTTGTTGCTGTTGACAATGGTTCCTGCTCCATAACCAAGGCGAATGAATCAGCATCGAAAGCATTTTTGTTCCAGCCGACTGGCTGTGACCTCGCACGACTGACACACAATCTTCGTTTGGGAGTGGTGTTGATTTCCCAAATAATAGCTTGGTGGTCGCTATTAGTAAACTCCTCATCGACCCGCCACTCACAGCCCCTTTAATTAGGTTGCTGCTAACGAATGTTACGTCGATAATGGAGCTGGCTGTGCCTTTGCGATATGTGCTTACGGCTCCTGTGTTGAGGAGTACCAGGTTGAGCGAAGACATGGTCTCAAGGAGAGCTCGTCCTCTCGCGCTCGTTTCCCGACATCCCCAGTCAATTGCCCAGGCGTTAAAATCTCCTGCGATGGCGACCGATTCACGCTTCCGTACATCCTCCGCCAAGGTGTCCAAGAATAACTCGAACTCCTCGAGCTGTGCACTAGGAGGTGCATAGCAGCTATAGAAGTGGACCCCTCCCACTTTGGCTCTCACAAGCCATGGTTCGGGGGTATTTGGGAGTTGTTGGAACGGAAGTTTACCGCAAGCCCATATCGCTGCTCTGTCCGTTGTGTCATTTACCCAGGACAGGGTGTCGAAGTTTTTGTACTGCTCGCAGATTATGGCTACGTCGCAATCCAATTCCCGCACCCGCTGTACCAGTAGGTCTTGGGCTGCTTCGCAATGGTTGAGGTTGAGTTGCAGTACTTTCATTTACGGGCTTGTGCTGCTCTCATCGCCTGTTGGTAGATCGGACATTTCCAACTACCCGCAACGTGCCGGCAGTCTGACCTACTATCTTTCTCTTTGCAGAGTAAGCACTTGGCAGGTTGTTGACAAGCCGAGGCATTGTGACCAGCGCCTCCGCATCTGTGACAACAACTGCTTCGGTCAGTCTTGCCTCTGCACGCCTGGGCGTTGTGCCCAAAGTGCCAGCATTTGAAGCACCGTCGAAGGCTGATCCTCTCGCGAACACGTACTGTGCCCCACGCAAGTTTCAGCTTTCCAAGTGCGATGGCTTTCTTGGCCTGGACCTCTGGGAGACAAACAACTGCCGTTTGTGTTGATCTATATGCCCGTCGAAGTGATTTCACTGCCTCCTCAGTGATCTCTGCCAGGCCGTCGATATTATCTTTGAGCAGGTTTACTACCTCTTCCTTGGTACTGATCTCGTCCAGGTCTTTAATTTCAATCTCGATTTGGGGTATTCGAGATTGTACAGTGGCCCCGCTTGGGAGCTTATTCTTGATGGCGTTACAATAGCGCTCCATCTCCTGAGCGTCTGCCTTGGCGAATAACAAAAGTAGATCTCCCTTAGCTGTTCGTCGGATCTTATTGACTTTTTTGCCTATATCCTGCAAGGTGGGATCATTCTTGATACCTCGCAAGATATCTGCATGGGAGCTCTTCTCGCCTTTCTTTATAAGCAGCGTACAATGTTGGGCTGGTTTTTGCTTATTGGTCCTCGGGGCCTTTTTCCTCTTTACCACTTGCCAGTCAGTCGACTGGTTTGAAGGTTGTTTTTTTGTCTGCGGTTTAAACTTGGGTTTTAATACATTGTTTCTCTCCGCTTCTGAATTGACCACCCTACTTGTTGTTGCCTGGGTGGTTTGCCCGATGTTCTGGCAACCTTCTTTACCGGGCTTTAGCTTGCTAGGTAGCACCGGTTAAGAGTTTTAACTAGTTGTGCCTTACTTGATGGGGCTACTGAAGGCGAGGCCTTCGGTGGCGAGGTCCTTGCTACTGAGGCTACTTTTATTGAAGCCGCCTGCTTTGGGGCCGCCGGTGTTGATGCAGTCGGTTTTGAGTTGGCTGCTTTTGAGGCAGCGGCTTTTGGGACCTCCTTTTGCTTTTCACCTTGTGTCTGAGTGTTTGACACCTTTACTGGCGATGTCTGTGTTGTAGCAGGTTTCGCTACAGGAGGTGGCCGCGTCGTTGACGTCTGAATTTGTCATATTCTGACTTAATGGCGTGTGCCAGTTTCTTGATCTCATGATGTACATTGTGCCTAGGCCCAATGAACTTCAAGAGCTCATCGATCTTTGCTCCTAATTTGTTTGGAGCGCCACTCTCAGTTGTGGCCCTTTGGGAGGCGTCAACTGCACTATCCGCCTTTTGGAGGACTTGGCTGAATAGTGTCTTGCTGCCAGCTCTAGTTTTAATGGTCGATGTTGTACCATTAGCAGTGTTCTTATTCTTCTTGTCACCATGTGACGGAACCAGTGATAATTCGCTCCCCCCAGAATCCGTGGAGCGTGCACCGGCCACCGAGGCTTTCACTCAATCGAAACCGGTGGTGGGATTATCCTCTGCAGAGGTACCCACCTGGGGTATTAAGTTGACCTTATCACCCATATCCATGAATGGTTTATTTCGGGGTTCCTTCCCCTATCTGATTTTGGTCCGCCCTGAGGAAGTCCTCAGTACTCCCCATTGCTGGAGAGCGTCCCCTATCCGCCACCTGGGAGGCGCCCCGTGGTGGACCAGCAACCACCCGGTGTGTGTGTGTGTGTGTGTGTGTGTGTGTGTGTGTGTGAACTTATGTAGCAACTATATTTCGTCGTTCCCAGCTGACTCAACAACACGTGCCGTATCGTATTACGATCTGAAGAACATCCGTAAGAATTGTCGTGTTTGCAGTGCTGACTCATCATTGTAAACGTTATAAATTGTATAATTTCACTTAGTTTTTATTCATTATTACTCAGAACTTTTGTCAGTTATATTGTTACTTTTCCTTTTTATTTCAAAGTTATAATTGTATTTATTTTAATTTAAAAAATCTTTTTATAAAAAATTTAATTTGAGAAGTGTGATATAACAAATTACCGCAGTCAGTAGGATCCGTCAACGGTT